>QRFJ01001718.1:10625-154092 GCA_006176705.1 Cocos nucifera
CCAAGAGGAACGCCTTAATCAGGAACATTCAATAAACTAATACAAAACAGTTATAGATCTATATCATATATCTCATATACAAATTTAGATCTAATCATGGCATATTTTGCATACATCTCATGTATCATAATCATGCATGTTTTCAGATCTAAATTATCACATAATAATCTGAAAAAATTAGATTTAAATTGATCTAATCAAAATAAATTCTAATCTAGACAATTATGTAGAACTATTCTACAACTAGTCTAGTCATGCATCTATCATATCTCATATGATATTTAAAATTAAATAATTTTTATTTGCTGTTTATCAGATGTTATTATAACACTTATAATATCAGAAAACAGTAAATAAGAAGATCTAAAATATGATTTAATCATATTAAATCAAAGACATGCAAAACTATTCTATAGAACTATTCTATTCTAGAACTAGTCATGCATATCTTCATGTTCTTAGATCCAAATCATTTAATTTTAATTTTTCTGATTTCAGATCTGATCACATCTCATGTGACATCTGAAATCACGTTATTTTTAATTAAAATAAAATTAAAAATCAGATCTAAACTATTTTTAGAACCATGGCTCTGATACCACTTGAAGGGAAATCCTGATTTCCCTGACCAGGTTCGTTCAGATCTGATCAGATCAAGAGATATATTTCAAAAATTTTTCTCTTAGATCTGTATCAGATCAGGGATGCTTCAGATCTGATTCTTATTTATTTAATAAAAATTAAATGAAAAGGATAAATTAAATCACATTCAATTTACCTGAATAGGGTAATCCTATTACCCTGTTGATGATCCTGTTTGCAGCGGAAGGTTCTGGATCAAGCCACGCAAGCGCCTGGCCTCTACCGGTATCCACTCGGGCTGGATCTGGAGATCCTCTTCTTCTCTATCACGCCTCCAAAAATCAGATCTGGATCTGATCTGGAGGATCTTCAAAACTCCTTTTGAAGATCTGCAGTCGTTCTTCGCAGCAGCGCAGCCTTCTTGCTTTTGATCTCCTTTTCTTGATCTAAATCGCACCAATCCAAATCCAAAACACTTTTGGACGTGGAGAGCAAGGGGAGATGAGAGTATGGCGTGGAGAAAGGGGAGAGAGGCAGCCTTGGGGCGTGGGAAGATTGCTTCTTGATTATTTTTTCACTTGGGCGCTGGGTCTCTTATATAGACTAAGCGTGATCCAAGTCATCTTCCTCCCAACCAATCACAACCCTTTGTGAAATCAGATCTAAATCTGATTGGTGGGATTAGAGTCCCCTGGATTCCTACTTGGAGAGTGCCTTGGACCAGTCAAACTGGATTCTTAGAAGAACTCTCATTGGAATCCTAAAGGGAGATGGAGTCCTTGTCCAACAAGGACTCCTAGGCGCCTCCTTACTTGGGCTCACGCCTCCCTTGGCGTGCGCCCATTCTCCTTGCCAGGTTCTGGCAGGGGGACAAGCCCCCACCAGCTCTCCAATAGGTGCATGACATGTGGTCAAAAGTCAAAGGGTCAATGGTCAACGTTTGACCAGTCAAAGGTAGACTTTTGACCAAAGTCAAAGAACAAGAAATGGCAGGTGACCAAAAATGGCAGGTAATGTCTTACAAATAAGACAACCTATTCTGACTTGGACAACCTCCAGTCAGACCATATGAAGGCCTCTGATTTGAGCACAAACTCCTTTGGCTCAGACAGGACAACTTATTTATGATAGCAAAAGAAGAACGTTAGGTTCAATCGAGTGCTAGCACGATTTCCTTGAACCTAATTGAATCTCATTCAGATCAATTGAACTAGATCAGTTCAATTGATGATCACCAGATTCAAACCCTTGTTTGTGTGACCCAGTTAGGTTCAGTTCTGTATGGTAATGGGATATGTCATGATCTCTATCATCGACATCATCGAAACTCCTTTCGATGGATCAGAACTCTTCTGATTCGAACAGCTAGAATGATCGATCATCTAAATCATTCTAATTGCTCCCAAAATCCACCAGTGACACCTAGCAGTATATGGTGGCAACCCATCAGAGCTGAATGCGAACCTCTTGGTGCAGCTACCTGTGTGATTCAGTTCTTCTATCTTGAGCCCCGATCAGATTAGGGTTAAGGTGAACTCGTCAAACCCTAGTCTCTGTCATATGATGTAATCATTCGATTCGAGTCCAATGTGAAAATCTAAATAGAAACTCTTTCTATTATTTCACTCTGCCATGGCCATGGGCTTCAGGACTTGATTCTCATGATCATCATAGGGCTACTCCTCTACCACCGAGGTAGATAGATCCCATCTTGATGCAATCCAGTTCCTACAATGAACATGCTATAGCCAACATACACCTCAGGGTTCCATATGGCTAGGAGACCGAGTAATGGTGTAGTCAAACTATAACACCCTCAAGGTGAACTGCCGATGCATCTCAGGTCAAAGAACCAGACACACTACTGCAGCATCGAGTCAGTCATTGACGAGAAGGTAGACTCCCTAATGACTACTCGAGGTGGTCACGCTCAGTGCCCTCGTTCTCTAACGAGTACCTGTACTCTCGCTCCGGTGTCTCCACACCGTAGACTCAAGACTCATCTACTAAAGAGAAGCGATCGTACACCAACCTTCCGGATCAATCACCATCCTCATGATGATCCTATGGTCGGGAGCTGTTTATGAGTTAATAATGATTATTCATGTCTTAAATTTTCAACTCTTGAAAATATGAATTATCATTACCATTAACTCAAAGGATGTATCACAGACACTAAATACACATGTATGATAGAAAATAACCCATTTATTAATTATAGTCAAAATTATAATTTTGCCCCTAGAAGTGTATTACAAGTGTCAGCCAATTCTGGCTTCTAGGGCACATATATCTAACAGCTAGCAGCAGCATAGGAAGAGCAGATTTTATATCAATTATGGCACTATCGAATGGGTCATATGAGTGACCGTGGACTTATTGAACTAAGTAGAAGAGGTATGATGCCAGTTCTGAAGAAGGAGGGCATTGATCTTTATGAGCCATGCATCTTTGGCAAACAGCATAGCATGAAGTTTAATAGAAGTACCAAGCGCAGTGAGGGAGTGCTAGATTTAGTGCACTCGAATGTGTGGGGACCAGCTACTATATTAGCTAGAGGTGGGAAAAAATACTTTATCACTTTCATTGATGATTTCTGAAGGAAGGTGTGAGTTTATCTAATCAGAGAAAAATCAGAGATATTTTCCTGGTTCAGAGCCTGGAGAGCTAAAGTAGAGGAGTCAGAAAAATAGGTGAAGTGTCTAAGGTCAGACAATGGAGGGGAGTATACTAGCTTGGAGTTCAAGAGGTACTATAAGAAAAATAGCATCAAACACCATTACACAATGAAGATGACTTCCCAGCAGAATGGTGTCGCAGAGAGAATGAACCGAACATTGATCGAGAAGGCATGGAGTTTGAAGCTGCAAACATCACTCCCAAAGTTCTTTTGGGGTGATGCTCTAATTTTTTCTTGTTTTCTTGTGAATAGGTCCCCTCATCATAAGCTGAATAGAAGCATTCCAGAGGAGGTTTGGAGTGGGAAGAAGGTGGAGCTTGGCCACCTAAATGTTTTCGGTTGCATAGCCTATGCACATGTGGAGACAACTGAGAGGAGCAAATTGGATCCAAAATCTTAAAAGATGACATTCATAGGATATCCACAAGGAGTCAAGGGGTACCTACTATGGGACTCTTAGGCATAAAAGTCAGTGATCAGTAGGGATGTTATCATTGATGAGAAGAGCATCTTGAGGAGGTCTAGGATAGATGAAACTGAAGAAACAATGGTGAACAGCCATGGCCAATTAGAGAATGATGATATGTAGGCTACATCCACTTATAGGAGTGTTCCTATTGAGGTGGAGCTGGGTAGAAAAGTATTGTCTTAGATTAAAAATCAGCATAAAGGGTCGGTAGTTCAAACAAATATGCGAGAGTAGCCACAGACATCAGATAGAGATGTGCTAATGGGAGTGGCTTTGCATAAGCCCTAATGTACTATTAGGAGGCCGATCAGATATGGCGTTGATGAGGTTATCTCCTATGCACTCATCACTGCTAATGGAGATCCAGAGAATTATGTAGAGGCTATGGAGAGTGAGGATCATGATTCATGGATACAGGCCATGATGGAGGAGATGGAATCACTTGAGAAGAATCAGACATGGCAATTGGTGGATCTTCCAGAGGGTGCTCGACCTATTGGCTCAAAATGGATGTTCACAAAGAAAGAAGCACCTTCAGAATAAGATGGAGTTAGATTCAAAGAAAGGCTGGTAACAAAGGGATACTCACAAAGAGAAGGGATAGAGTACACAAAAATTTTCTCTCCTATGGTGCATCATACATCTATTCGAGTTTTGCTTCACTGGTGGCACAATATAACATGAAATTGGAATAGATGGATGTGAAGATGGCCTTCCTTCATAGAACTTTGGAGGAAAGAATCTACATAAAGCAGCCAGATGGTTTCATAGAGATGGGATAGGAAGAAAAGGTGTGTTTACTCAGAAAGTCTTTGTATGGCTTGAAACAATCCCCTCGTCAGTGGTATCGAAGGTTTAATAGCTTTGTCTTGAGCTTGGGTTTTAGTAGATGTGAATATGATTTTTGTATCTACATCAAGGATATAGATGAAGAGAATGCTCTATACCTATTATTGTATGTAGATGATATGCTCATAGCTAGTAGAAGCATGGATGCTGTGAAAAGTTTGAAAAGAGCATTATCATCTAAGTTTGAGATGAAGGATTTGGGTCTAGTTGAGAAAATCCTTGGAATGGAGATTTGCAAAGATAGATGAAAAGAAGTGCTCCATTTGTCATAAGAAAAGTATGTCCAAAAGATTCTGGAGAGATTTGGGATAGAGAAGGCCAAACTTGCAGAGATGCCATTGCCAAGCCGTATGTCTCTCTCCAAGTTATATAGCCCCCAGTCAGAAAAGGAGAGAGAGTACATGGAATGAGTCCCTTATGCAAATACTGTAGGCAGTGTGATGTACACTATGGTGTGCTGTAGATCAGATATAACACATGCAGTGAGCATGGTTAGTAGATACATGGCTAACCCTAGGAAGGAACACTGGAAAGCATTGAAATGGATTTTGAGATATATACATGGAACAAGGGATTATGATTTGGTGTTTGGTGGGCAGTTGGGAGGATTTGGAGAATAATCTATGAAGATGTGTGAAAGTTCAGGTCCTCTGGAAGGGTTTGTTGATGCAAATTATGCTGATGATCTTGATACAAGAAGGTCTACTACTGGATACCTCTTCTATGTATATGGTGGACCGGTGTCTTAGAGATCAACTCTTTAGCCAATCATGTCCTTGTCTACCATAGAGGTTGAGTACATTGGGATAACAAAGGCTACAAAGGAAGCCCTTTGGCTTAGGAGGCTGATTGATGAGTTGGGGGTGGAGCAGAGCAAGGTTACACTATTCAGTGATAGTCAGAGTGCTTTGTTGTTGGCACAGAACCCAGTCTATCATGTGCACACAAAGCATATAGACGTGAGGTACCATAGAATCAAAAAGCTAGTGGAGGAAGGTGAAGTGAAACTGATGAAGATCCATACCAAAGAGAATCAGTCTGATGCACTCACGAAGGTACTCTCCAAAGATAGCTTTTAGAGATGTGTGGCATGGATGGGTCAGTTGAGAAGAGATGAGTTCACAAGGACATGGAAGCACCAAGGTGGAGAATGTGAGCTTAGAAGTGGCACTCCCAAGTCTTGAAAACATGAGAAGATAGGTCATGAAAAGATGGGAGTAAGCTGGGAGAGAAATTAGCTCTCCTAGCAAAGTTCAAAAACTGGGCCGGCTCATCCTGAGACTGTGCTGGCTCACCCTAAGACTGAGCCGGCTAAGTTGGAAACTGGGCCAGCTCAGTCCAGGACTGGGTCAGCTAGATCTCAGAGAAAAATCTAGATAGAAAGTAGCATTTTTGGGCTATTGGCATGGTACACAACTAAGTCGGCTCAGTCTAGAATTGTGCCAACCCAGTCGTAGGTTAGTTGGCTCAGTCTGAAACTGGGCCGGCTCAGTTTTTGCAGGTTATTTTTTTATGTATGCGGGTTGTTTGGGTTTGGAGAGTTTTTCTATGAGCTTGAGCTTGACCCTTCGAAAAGTATATATACTAGAAATAGGTCAAGATTGTAATGAGGCTGAAATATACTGAATAAAAGCTCTTTTCTTTCGAAAATCTCTTCTTCTCTTCTTCTCTATTCCTTGAATTATTTGATTATGCTTCCATAAAAATCTTTGAGAAGTACTTTCTTGTAGCTTGGCTAATCATTGATGGCCATGCCGATCCATGTGGGAAGAGCACGTATTTCCGACATGATCTCCTCTAACCTCTTTGATCCCATAACTTGTTGGGAACTTCATTTTTAGATAATAAGTTGATACAGTCACCTGAAGTGCATTTAGACTACATCGATTAAGAATTGTGTTGTAAGTAGATGGAGCCTTTACCACCAAAAAATCCACTTGAGCCTTAGACTATCTTGGGTATCAACTTGCAACCACAGTCAATGTAATTATCCTTTTAACTGGCACAGCATCGCTAGTGAAGCCTACTAATGGAGAGTTCATCAGTCCAAATAAATTATTAGGTATGGACATTTTGGAGAAAACATTATAAAATAAGATATTGATAGAGCTTTCATTATCGATAAGAATGCAGCATACATCATAGTCTACAATATTTAAAGAAACTACAACCACGTCGTTATAAGAGAATTGAACCTCTTGCTCATCTTCTTTAGTGAAAGCGATGGATTCTTCAATTCTCTACTTTTTAGCTGGCTCTACCGATCCACTAGCCTCTACCCATCGAAGTCCCCTAGAGATGGTATTGATGATGTCTAGTAGGGATCGATCTCCTTGCGGCTCCTCCCTCCTTAGTGACTCTAGCTATGGCAGTGCCCTCGATCAATCTTTCCTTCCTTCAGGCCGATGTCGAAGAAATTAGCCAAGCCAACCTCTCCTAATGAGCTCCTCGATCTCATCTTAGAGCTGAATGCATTCTTCAGTATCATGATCATGTTGATAGAGCCAGTATTTATTAGGATTATGCTTGCCAGGATGAGTGTGCATCCTTTCCAACCTTGGCAGTTGCTCCTTGATCTCCATCAGCACTTGAGTCTTTGGAGTATTGAGGAGAGAGTAGTTATGGAACCTTCTAGAGGGAGAGTTTTGTCGTGTCCTTCGATCAGAGCTTCTTTGCTAATGAGCTTGGGATAGAGTTTGGGCTCGTCTGCACTCAGGAGGAGTTTCAGAGCACGGTCGAGTTTTACTCGATTTTTTTTCAACTACAGGCTTGCTAGATTTACCTACCTGCCACTCTTTTGTAGCCTCCTCATCCTTCATTCTGAAGGCCTCCTCAACTCGGGCATAACATTTAACCCACGCCAATATATCCACAAAGTCCCTGGGGTATTTTCTTTCTAGGAAGGATAAAAGGTCATTTTTCTGAAGACCACACTTTAGTGCGGCCATAGTGATGGATTCATCCAGGTTTCGGACCTCCAGTGGGACAGCATTAAAATGGCTGATGTAAGCTCGGATGGACTCTCCCTCTTTCTATTTGATGTTGATGAGGGAGTCCGAATCTTGCCTTAGACATTAGCTGCTGATGAAATGAGCCGCAAGCTAATGGTTTATTTGGTCGAAGGAGAAGATCATGTCCGGCTTAAGCATCGAGTATCAGTTTCTCACCACTTCCTTAAGAGTAGATGGGAAGGCTCGATAGAGGATGTCATTGAGCGCACCATAGAGCAGCATCATGATTTAGAAGGCCTCTAGGTGGTCGACCAGTTAGTGGTCCCATCGTAGCTCTCGAATTAAGGAAGTTTAAAGTTTGGTGGGATCGACTCATGCATGATTCACTGAGAGAAAGGAGGATTGGTGCAGATATCATCATCGTAGGTGGGGTGAGCATGGTAGAGTTCCTCAATCCATTGATTTATTTCTTGAAACTTTTGATCCAGGTCCTCTCGATTGCAGACATGAGAGTCTTCTGGCAGACTGAAGGTAGGGAGCCTCTAGGAGTGGAATCATGATCTGAACAAGGGCTCTTTGCCCTCTATTTTTATTTTCCAAGGGTCACCAACCGACTGGCCCAAATGGGTCCTCCAAGCACTGGATCTTGATACTCCATTGAAATTCTCTTTGGCCAATTTGATGTCGAGAGCTGCTGCATAGCTTGCACTACTTCTATGAGGCCCTTAACCTACTAGATCAGTAGGTTGAACTGCTTCATGTCCACCATTGCTATCGATAGAGGAGCTTGGGGTATTGGAGATGGAGTCAGAGCAAGCAGATTTGGATGAGATCTAGCCATGGAGGTAGTAGATCGCCTTATGATGCTTTTCTAGGTGGCATCCCTGCAAAATTGGTTGGAGAAGAAGAAGAAGTGGAGGCAGAGAGGGAATTCAACTGAGCGCTCCTTTAAGAACAAGGGATCAAATGGATGTCTCTTTCTCTAGCACCAATTTTGTTGATGTGAAATTTGGTTGACATCGAAACGGGCTGGAGCTGGAGAAGATAAGGTCACCATCGAAGACCTGCAAGACAAATCCTAACCAAAGTTGGGGGGTGGCTCCTACAGGACCCTCGAACGATCAAGTCAGCTCTTCTGGCCAATAGAAATGAAGCACTCAAAAAATTAAAGCAGAGTTTAGAGCTTAGAGAGAAAACGTATCTTGAGAGTTTCTTATATAGACGGAGCTCGTAACAAACAAATGGTGACCGTCATAATTGCCTAGAAGTTGGCCATTTATAACCACGTGGAGTTTGTTATGGGAGGTAGTATCTATTATCAGAACATGCCAGTTTGTTGAGATTTAATAGCTGAAGTTTGGATAGAATAAACATTGGCAGCGAAGAGCTTCAAATCATGATAGCTCTAGAGAAGTTCAAACTTCTCAATGGTCGTCGACATGTAGGTTGGTTTGTGTTGAGGTGGGAGTTGAATCTATGTATATAATGAGATCCTTATGGGCAACAGTAAGGAATTCGACTGGAAGGAGCTCTTTGGGTGACTAGATGGGCAATCACAGTTAGAGCATTCTAGAGTATCTCAATCATTTCTCTAAAGTTTGATTATCTTCGAGATCATCTATAACTAAATAACCATCATTGATTGAAGGCTGGTAAGGACGAAGGATTCATAGATTTAGAATTATGGCCAGGCTCTTCATAAAGGAGTTCGAGCTTAATCTGATGATGGAGTTCTTCTCTCTATTATAGCTTGCACACTCGAGATCCCAGATTTGATTGGGCCAAGATCTACCACTCTTAGTAAGGCATAGAAGCTTGTATAGGGGGAAGCTCTGCCAGCCTATGGTTCTTATCATGAGATTCAATCTGCAATAGCTAGACTTGGTCTGAAAGGGATCTAGTTAGATAGGAGTTTAGCTAGCATCAAGATCGGCCAGGTTAGGTTATGCAGGGATTGGATGCTTAGCCAACTGCTTAGATGACCACTTTCATTATTCAAGTTTATCCGAAAGGAGTTCAACCAGAGCCAATCGCTTCTAATGGAGAAATTCGACTGCCTTCACAACTTGTCACCAAATAAAGTTGGATCGATCGAGCTCTACTACTCAAGCCTTATCATCAAGTAGGAAGCGATCACTTTTACCATTCAAGCTCATCTGGGCGAGGTTCGCAATGCTTCATGGGTTCTGCAGTTTATTCATGTAGTCAAGAAGTTCAACTAGTTGATTGAAGATCGGCCATCTTGAAATTACCTTGGGACTAGATACCAGGCCAAACTTGGGTAGGAGCAGGTTTAGCCCCAACATTTCTTTTTTCTCATCTCTCTAAAAGTTAAAAATTAAAAAAATATAAAAATTAAAATTAAAAAAATAGCAACTTGAAAAAGAGAATCTGGTCGATTAGTAAGAATAGATTCAAGCCCTACCCTAATCTAAGAAATTTCTAAATCCATAATGAGTGAGATAGATCAAGAACCTCAAATCCTAAAAGACTTTTGCTATCCAATTGGGTCGCCCAACCATCTTGTATCCAATTGCTATAGATCAATGCAACCAGTTTTGAAGTTAAACCTCAAATCATAAACATGCTCCCTAAATTTACTAGGATTAAGAATGCTTATATTTTTATTAGAGAATTTGAGGAAGTATGTGATACCATGAGGATACACCAACTCTCAAATGATGCTATTAAACTTAGGCTAATTAATTTTGCCCTCAAGAAAAATGCTAAAAAATTGTTATATAGTCTGCCCAACCACTTGATCACAACATGGGATGGCTTTGTCAAAGTATTCTTGAGGAAGTTCTTCCCACATCACAAAATAGTCAAGTTAAGAAATGAAATTAATCAGTATTACTAATTAGGAGGATAGTCATTGTGAAACTATTTAGATTGATTTAAGAATCTCTTGAGTCAATACCCACACCATGGAATAGAAACATGGAGGTTATGCCAAATCATTTATGAAGGTCAAGACCCAAGTTCTAGGACTATGCTAGAATCAATGTGCCAGGGCCAATTCATGCATAAGGAACATAATGAGGCTTGGCAATTTTTGGAGGATCTAGTAGAAAAGAGTGTGCAATGTGAAAAAACTAAGGAACCTATGCCAGCAAGAGGTGGTATACACCAAGTCCCAACAATCCTAGCTGCAGAAGCCAAAAAAGCTATTTTGCAATGAAGATTAGAGGCCTTAGAATTCTAGAGATCAGCCAATGTAAACCAAGTATCTGTATCCATGTGCAACGGTTGTAGTGCATTAGACCACGTTATCAAGGATTGTCCCTTCTTGATTAAATCAATAGAAAACAAGTTTGCACAGGTTAATGCAGCATATCAAAGATCAAATAATAACCCCTATGCATCCACTTATAACCCAAGATGGAGAAATTTTCTATCCTAATTTTTCATGGTCATAAGGTCCAAATATAGGTGGTCATAGCTTCAATCAATCAAATACAAGGTCTAACCCTATAACAAATAACCCACTAGGCTTTAACAATAATGAAAAGAAATTTGACTTTTTAGAAAAAAGCCTAGAAATTCTGACAAAATCAACCACTGATAATGTAACTATCCTTAATATTTTTATGCAAGCCACCGGTCAATTGCTAACAGTAAATACACAAGCAATAGCTCATTTAGAAATGCAATTAGGACAGTTAGCTAATACTACGAGCGAGAGAGAAAAGAGTAGATTGCCAAGTCAACCTGAGGCTAACCCTAGAACCCAAAATAATCAAGAATCTCAACAAGAAGCCCAGATTAACCAACTAAATGCTATCCATACACTAAGATCTGGAAAACAAATAGACAACCAAGTGGATACATTTGAAGCACTAGAAGAAGAAATAGAAGACCCACCATCTGAACTAATATCTGAATAATGTCAGTCTCAAAAGCCTAAAAAAATAGAACCTGATCCACCAGCAGAGCCCACACCAGAATTAGTTGGATCCATACCTAAAATTGTAGCACCCTTTTCTAATAAATTAAAGTCCAACCGAAACTCATGAAGGGAAAAACTTATTTTCTGGGTCAGGTTCGTTTAGATCTGATTTGATCTAGAGAAATATTTAAAAAAAAAAAATTCTTAGATCTAAATCAAATCTGATGCTTTCTAGATCTGATTTGATAGATCTAATAAAATAAAATAAAATTAAATTAAATCAAATTTAATTTATATCTTGTTGTTGGGTAATCTAATTATCCTATGATGATCCCGCTGATTGCCTGAGGTTCTGGATGTAGCCACGCAATCGCCTGGCCTCTACCAGTATCCACTTGAGCAAAATCTGGATATCTCCTCCTTTTCGATCTATCCTTCAAAGATCAGATTTAGATCTAATCTTGAAGGTCTTCAAAATAACTTTGAAAGATTCGATGTCGTCTCTTACAGCAGTGTTGCATTCTTCCTTTCTTGTCGCCTTTTTCTTGCCTAGATCGCACCAAACTAGAGCCCAAAATCTCTTAGACATGGAGAAGAGAGAGAGGATCTAAGATAGGCATGGAGGAAAGAGAGAAAGAGCAATATGGCATGGGGTAAGGGAGAACTTCTCAAAAGCTAGGCGTAGATTGGGTTTTTATAGACCCTACTGCACCATGCAGTGCCACATCATCCTGACCAATCACGTCTCTTTATGCAATCAGATCTAAATCTGATTGGTGGGATGACATCATCTGATCCAATCAGATGAGGGCCCCTCTCCAACACCCTTAGGTGGCACCAAGACTGGTCAAAGTAGAGTCCCTTGGCGCTACCTAGTTTGATTCTAAGAAGCAACCTGGAGTCCCATCTGTATGGGACTCCAGGCATCCCTATCCTTGGGCGCACACCTCCCTAGGCATGTGCCCCCTCCTTTCCTCTTTCTAGCAAGGAGACATGCCCCTATCTGCTCTCCTATGGGTGCATGACACATGGGTAGATGTCTAAGTGTCAAAGGTCAATGTTTGACCAAAGTCAAAAGATAAGAATTAGCAGGTGATGAAAAATGGTAGGTGTTGTCTCAAATTTATCTCATAAATTAAGACAACCCTTTTCTAACCTAGACAAGCTTTAGTCAGACCAAGTAAAGATACCTGAGTGAGCACAAACACATTTGGCTCAATCGAGACAACTTTTAAAGATTGTAGAAGGAGAACATTAGGCTCAATCATATGCTAGCAAGGTTTCCTTGAACCTAATTGAATTTAATTCAAATTAATTAAACTAGGTTAGTCCAACTGATGATATCCAGATCCAAATCCTTATTTGTATGATTCAGTTAGGTTCAGCTCTATATGGTAATGGGATATATCACGATCTCTATCATCAACATCATCGAAACACCTTCTGATGGATCAGAACTTTTCTAATTCAGATAACTAGAATGATCGATCATCCAAATCACTCTAATTGCTCTCAAAATCCACCAGTGACACCTAGTAGTATATGGTCACAATCCATCAGAATTGAAAATAAACCTCTTGGTATAGTTACATGTGTGATTAAGTTCTTCTATCTTGAGCCCCGATCAGATTAGGGTTAAGTTGAACTCATCAAACCCTAATTTTTGTCATATGATTTAATCATTTGATTCAAGTCCGATGTGAAAACCTTAATAAAAACTCTTTCTATTATTTCACTCTACCATGGCCATGGCCTTATGGACTTGATTCTCATGATTATCATAGGGCTGCTCCTCATCTACCGATGTAGATAGATTCCACTTGGTGCAATCCAATTCCTACAATGATCATGCTATAGCCAATATACACCTCAGGATTTCAAATGGCTAGGAGATCGAGTCATAGTATAGTCAAACTATAACACCCTCAAGATGAACTGTCGATGCACCTTAGGTCAATGAACCAGACACACGACTACAGCTTCGAGCCAGTCATTGGTGAGAAGGTAGACTTCCTTATGACTGCTCGAGGTGGTCATGCTCAATGCCCTCATTCTCTAATGAGTACCTGTACTCTCGCTCTAGTATCTCTACACCGTAGACTCAAGACTCATCTACTATAAAAGTGATTATACACCAACCTTCTGGATCAATCACCATCCTCATGATGATCCTATGGTCGGAAGCATTTTATGAGTTAATAATAAAAATTCTTGTCTTACATTTTCAACTCTTGAAAATAAGAATTATCATTACCACTAACTCAAGGGATGTATCATAGACACTAAATACACATTATGATAGAAAATAATCCATTTTATTATTTATAATCAAAATTATAATTTTACCCTTAGAAGTGTACAACAAATGTCAGCCAATTCTAGCTTCTAGGGCACACATATCTAACAAACTCCCACTTGACCTAAATCCAATTGGCTACAAATCTAAGTTCCATCTTCTCAAGGTGGGCTTCGATCTTCTGCTGGCCCAATGGCTTTATAAGTTGGTCCACCGCATTGTCTGTGGAGTTGACTCTCTTGACCTCGAGATAATCCTTCTCGAGGTAATCACGGATGAGGTGGTATCACCGCTCGATGTGCTTGGATTTCTAGTGAGACCTCAGCTCCTTAGCAAGGGCTATGGTGCCATTGTTATCATAGTATAGAGGAATGGCATCTGATGGCATCACTCTGATCTCTGTGGCAAACTTTTTGTACCAAAATGCCTTCTTCTCAGCTTTTGATGTAGCGATATATTCTGCTTCTATGGTGGAATCTGCTATCACTGTCTGCTTGGATCCCTTCCAACTGACAGCACCACCATTACACACAAACAGACTCCCAGATGTCGACTTTCGATCATCTACATCGAACATAAAATCTGAGTTTGTATACCCTTGGACTTGGAGTTCTCCATCAACATATCCTTAGTTTTTCTCAAGTACTTAAGGATACATTTCACAGAAGTCTAATGTTCTTCACCTGGATTTGACTGATATCTGCATATGACACTCATAGCATGGGCTATATCAGGTTGGTACATAACATAGCATACATGAGGCTCCCTATTGCTGAAGCATAAGGGGTCTTGCTCATGCATTCTATTTCCTCAGATGTGCTAGGGCACATCTTCTTGGAAAGATGAATGCCATGTCTAAAGGGTACTAATCCCCTCTTAGAATTTTCCATGCTAAACCTCTTTAGCACTTCCTCTATGTACATCTTCTGTGAAAGTCCTAGCATCCTATTTGTCTATCTCTATAGACCTTAATTTCTAGAATATAGGATGCTTCTCCTAGGTCTTTCATAAAGAATTCTTTGGATAACCATATTTTGACTATGGTCAACATGAAAATATCATTCCTAATAAGGAGGATATCATCCACGTACAATACGAGGAAGACAACAGTGCTCCCACTAATCTTTTTGAAGACACATGGTTTTTCCTCATTTTTGATGAAACCAAATAATTTGATCACATCATTAAAATGAGTATTCCAGCTATGAGATGCTTGCTTAAGTCCATATATGGACCTTTGTATCTTGCATACTTTATGATCAATATCACTGGATGTGAAACCCAGTGGCGATTCCATATAGATATCTTCCTCAAGATATTAATTTAAGAATGCCATTTGCAGATCCATTTGCCATATTTCATAATTGAAATAGGCTGTAATAGCAAGCAATGTGCGAATGAATTTAAGCATGGCTACTGATGAAAAGATATCTTGATAGTCAATGCCTTCACATTGACTATACCCTTTTGCTACTAGTCTAGCTTTGAATGTCTCCACATTCCCATCTGCACCAATCTTTCTCTTATAGATCCATTTACACCCAATAGGTATTATACCTTTTGGTGGATCTACCAAGGTCCAGACCTGGTTTGAGTGCATCAAGTCAATTTCTGACTTCATTGCCTCTGATCATTTCTCGGAGTCGATATCTGATATCACCTCGCCATAGGTTTTGGGATCATCACCATGAACCCCATTACCTACGAAGAATATTTTTTCTATTTTCTCTGAAATAGGATCTAAGTACCTCTTAAGGGGACGAAAAACTCTTTTCGATCTATGAGGTGGAGGAGGTAGTGATTGTGTTGGATCAACCTGATTTGGTTTCATTTGGTCCTTAGCTCGTTACTCTTGTGAGATTTTCTCTTCAAACATGATCTACTTTCCAATGCCGCTATCTTGAATAAACTATTTTTCAAAAAAGATGACATGTCAACTCACAATCACATTATGATCTTCTGAAATGTAGAAATAATATCCTAATGACTCTTTAGGATCTCCTATGAATCGAGCTCTAAAGGATCTGAAGTCTAACTTGTCCGCTAGTTGTCTTTTGACATGAATCGAACAATCCCAAATTTTGAGATGACTTAGACTTGGTTTCTTACCATGCCATATTTCATACGGTGTGGTAGGAACAGTTTTAGAAGAAATCCTATTCAATAAGTATATTGCAGTTAACAAACTATGTTTTCAAAAAAAATCAGAAAGGTCTGTGAAGCTCATCATGGATCGGACCATATCTAGTAGGGTCCGGTTCCTCCATTCTGAAATCCTATTGAGTCAAGGTGTTCTAGGTGGAGTCCATTGAGAGACTATGATATTTTTTTTGAGATAGTCTAGGAATTTTCGACTAAGATACTCACCTCCTCAATCTGATTGAAGAACCTTAATAGATTTTTCAATTTGCTTCTCCACTTCATGTCTAAATTTCTTGAACTTTTCAAAAGCTTCAGACTTGTGTCTCATAAGATACACATATCCATATCCAGATAAATCATCGGTAAAAGTTATGAAGTAGATAAAGTTGCCTCCAACTGACACATCAAATGGGCTACACACATCAGTATGTACTAGAGCAAGAAGATTCGTGGCCCTTTCCCCATGTCCTACAAAAGGGAGCTTAGTCATTTTGCCATGAAGACAAGATTCATAAATTAGATATGACTCAGAAGTCAATGAACTCAATAGCCTAATTTTCTCCAATTTGTTAACCCTATCTTTTGCTATATGACCTAGTCTTAGGTGCCATAGATACCTATCATTTGGACTATCCCTAGGTCATTTCATGGCATTCACATTTTACTCGATATTAAAAATAGATATATCAATATGTAACTGCTAAAGATCGTTAATAAGGAAACCACTTGCAATTTTATTTCTTTTATAAAGAATGTTACAATGGTCCTTAAGAAAACTAATTGCATAGCCTTCTAGTGCTAGGCGTGAAACAGAAATCAAATTTCTACTTGCTACAAGCACATAATAATAATCTTTTAATACTAAGTCTAAACCAGATGGTAGTCGAAGAGGGTATGTTCTCACGGCCACAGCAGCAACTCTTGCTCCATTTTTGATGCATAGGATTATTTCACCATCCCTCAGCCTCCTGCTATCCTCAAGATCCTGCGTGGAAGTGCACAAATGAGCACTAGAACCAGAGTCAAGCATCTAACTGGATGCAGAAGAAACCATAAGGTTAGACTCAATAACGAGCATACCTCTAGAAGGACCTACCTCTTTCTTATTCTTCAGGGTGGCCAGGTAAGTAGTGCAGTTCTGCTTCCAGTGGCCATCAGTGTTGCAATGAAAATACTTTCTTTCTCAGCAGCCTTCTTCTTTAGCGCTATCTTTTTCTTCTTTCCTCCTTCCATCTTCTACTTTTTCATAGACTTCTTCTTCTTTCCAAAAGACTTTCTCTTGGAAGATGTCCATTCCATAGCAAGCATTGAGCCTTTAGAACCTTTCATAGAAAGCTCAGTAGTAACCAGCATGTTCATAAGCTCGGCCAAAGAATTTTGAAGTTTATGCATATGGTAGTTCATGATGAACTGCCCATATGTATCAGTCAAAGATTATAGAATTATATCATTCTGTAGATCCAGGTCCAACTTCGCACCAAGTTTCTCAAGCTTTTCTAAATCCTTGATCATCATCAGACAATGATCTTGGACTGACTATCCATCACACATTTTAGCCTTGAACAGTCATTTAGTGACTTGATACTTGGCTGCGCGACTCTGTTCACCAAACATCTCCTGTAGGTGAGCCAACATTTGGCGAGATAATCCCGATATCTTCATGTTGGCGCTGGAGCTCATCAGACATCGAGCCCAACATGTAGTATCTGGCCTTATTATCTTCGTCCAATCCATTTATTCCAGAGATACTCTCTGTTCAGTGGATGGACAGGCTGGTAAGGTGGGAGGGATCCTGGTCCAATAACATGTGTTAACTTCTCAAAATCCCAAAATGAATTTTGAAGTTCCTAGAGCCAATCCTTTATAATTGAGGTCCAGTCAGTCTATGTGTGTCTAGGATACGTGCCAGTGGGTTGGACGCAGACATTTTCCTGTAGAGAGTCAAAGATTCTAGTTAGATACTGTAATTTTGACTTGACCAATTTATTTAGGGATTTTTATTTTTAAACAAATTAGCTCCCACTATTTTCTCAGGATCCCTACACTTCCCTCTGTAGAGATGCAAAAATCTCCATGATTAATGATTTCTAGTGGGTGGTGCGGTCTCACCAACTGACTCATCACCTCACCTAACAGTTATTGGTGATGGGTTAGCCAATGAGTGAACAACTCTTGTTCAATGATTCTCTAATCATGGTGCACCCAAACTTGGTCTCTAATTCATGAATCTCACCGTATCCGGAATATTGATCCACTCCTTAGTTAAGTCAGACCCACCATTTGCATAGACTGGGTTCCTAATTGAGGTCTCTCACCGTATCCAGGAATATTGAGCCCAACTCTCATCCTCCAGCCCATAGCATCCAATGCCTAATAGACATGGTTGCGTCTTCCCGGTGCAACTGAGCCACTGTATCCAGTCCGAGAACAATCAACCCCGGGAAGGGCCCGCACATCTACAATGGTGGAAGACCTCAGACTTAATCTTTTCTTAGGGAGAATTGATTCAGGTCTCATTAAACTAGACTTGGCTTAGTCATAACAATTATGACTAACCTAGTGGCATGGGTTAGCTCGGATTATTGACCACCTCAGATCAGAACTGTGTCAACAGATATGGCCAGGTAAGTGAGACCGGTGGAAGGAATATGCCATTAACTCGCACAAGAACGCATTCAGAGTCGAGTAGCTTCCAATTAAAAACCAGTCGGTCGTCTGTGCCAAACTTACCTTAGACACCAAATTGTTGAGTCAGAACCAATTGGGTTAGCCTACAATCCAGACTCTAACCTCTGAGCCTAATTAGGTCTTGCTTGATCGTGACTCGATCTTGACCCAGACTTAATCCTATTAGGCTGGTCAATTTAAGCATTGTTGATCCCATCTAACCAACTCTTGATTCGGTTTGATCAACCGCTTAGACCTAATTGAGCTACCCAAGCCCGAACCCAGTATTATGAATATGTCTTAGATCTGAAATTCTCAATTTTAGAGACCTAATTAATATTCCATAAACTTAATTCTTAATTAAGTAGGGTTCATAAACAAAATATGCACAATAAATCCTAGGGTTTCAGGATCTAGGGTTTTGCAGAAAGTAAGTTTTGGGTTTCTGATTAAGGACGAACACGCAGCACCCCTACACATCATAAGAACACCCCATCGAATGGGAAGAGAGGGCCTTTAAACCCTTCTTCGTTCTTATGACCGGACGGCCAAGGAGGAACGCCTTAATCAGGAACATTCAATAAACATTCAATACTACAAAACAGTTATAGATCTATATCATATATCTCATATACAAATAGATCTAGATCTAACCATGGCATATTTTGCATACATCTCATGTATCATAATCATGCATGTTTTCAGATCTAAATTATCACATAATAATCTAAAAAATTAGATTTAAATTGATCTAATCAAAATAAATTCTAATCTAGACAATTATGTAGAACTATTCTACAACTAGTCTAGTCATGCATCTATCATATCTCATATGATATTTAAAATTAAATAATTTTTATTTGCTGTTTATCAGATGTTATTATAACACTTATAATATCAGAAAATAGTAAATAAGAAGATCTAAAATATGATTTAATCATATTAAATCAAAGACATGCAAAACTATTCTATAGAACTATTCTATTCTAGAACTAGTCATGCATATCTTCATGTTCTTAGATCCAAATCATTTAATTTTAATTTTTCTGATTTCAGATCTGATCACATCTCATGTGACATCTGAAATCACTTATTTTTTAATTAAAATAAAATTAAAAATCAGATCTAAACTAATTTTTAGAACCATGGCTCTGATACCACTTGAAGGGAAATCCTGATTTCCCTGACCAGGTTCGTTCAGATCTGATCAGATCAAGAGATATATTTCAAAAATTTTTTCTCTTAGATCTGTATCAGATCAGGGATGCTTCAGATCTGATTCTTATTTATTTAATAAAAATTAAATGAAAAAAATAGGATAAATTAAATCACATTCAATTTACCTGAATAGGGTAATCCTATTACCCTGTTGATGATCCTGTTTGCAGCGGAAGGTTCTGGATCAAGCCACGCAAGCGCCTGGCCTCTACCGGTATCCACTCGGGCTGGATCTGGAGATCCTCTTCTTCTCTATCACGCCTCCAAAAATCAGATCTGGATCTGATCTGGAGGATCTTCAAAACTCCTTTTGAAGATCTGCAGTCGTTCTCGTTCGCTCTTGCAGCAGCGCAGCCTTCTTGCTTTTGATCTCCTTTTCTTGATCTAAATCGCACCAATCCAATCCCAAAACACTTTTGGACGTGGAGAGCAAGGGGAGATGAGAGTATGGCGTGGAGAAAGGGGAGAGAGGCAGCCTTGGGGCGTGGGAAGGGATTGCTTCTTGATTACTTCTTGATTATTTTTTCACTTGGGCGCTGGGTCTCTTATATAGACTAAGCGTGATCCAAGTCATCTTCCTCCCAACCAATCACAACCCTTTGTGAAATCAGATCTAAATCTGATTGATTGGTGGGATGATCCCTGATCCCCTTAGATGAGAGCCCCTTCCTACTTAGGAGAGTGCCTTGGACCAGTCAAACTGACTTCTGGAATCCAATAGAAGAACTCTCATTGGAATCCTAAAGGGAGATGAGTCCTTGTCCCAGGCGCCCACTGTATGGGACTCCATGCCTCCTACCTTGGGCTGCACGCCTCCCTTGGCGTGCGCCCATCTCCTTGCCAGGTTCTGGCAGGGGGACAAGCCCCCACCAGCTCTCCAATGGGTGCATGAATCAATGGGTCAAATGTCACCAGTGTCAAAGGTCAGACTTTTGACCAAAGTCAAAGAACAAGAAATGGCAGGTGACCAAAAATGGCAGGTAATGTCTTAAATTTATCAAAATAAGACAACCTATTCTGACTTGGACAACCTCCAGTCAGACCATATATGAAGACTTCTGAGTTTGAGCACAAACTCCTTTGGCTCAGACAGGACAACTTATTTATGATAGCAAAAGAAGAACGTTAGGTTCAATCGAGTGCTAGCACGATTTCCTTGAACCTAATTGAATCTCATTCAGATCAATTGAACTAGATTAGTTCAATTGATGATCACCAGATTCAAACCCTTGTTTGTGTGACCCAGTTAGGTTCAGTTCTGTATGGTAATGGGATATGTCATGATCTCTATCATCGACATCATCGATCGAACTCCTTTCGATGGATCAGAACTCTTCTGATTCGAACAGCTAGAATGATCGATCATCTAAAAATCATTCTAATTGCTCCCAAAATCCACCAGTGACACCTAGCAGTATATGGTGGCAACCCATCAGAGCTGAATGCGAACCTCTTGGTGCAGCTACCTGTGTGATTAAGTTCTTCTATCTTGAGCCCCGATCAGATTAGGGTTAAGGTGAACTCGTCAAACCCTAGTCTCTGTCATATGATGTAATCATTCGATTCGAGTCCAATGTGAAAATCTAAATAGAAACTCTTTCTATTATTTCACTCTGCCATGGCCATGGGCTTCATGGACTTGATTCTCATGATCATCATAGGGCTACTCCTCTACCACCGAGGTAGATAGATCCCATCTTGATGCAATCCAGTTCCTACAATGAACATGTCATAGCCAACATACACCTCAGGGTTCCATATGGCTAGGAGACCGAGTAATGGTGTAGTCAAACTATAACACCCTCAAGGTGAACTGCCGATGCATCTCAGGTCAAAGAACCAGACACACTACTGCAGCATCGAGTCAGTCATTGACGAGAAGGTAGACTCCCTAATGACTACTCGAGGTGGTCACGCTCAGTGCCCTCGTTCTCTAACGAGTACCTGTACTCTCGCTCCGGTGTCTCCACACCGTAGACTCAAGACTCATCTACTAAAGAGAAGCGATTGTATACCAACCTTTCGAATCAATCACCATCCTCATGATGATCCTATGGTCTGGAGCATTTTATGAGTTAATAATAAAAATTCTTGTCTTAAATTTTCAACTCTTAAAAATTAAAATTATCATTATTATTAACTCAAGGGATGTATCACAGACACTAAATATACATTATGATAGAAAATAATCTATTTTATTATTTATAATCAAAATTATAATTTTGCCCTTAGAAGTGTACAACAAGTGTCAGCCAATTTTGACTTCTAGGGCACATGTCTAACAACTCAGCCCAACTAGTTAAAATTTTGGAGGTCGTTAATTAAGTAAAGTAAATATTCCTTTACTAGATATGATCCAATAAGTTTCATCATATGCTAAATTTTTTAAAGTTTTGTGTACCAAAAAAAAGACAATTAATGTACCTAATAGAGCCTTTTTAGTAGCTAGTGTGAGTTCATACCTATCAAACTATGTGCCAGTAAAATACAAAGATCAGGGTCTTCCACTATTTCTTACATCGTAGGAAAAATCTTCGTTAATAAGGCTCTATTAGATTTAGAGGCAAGTGTCAATATACTATCTTATTTAGTTTATTAAAAGCTAGAATTGGGAGAATTAAAGTCTATAGGAATGACTTTATAATTAGCAGATCGATCTTTGAAAGTACCAAGGGGAATAGTAGAGGATGTATTAATTAAGATTGATGATTTCATCTACCCAGTGGACTTTGTGATTTTAGAAACTAAACCTGTAATAAATCCAAATGGCCATATTCCAGTTATACTAGGTAGACCTTTTTTAGCCATAGCCAATATCCAAATCAACAATCGAAATGTTCTAATGAAACTCTCTTTTGCTAATATGACCATAGATCTAAATATTTTTAATCTATCTAAAATAAATCAAGTTAGTGACCTCAACTTAATATAGGATAATATTTATGAACCCATTGACCTAAGTGATGAAAAATCTAACATGAAACTCTGGGTTAATCAGAACTTTATAGAATTTGAAGAGGTCAATGATTTATCCACAATCAATATGAAACTTAGATAGAAGCCTCTAGTTGAACCATTACCTAGACCATTAGTGGAGTGCTGCTCCAAGAATTAATTTTGATGATTACAAAATATTTGAGGAAAATACTAATGATTTTGGCTTGAAAAAAGATTTATTATATTTCAGGAGAAAAATCATAATTTTACCAAATTCTAATTTGAAAGTCTCAAAAGAAAGAACAAAAGATTTATGATCTATTGGAGGTAAATTCATATTTTTTAAATTTATAAATTAAGAAAAAATTAAGTTTTAAGAAAAGGATTGACCCTTAGGTTGACCCCTGTCAAAAGGGGCCGAATGGCATGCATTTCTGGGCTAGCATGCTTGTAAGGGTCGACCCCTAAGTCATCTCCTATACCAGGAG
The DNA here is from genome assembly GCA_006176705.1 of Cocos nucifera. Classification (NCBI taxonomy): domain Eukaryota; kingdom Viridiplantae; phylum Streptophyta; class Magnoliopsida; order Arecales; family Arecaceae; genus Cocos; species Cocos nucifera. The sequence continues at coordinate 33,794 of QRFJ01001718.1, forward strand.
GCTTCCTAGGGGTCGACCTCTATTATTCCAAAGACCAAAATACAGAATGTGGGGTTTTTTGATTTTCTATCATAGAGGTCGACCCCTGTGCAAGGGACGACCTAGGGGTTGACCCCTGCGATAGAAAAACTCTGCAATGACTATTTTTCAATCCATTTTGATTATATTTAATGCACATTTAAAGCCCTCTAATGGCTCTAATCTTGTCCAAATTTTTCTCTAATACTTATTGAAGATATAAAATATCAAAAAGAAGGAAAGAAAAGAAAAGATTCAAGCATTCTTTTTAGTCCTAGCAAAAAGCCCTCTTCAAGCAAAGAAGCTTTCATTTCAAGTTCACCAACCCCTCAAAAGCTCATTCAAGTCTTCAACAACTTTGAAAAAAATCAGAAAAGCTTCTTCCTTAGTTGTGTAAAGTATTTTAACATTTTATTTGCTCATTAAAGGGGCTAACTTTGTATTTCATTGTTGTTAATACTCATACTCTATTTTATTATTTTGATTTAAGTTTTGGGGGTTCCAAAACTTGAAAAGATTTATCCGAACCTTGAATTGAATTGTATAGGATTGGCTTGTACCTAAAAAATAAGTGTTCTAGCTTGGGATAGCTAGAGTCGGCGGTAGTGATGTTGTATTCTTATTGAATATGTTTAGTGGATTTGAATTCTGATGTTGGAGCTTAGGGAGTGGATGTAGGTGCAAGGTTAGCACCAAACCACTATAAACCTTGTTTGTTTATGGTGTGCTTGCCCTCTCTCTATCTTTACTTTATTATATACTTGCTCTCTTGGTATTCATTTCTTCTCTATACTTAAAAACACCTATCATATATCACTTACTTATCATCACATAACTTTTATAACTCTAAATTAGCTTTAAATTTTAAAAAATCTAATTCACCCTCCATCCCCTCTTGGGTTGCATAGCTGGGTAACAAGTTGTATCAAAGCTTGGTGCTATAGCCCTGCTTTAATTTAACCATCAAAGAGCTAAAGATATATGGCAACTCAAGTTGGTGCTTCACTAGCCATGGGGCAGTCCACACTGATCTTTACTTTTCAATGAATCAAATTACACCTATTGAAAAGCTCGAATGAAAATTTTTATCCATGCATTTGACTATGATATGTGGAGTATCATAGTTAGTGACACCCATCAAGATAATCGATGGTGTAGAATCAATCAAATCCAAAAGAGAATGGAATGAGGTTGATAAGAAAATGGCTCAGCTCAATGCTAAAGCTATGAATGTTTTGTATTATGCTTTAGATGCTAATGAATTCAATTGCATTTCAACATGTATATCAGCTAAGAAAATATAGGATAGGTTAGAAGTAACACATGAAGGCACTAATCAATTTAAGAAGTCAAAAATTAACATGCTTATGCACAAATATAAACTTTTTAAAATGGAGCATGATGAATCAATAACTGAAATGTTTACTCATTTTATGGATATTATTAATGGTCTAAAAAATCTTGGTAAGTCTTATTCTAACAGCGAATGTGTGAGAAAGATTCTTAGATCTTTACTAAGGACTTGAAAGGCCAAAGTGACCGCAATCCAATAAGCTAAAGATCTAAATGTCTTATCCTTGGAGGAGCTTCTAGGATCGCTAATGACACACGAGCTAAGCATGAAACAACATCAAGAAGAAGATGTCAAGAAGAAGAAGATGTCAAGAAGAAGAAGATAATTGCCCTCAAATTCACCACTCAATAAGATGAGGGATCCGATAAAATAGAAAATAAAGAATAAGATGAAGAATTAGTCCTCTTCACCAGAAAGTTCAAAAGATTTTTGAAAAAGAGAAATAAGGGATGAGGAAGATGCCACCTACAAAAGGAGAGCATAGTAAGAAAAGGAATAAGAAGCAGCCCTTTATTTGTTATGAATGTAAGAAGCTGGGGCACTTTAGGTCCAAATGTTCATAACTCAAAAAGGATCCCAAGAAGTACAAGAAAAAAGCTATGGTGGCTACATGGAGTGATAGTGATGATTCAAGCTCCGAAGAAGAAGAGGTTCATGAACAAGCCAACTTGTACCTTATGGCAAATAAAAATGAGGTAAATCTTCATGAAGCCTTTTATAATTTAGTAGATGATTTAAAGAAGTTAGGAGCTAAAAATAAAGAACTTAAGTTAAAGAATCAATCATTGCTGAAAGAAAATGAAAGTATCTCAAGTGAAAAACTAGCTTTAACTTAAGAGAATCTAAATTTGAAAAATAAAATTGACAAGTTAAAATCAATAGTAGAAAAATTTACTTTGAGTTCAAATAAACTTCATATGATTCTTGAAAATCAAAAGGCCATTTATGATAAAGCTAGCCTAGGCAATAAACCCCTAAGAAAATAAAAAATTCTAAAAAAATATTTTTATAAATTTACAAAGCAATAAATTCTTAAATGTTACTTACTTTAAATGTAGTAAACTAGGACACAAATCTTATACATATTTTTCTAACAATTCAAATATAAAAAAAATATGGGTTCGAAAAGAAACCATTGTGACTAACCTTAAAGAATTCAAGTAAACTTAGGTACCTAAAGTGAATACTTGATTTTGTATGTAGGTGTGTCTTACATCCAAAAAAAAAAATCGAAGATGGTTTCTTGATAGCGGATGCTCAAGACACATGATCGATGATAAGTCCTAATTCATCACACTTGATGCTAAAAATGGAGGGATGGTCATCTTTGGAGATAATGGCAAAGAAAAGATCATCGGTATAGATAACATTGGTATCACTCCCTCCAAGTATATTAAAAATATTTTATTAGTAGATAGTTTGAAACATAATCTCTTAAGCATTAGTCAATTTTGTGACAAGGGTTACAAAGTTAGTTTTGAATCTTCATGATGCATTGTAACTAGTCCCAATGATGATGGTATTAAATTTATTGGGCATAGGCATGGTAATGTTTATATGGTAGATTTGAATGATCTTTTCATAATAAACATGTAATGTCTAACAGCTATAAATGCCAAAATTAATGAGACTAGTTAGCCTTGGCACCATAGGCTTGCACATATTAGCATGTATTCACTTTCAAAGCTTATTAAAAGAAATTAGTTACCAATTTATCAAAATTAAATTTTAAAAAAGATAAGATTTGTGATGCATATCAACTAGGTAAATAAACTAGAGTTTTATTCAAATCTAAGAACATTATTTCAACTTCTAGGCCATTGAAATTATCGCACATACATTTGTTCGGTCCTATAAGAACTACAAGCTTAGACTGAAAGCATTATGGTTTTGTTGTTATTGATGACTTTTCATGGTTTATGTGGATTTTTTTTTTAGCACATAAAGATAAAACTTTTTAAGTTTTCTCAAAGTTTTATCAAAAAGTTATAAATGAAAAAGATCTTTCAATTCAAAGCATTTGAAGTGATCATGGAACCAAATTTGAAAATCAAAAATTTTAAAAATTTTATGATGAAAAAGGTATAGACCATAACTTTTCAGCATCTAGGATACCTCAACAAAATGAGGTAGTAGAAAAGAAAAATAGAATATTAGAAAAAATGGCCCGTACCATACTATATGAAAGCAACATCCCAAGATACTTTTGGATGAAAGCAATTAATACAGCATGTTACATTTTAAACTGTGCTTTAATTAGACCAATTCTAAAGAAAACATCCTATGAACTTTGGAAAGGAAGAAAACCAAACATTGCATATTTTCATATTTTTTGTTGTTAATGTGTTGTTTTGAATAATGGTAAAGAGAGATTAGAAAAATTTGATGCAAAATTTGATGAAACTATTTTTCTTGATTACTTCTCTTCTAGTGAAGTCTTTATTTTCAACAAAAGAACTTTAGTAGTAGAGGAGTTAATACATATTATTTTTGATGAAACTAATGATCTTTCATCAAGAAAGAGTAAAAGTTTTGATGATGCAAATCTTCTTATAGAAGAAAAGAAGGAGCTCACCCTAAAGGACTTAACAATTCAAAATGAAAAAGAACATGAGAACAAATAAGAGGATGAAGATGAAGAACAACAAGAACAATATTAAGGTACAAAAGATCTATTAAGAGAATGTAGGCATGACCACAATCATCCTAAAGAATTAATTATTGGTGATCCTACACATAGAATAAAAACTCGTTCTTCACTTAGAGATGCATACAATTATTTTGCATTTTTTTCTCATTTTGAACCAAAAACCATAGATGAAGCTGAAAAAAATTATAATTGGATAAATGCAATGCAAGAGAAACTTAATTGATTCAAAAGAAATAATGTATGGACCTTAGTATCAAGACCTAAAAATTATCCAATAATTGGTACAAAATGAGTATATAAGAATAAATTGGATGAAAATAAAAATGTAATTAGGAATAAAGCAAGATTAGTTGCAAAAGATTATAATCAAGAAGAGAAAATTGATTTTGATGAGATCTTTGCACATGTTGCTAGATTAGAAGCAATTAAACTTTTACTTGCTTATTTATTCTTTATGAATTTTAAATTATTTCAAATAATTGTCAAAAGTGCTTTTCTAAATGGTTATATTATTGAAGAAGTATATGTAGAACAATCTCCTGATTTTGAAAATCATGCTTTTCCTAATCATGTTTTCAAATTAAACAAAGTGTTATATAGTTTAAAATAAGCACCTAGGGCTTGATATGAAAGGTTAAGTAAATTCTTGTTGAATAATGATTTTTCAAGAGAAAATATAGATACGACCCTTTTCATTAAAAGAGATCACGATGATATCTTAGTTATACACATATATGTTGATGACATTATATTTGGATCTATTAATGAAATTTTATGTCAAGATTTAGCTAAGCTCATGTAGGGAGAGTTCAAGATGAGCATAATGGGTGAACTAACATTCTTCCTCGAACTTCAAATCAAACAAACAAGGAAAGAGACTCCATCACCTAAAGTAAATACACAAGAGAGCTACTTAAAAGATTTTGGATGGAGAGCTCCAAAACCTTTGGCACCCGCATGAACCCATCACGTAAACTTGACAAGGACGAAGGAGGTAAAAGTATTGATATAAAACTTTATAGAGGCATGATTGGTTTTTTATTGTATTTAACTGCTAGTAGATCAGATATCATGTTTAGTATTTGCTTATGTGCTCATTTTTAATCTAATCCAAAAGAATCACATTTAAATATTATTAAAAGGATACTTAAATACCTAAAAGAAACTCAAAAACTAGGATTATGGTATTCTAAGAATTCATCTATTAATTTAATAGGATATTCAGATGCAGACTTTGCTGGATGTAGATTAGATAGAAAAAGCACTAGTAGAACTTGCCAATTTCTAAGAGTTAACTTAACCTCTTGGTTTAGCAAGAAGCAAAATTCGATGGTATTATCTATGACCGAGGCTGAATACATTACAACTGAAAGTTACTATGCTCAAATCTTATAGATTAAGCAACAACTAGAGGATTTTGGCATTAAACTTAATAAAACTTTCATAAGATGTGATAATACTAGTGCCATTAATTTAACTAAAAATCCAATTCAATACTTTAGGTAAAAATACATTAAAATTTGACATCATTTTATAAAAGAATATGTCCAAAATAATGATATATTTCTTGATTATGTTTATACTGAAAAATAATTGGCTGACATATTTACAAAGACCTTAAATAAGGATAGATTTTGTGGAATTAGGAGAGAATTAGGAATTCTTGATCCATTAGCCTAAACATCTTTTTGATTCCAAATTCATTTCTATCAAAATTACCTTGAATCAAATCTTGAGCTTACTTTTCATCTTTCAACATTTAAAAAGCTCAAATTTATACTTTCTTTGATCAATCTCATGAATGAAGTTCTACCCTAAAAGTTTTAATTTTTTTTGGAATTTTTTCATCATTTCTTTTGATTTTTCTGTGCCATGGGTTGACCTAAGGGATGACCCTAGGGCATTCTCGTAATTTGCCCAAAACCTTTTGGGTGGCTTTCTTTTTCTTGGAATTTTTTTCGGCCAAATAGGCCGATCCATCATTTTTTCTATTCATCATCCGACTGAATAGAGCCCTCTCCCTCTCCACTCTCTCAATCGAATAGCTCTCTCAAAATCCTCCTTCCCACCTAGATCTCCTCCCTAAATCACCTCTAAGGAAGCCAAATCCCTCTCTATCTCTTCTCCTTTTGGGTGAATTCATAGCATCAAGCATACCCTAGTTTCAACCCCCCTTCTCCAAACCATTGGCCAATCTCCTCCAAATATTCTCTCTCCCTCCAAAAATCTCTTCCACTCTACCTCTCTTGAGTGTCTTGAACCTATAGCAAGCCTTTCTTGGTTAGAATGGCACCCAAGATGAAGTTGCCGTAGAGGAGGAAGTTGGTTTGCAGCTTAGAGGAAGAAACTCATCAAAAAAGAATGGTAGCCAAGCCCTCTACTGCCCAACCCCTATTCTCGGTCCTGCTCGAGCTACTTCTCTGTGTCATGGCTCCTCGAATCGGAGCTAGATCGGACACGGGTCAAGGTGCAAACCAAATCAGGTCGCTGGACGAGTTTGAGGTCTGACTGCACTCTCTTGAGATTTGGGCAACTTGGAGACCAAATCTAAGCTCTAGAATCATCTAGGAAAATATGTACAAGATCTAGGAGTACTTAAGAGCATGGGACCGGGGGCACATGTCTCGAGATTTATGTTGGCCAGAAAAGAAGCTAACGTAATGAGATGTAACAAAATGCAGTTTATCCATGCAACTTTGAGTGATATTAAAGAAACTCCACATAAGTCGGTTTAATATGGGAATGGTGTCATCTTGAAGGATTTTTTGTCTCGAATCCAATGGATCAAGTTTTGTTGCAATCGAGTTCGTTTGAGTCACGAACTTGGTAGTTTCATCTGACTACATAGAGTCTTGTAGGAACGGGAATTCTGAGTTTATCCTTATCTTTTACTTAGAGAGTTGAGTTCGTGAGGGACTTGTAACCTGGGGTTGTTCCTATATAAAAGGACACTCAAGGGTGGGGTTAGAGATTAGAGAGGAAGAGAAAGAGATCATCTAAGGATCCTCTTGTATCTATGAGAGATTGAGAGACCAAAAGAGCTTCTATTGTAAACCAGCGAGTGGTTATTTAATAAAAGTTCTCTTTTTTTTATTTCTTCTTCTTCTTCTTCATGGTGTTTCCTAATGTCATGTTCCGCTATATTCTTATTATTATTGGGCATGGCCTAAGTCATAAAGACTAGGTTTCCATGCTAGGGAGGCTAATCAGTTTTCTTCTACTTTATGAAGAGCAGATCGAGCCACACGTTGTTGGAATTTACTCTAAGATCCCTTCGTATGTGATAGTTGGTATCAGAGCGATACCAAAAAAGAAGAAGATGACCTCGACATCAGCATCCATGGTGGGAACGGGGGATTCATCATCCTCGACCTTGGATCCCAATCCTGCCTTAGGAGGAGGCACAACAATGGATGGAGCACATCCAGTTGATGATTCTCTACAAGGGCTATGGATTGCATCTTCAATTATCTCCATCGACAATCAATTATGGAAGTGCAAGGTCCAAATAGCTAAGGTTGAAGGACGAGTGGAGGATCTTGAGGGTAAGGATTCAACCTTTCGAGGTGAGATCGCTACTCAACTGAATCAAATTTCCTTTGATATAAAGTGATGCTACGAGGAAGTGCTATAGCATAACAAGGAGTTAGAGACCATGGTGTAGGCTCTCCAAATATAGGTGGTTGACCTTTCAAAGAAAAAAACCACCAATGGGCGTGTCCTCTTGTACCTCGATAATGGAGGTCACAAGTGAGGCTGCGCATCCCCTGCACAAGCTTAATGTTTCCAAGCCATAGGAGTTCTGCAGGCAGCGGTCTGTGAAGGAGGTAGATAACTTTCTTTCTGTCATGGAGCAATACCTATAGGTTATCAGCATAAGGGTAGAAGCCATGAAGGTGAGCACGATGGCCATGTTCTTGAGGGATGTGGCGATGCTTTGGTGGCGATGTCGGGCTGACGATGTGAAGTGAGGGGCTATTCCAATCACCACTTCGACATAGTTCCAAACTAAACTTTGGAAGCAATTCTTCTCCAAGTTCACTAAGGATGATGCTCAAGCATGACTACAGTAGCTCATGCAAAAGGATGATGTGCATGAGTATGTGTGAGAGTTCAGCGAATTATTGTTGGAGGTACCAGACCTCAGGCAGAAGGACTCTCTCTTCACCTTCGTTGACGTGCTCAAACCATGGGCCAAGATGGAGTTGCAGCAAAGAGGAGTCAAGAGTTTGAACAAGGTGATAGCTTAAGCAGAGGTTCTCATCGAGTTCAAGACTCAATCCAAAGCTCCCAAAGCTCAGGCATCCAAATAGGGCAAAGGTGGGCGAGCAAAATCAAGTCACAAGGAAGGTGGAAAATGCTTAAATCCAAGCTCCTCAAGTAGAGGGGCTTCCCAAGCGAAGGGCAAAGGGGTGATGCAAGGTACCAACACTATCTCATGCTACATTTGCAATGGACTGCATAAGATGAAGGATTGTCCATTGAGGGATAAGATCATATCTATGATGGTGGAGCAGCAAGAGACCGACCAAAGGATGGGTTCACTCAGTCTCAATTCCCTGAAGTCTAATGGGCCATGAGGCCTACTCTATGCACCTATCAATATCAATGGTCATACCTTCTAGATACTCATTGATATGGATGCCACTGACTTCTTTGTGGACTTAGTAACAATGAAGAAGCTCAACCTAAAAATTGAACGTGATGAGATCCGATTCGATACATGGATTGAACGGGTGATAGTGGTAGTCACCCCTATCGATGACTATGAGGTGGTCATCGGTATATCTTTGCTTACCCAGCTACATGCCATGGTAAAGATGGATTCATATGTGGTGGTGGTTCTGAATTCGAGCGAACCTTGCATGGTTCAAGGGAAGCAAGCTAGAGAGACTCCGCAGTGAGTCCTATCAGCAATGCAACATGCTAAGGGACTAAGAAGGAGACTTCCAACATACATTGCATCCATTCAAGAGGAAGATCTACTGGAAGGAGAGGAGATTCCAGCACCCATTGAGGGCATTCTCATTGAATTTGGGGATGTAATGCCCCCCAAATTACCCAAGCAATTGCCACCAAGAAGATAAATCAATCACTGGATTGATTTGGTGTAGGAAGCACGTCCACCAGCTCAAACACCATATAGGATGGCCCCACCTAAACTCTAGGAGCTGAGGAGACAACTAATGGAATTGGTGGATGGTGGGTTCATCTAACCTTCGAAGAGTCCATATGGAGCACTGGTACTATTTTAAAAGAAGCATGATGGTTCGTTGAGACTCTGCATCGACCATAGGGCCCTCAACAAACTTACAGTGAAGAACAAGTACCCCATTCCATGAATCGATGACTTATTCGATCAACTTGGTAAAGCATGATGGTTTTTCAAGTTGGATCTTCGCAGCGGGTACTATCAAGTTCATGTGGTAGAGGAGGACATCGAGAAGACTGCATGTGTAACAAGGTATGGAAACTTCGAGTATCTTATCATGCCTTTCAGTCTCACTAACGCTCCAACAACCTTCTGTGCTTTGATGCAATGTGTACTCCATGACTTTATCAACAAATTCATGGTAGTATACTTGGATGATATTGTTGTGTACAGCCAAACATTGGACGAACATGTGGCGCACTTAAGGCAAGTCTTCTCCATCCTACGGCAACACCAGCTCTTTATGAAGAAGAAAAAGTGCATGTTTGTGCAGCGGAGGGTGCCATTCCTTGGGCACATCACTGGGGATGGAAAACTTATGATGGATCCCTCAAAGATTTCAGCCATAGCCGAGTGGGAGGTACCTACATGTGTTACACACTTATGCTCTTTTGTTGGTTTGGCAAATTATTATAGAAGGTTCATCACTGGATATTCGAAGTTATGCGTCCCATTGATGGATTTGTTAAAGAAGGGTCGACCATGGTGGTGGTCGGATCAATGTCAAGAGACATTCGATCATCTCAAGTAGGCAATCATAGAGGAGCCGATCCTTATGCTATCGGACTTCTCGGTTCATTTCGAAGTTCACACCGATGCATCAGATTTCGTCATTGGAGGGGTGCTCATACAGGAAAGACATTCAGCAGCCTATGAGAGTCAGAAGTTGAACGACATCGAGTGCAGGTATACAGTTCATGAGAAGGAGATGACAGTGGTTGTGCATTGCCTTAGAACCTAGCATCATTACCTCCTCGGATCCAAGTTTGTGGTGTGCACGGACAACGTGGCCACAAGCTACTTCCAAATCCAGCCAAAGTTCACCCCAAAGCAAGCGAGATGATAGCAATTTCTTGCTGAATTCGATTTCCACATCAAGTATAAGCCAGGCCAAACCAATTCGGTTCTTGATGCCTTAAGTAGAAGGCGCAATTGGCTGTGGTTTCTTCTACTTTCAAACCAGCAAGTGACTTAATGGAAAGGATCAAGACCGAGATGGAGAAGGATCCATGGGCCACATCCATGGGTGAACTCATCAAGGATGGCAAGGCATGCCATTTCTAGATCAAAGGTGGGTTGATTTGGACATGGGGGCGGTGTGTCTATGTGCCTTCAAACGAAGAGCTGAGGCATGAGGTACTGTGAGAGCACCATAATTCTATGTGGACAGGACATTAGGGGGTGCATCGGACCCAAGCTCTCATAGAACATAGCTATTATTGGCCAAAGATGCGGGATGACATCGAGGGATATGTTCGCACTTGTCTAGTATGCCAATAAGAGAAGGTTGAACATCGCAGCCTGTGGGATTGTTGGAGCCATTGCCTACACCAGAGCATCCATGGGAGAGCATCTTTGTGGACTTCATCACTAGGTTACCTCCAGTGGAAGGGTATAGCTCCATCATGGTAGTGGTGGATCGCTTCTCAAAATATGAAGTCTTCATTCCAGCACCTACTACTTGCCATGCGGAGGACGTGGCACAGTTGTTCTTCATATATGTGGTGAAATATTGGGGGATACCATGGAGCATTGTTTCTGATCATGATGCTCGCTTCATGGGAAGATTTTGGATTAAGTTATTTCAGATACTTGGAATGGAGCTGAAGATGTCCATGGCTTTCCACCCTTAGACTGATGGCCTAACAGAATGAACAAATGCATTACTAGAGATGTATTTGAGGCACTATGTGAATGCCAACCAGCGAGATCGGGTGCGACTCTTGGACCAAGTCCAATTCAGCCACAACTTATAGCGATCGGAGTCGATCGGTAAATCACCATTTAAGGTGATAACAAGGCAACAACCAGACACTCCAGGGAGTATCATAGTGAACTACATGGGATGTAGCCTAACCACCTATAGGTTCATGAGGGATCTGAAGAAGGATATAGATTTGGTTTAGGTCTCCTTGTTGAAGGTGATCAAATGGATGAAGAAGTGGGCTGACATAAAGTGGCATGTAGTTGAGTTTCAGATTGGTGATCGGGTATTGGTAAAACTCTACCATCACATGAGATTGAAGTCGGGCTACCACAAAGCACTTGTGAGGAGGTATAAAGGTCCCTTCATCATCATACATCGAATTGGAGAAATAGCATACCGATTGTTGCTGCCTTTCAAGCTAAAAGTGCATCTAGTGTTGCACATGTCTTTGTTGATGAAGCCATTCAAAGAGGATACAACTGACCCTTCTTGGGCACAAAGCGGGTGAGCTCTAGTGGCCATACGAGTTCATTACACCAAAAGGTTTCTGAAATCAAGGCGGATAGGAAGAAGGATAGTTGGGTGTAGTACTTAGTCTGATGGAGAGGACTATCAGACTCAAAAATGAGTTGGGAGTATGGTGATGAACTATGATAGTTTGAAGACATCATCGACAAGTACCATCTAGCCTCATCAGGGGTAACTTTGGCTTAGGTGGGGGAGGGTGTCACGGCTTCTTGAAATGGGCTGGACTGGACACGGGTCAAGGTGCAAACCAGATCAGATCGCTGGATAGGTTTGAGGTCTAACTACACTCTCTTGAGATTTTGGCAACTTGGAGACCAAATCTGAGTCCTAAAATCATCTGAGAAAATATGTACAATATCTAGAAGGAGTACTTAAGAGCATGGGATTGGGGGCACATGTCTCTAGATGTACATTGGTTAAGAAAGAAGCTAATGCAATGAGGCATAAAAAAATGCAGTTTATCCATATGACTTTGAGCGATATTTTGGGAACTCTATGGAAGCCGGTTTAAATGAGAAAGGTGACATCTTAAAGAATTTTTTGTCCCGAATTCAATGGATCAAGTTTTGTTACAATCCAAGTTCATTTGAGTCATAAACTTGGCAGTTTCATCTGACTGCATAGAGTCCTATGGAAATGGAAATTTTGAGTTTATTTTTATCTTGTACTTGGAGAGTTGAGTTCGTGAGGGACTTGTAATCAGAGGTTGTTCCTATATAAAAGGACACTCAAGGGTGGGGTTAGAGATTAGAGAGGGAGAGAAAGAGATCATCTAAGGATCCTCTTGTATCTGCGAGAGATCGAGAGACCGAGAGAGCTTCTATTATAAACCAGCAAGTGGTTATTTAATAAAAGTTCTCTTTCCTTTATTTCTTCTTCTTCTTCATGGTGTTTCCTGGTGTCGTGTTCTGCTGTGTTCTTATTATTATTGGGTGTGGCCTAAATCATAGAGACTAGGTTCCCATGCTAGGAAGGTTGATCGGTTCTCTTCTGCCTTGTGAAGAGTGGACCGAGCTGCTCATTGTTGGGATTTACTCTGAGATCCCTTCATACATGACATCTATCCCTTCTCAGTCCAAGCAAGGTATCACTTTTTGATCGTAAAGTAGAACCTAGGAAGAACATAGATTTCATGTTTTTTGAAAATGAAGGGTTCTCCATTGGATCAAAAATCAAAAGTCAGGGATGGGAGTTTTACTATCTATTAAAGGAGAATACTTATGTTGATCTAGTCAGGAAATTTTATTTGAATCTAAGTTACTCCAATGAAATAGTAAGGTCCTCTATGAAAGGAGTTGACATAGCTCTTGATCCATTTCATTTGGGAGAAATCTTGCACCTGCCTTGTGAGGGTTATACTGGTATGGAGCTCATAAACAAAGGAGTGAGAGTTATTTTAGGAAGAGAATCTACTAGTAGTTTAAATAAGTTAAAAGCAAAGATTCTTTTAATAGAGATGAGGCTGTTGCACCACATAATGACCAAATTACTTGTCCCTAGGAGTGGCAGGCATGATTTCTTGTTAGGTAGGGACATATGCATTATGTACCCTATGATCACTGAGACCCCCTTGAACCTCTCTGTTTTAATGATTGAGGCCATGAGGGAGACATTGAATAGATCAAAGGCTCACTTGCCTTATGGTATAGCCCTTATATTAGTCTTTAGGAGGTTCCAAGTTAGTTTTAAAGGGGATGCAGTCACTAGATTATCATACACTGATACCATCAACCGCCACAAACTGCACTGCATAGGATTTTCAAAGATTGATGATGGTTGGTTGAAAGGTGTCGAGGAGGAGGAGAGAGCAGAGGAGGAGGGACCCTATTCACCTCCTCGTGATCACTGAGTATCTTCTGATATTCAGTTCGTGTCTGATCATTAGGCTGATCCCTCAGAGTCAGTGAGGGATGCACAGTACCACCAATGGAGAGTAGAGATACAGTTGCTAGATTTTCTGATGACCAGCTCAGAATGCTTGCTGACCTGTTGTCTCAGTTAATTGCTGACATTTTATCTTAGGGAATTGTAGATCTCTTATCTCGATAGATGACCAACTCTATTCAGTGGGAGAGTTCTCATTTTGTCCCACCTTCTGATCAGACTATGATCCCTCCTATCTCTACTATTTTTTAGATGCTTTCAGTTCAATCTGCATGGCTTGAGGAGCTCGATGGATGTGTTTTGAGGCTGACTGGCAGGGTCTTGGATCTTTAGAGGCAAGTATTAGCTCTGGCCTATCCCCAGCCTCAAGGAGATGTCATAGAGATATCAAACCTTTCTACAGAGGCAACTAGACTTCGTAGTGTTCTAGAGGGTGGTTTTGATTTTCTGAGGAGAGAGTTTAGAGACTCCAGTGAGATTGTTTCTACTCATATTGGTTACCTTATGCAGACCATGTCGAGAGCATTGGAACACTTGGACACCATCAGGATTGCTCTCCTTGCTCAGCCTATTTCTTCCTAGGCTCCCAGGCCATCTCATCCAGCTACTCCAGCTCGCATCTCTACCCGTGGCCAAGGTAGATGTGGTCGAGGATATGCCCCTAGCTTTGACCTTGATACTCCTCATCACATCTTGGACTCTTCACCTGATTCTGACGCATCTAGTCATGACCTTTACTAGATTTAGTTTAGTCATCTATGTGTTAGTTTATGGTCTTGTATCTTTTAGTTGTTTATATGTGTTGATGGTTAAATCATGGTTGGTTGTATTTTTTGGATACCCATGACTTCTATATGAATTGATGACTTATATAGCTTTATATTCTAACACACATTTTGATGACTCTATGTTCTAGTTTGTTGTGTGTGGAATGTCTATATATATATGATGATATCATTTTGATGATGTTAGAATTAAATCTTATGAATGGTTTAAGATTTCTATTATAGTATGCTGTAAACACTATCTTGCTTGCCCTATATAATTGCTATATGTCTTGTTTTCTTTACAAATTCTTTTTTAATAGGAAAACATATGGAATAATGAAAGGGGGAGGCTTTTTCTCTTTTTCTTTAAAAATCCCTCAAGATCTTAATTGATGATGTCAAAAAGGGAGAGTAGAAAAATAAAATTGGGTGATAAAGAAAAATTGACAAAACAAAAACAAAATTGACAAAGCCAACAAGTAATTTAATTGTCAAAATACTCATGATGCACTTTACTACTTTTAATATATTTTAGTCAAATAATTAAATATAATATTCAAGTAAGTTATGTATCATGTTCCTTCAAATACTTGAAATTCTTAATCAATACTTCTACATGTTTCATTTTTGCTTTTGCTCAAGTATTTTGTCATCATCAAAAAAGGAGAGATTATTGCTCCAAGAATTTATTTTGATGATTTCAAAATATTTGAGGGGATTATCAATAATTTTGGCTTAAGAAAAGATTTATTGAATTTCAGGGGCAAAATCATAATTTTATCAAGTTCTGATTCGAAAGCCTCAAAAGAAAGAACAGAAGATTTATGATCTATTGGAGGTAATTTCATATTTTCTAAATTTATAAATTAAAAAAAAATTAAGTTTTAAGAAAAAGATCGACCCTTATCAAAAGAGGCTGAATGGCATATATTTTTGGGCAAGCATGCTTGCAGGGGTCGACCCTTAGCTATGCCCAGGGTTGACTCGTGGCTATGCCAGGGGTCGACCTCTACTGCTCCAAAGGCCAAAAATATAGAACGTGGGGTTTTTCGATTTTCTGTGACAAAGATTGACCCCTATGCAAGGGATGACCTGGGAGTTGACCCCTGCGATGAAAAAACTCCGCAATGGCTATTTTTCAGTCTATTTTGGCCATATTTAATGCACATTTAAAGCCCTCGAATGGCTCTAATCCTATCCATATTTCTCTCTAATATTTATTAAAGATATAAAGGCTCAAAAAGGAGGGAAGAAAAGAAGAGATTCAAGCATTCATTTTAGCCCTATCAAAAAGCCCTCTTCAAGCAAAGAAGCTTTCATTTCAAGTTCACCAACCCCTCAAAAGCTCATTCAAGTCTTCAATAATTTTGGAAAAAATCAGAAAAGCTTCTTTCTTAGTTGTGTAAAGTATTTTTAAAATTTTATTTGCTCATTAAAGGGGGCTAACTTTGTATTTCATTGTTGTTAACACTCATACTCTATTTTATTATTTTGATTTAAGTTTTGGATGTTTCAAAACTTGAAAAGGTTGATCCAAACCTTGAATCGAATTATATAGGATTGGCTTGTACCCAAAAAATAAGTGTTCTAGCATGGGATAGCTAGGATCGGGGGTACCGATATTGTATTCTTGTTGAATACATTTAGTAAATTTGAATTTCCAAGTAGGAGTTTGAAAAGTGGATGTAGGTGCAAGGCTAACACCAAACCACTATAAACTTTATTTATTTATGATGTGCTTGCCCTCTCTCTATCTTTACTTTGTTATATACTTGCTCTCTTGGTATTCACTTCTTCTCTACACTTAAAAATATCTATCACATATCACTTGCTCATCATCATATAATCTTTATAATTCTAAATTAGCGTTAAATTTTAAAAAACCTAATTCACCCCCCCCCCCCTCTTGGGTTGCATAGCTAGGCAACATGGAGGAAACATCCAAGATAGAATTAAAAACACTTCTAAATACCTAAAATATGCACACCTGTAATACACTTGTAATACACTTCTAAGGGCAAAATTATAATTTTGACTATAAATAATAAAAATAGATTATTTTCTATCACATAAGTGTGTTTAGTATCTATGATATTTTCTATCACATAAGTGGATTTTGGGAGCAACTAGAATGATTTTGATGATCGATCATTCTAGTTGTCTGAATCAGAAGAGTTCTGATTCATCGAAAGGAGTTTCGATGATGTCAATGATGGAGATCATGATATATCCCATTACCATATATAACTGAACCTAACTAGATCACACAAACAAGGGTTTGGATCTGAATATCATCAATTGGACTAACATAGTTCAGTTGATTTGAATAAGATTCATTTAGGTTCAAGAAATCGTGCTAGCACACGATTGAGCCTAACGTTCTCCTTTTTCTATCCTAAAAGTTGTCTCGACTGAGCCAAAAAGTTTGTGCTCACTTAGGTACCTTTACCTGATCTGACTGGGGCTTGTCCAAGTCAGAAAAGAATTATCTTAATTTATGAGATAAATTTGAGACAACATCTGTCATTTTTCGTCACCTACTAATTCTTGTATTTTGACTTGATCAAACATTGACCTTTGACCCTTGGACATCTGCCCATGTGTCATGCACTTATTGGAGAGTAGATAGAGGCTTGTCCCCTCTTTGGAAATTGAAAAGAAGAGGGTGCATGCCTAGGATGGTGTGCACCCATGGATAGGGATGTTGGAGTCCCATACGGATGGGACTCCGGGTTGCTTGTTGGATTCAAACTAGATGACCCTCACCTATAGACTTTGACCAATTTTAGGTGCCACCTTAGGATGAATCCATGGGTCTCTCATCCCACTAATCAGATTTAGATCTGATTGAACGAAGCAACGTGATTGGCCGGGGTGATGCAGCATTACATGGTGCAGCAGAGTCTATAAATAGACCCCATCTGCGCCTACTTTTCAAAGAACTTCTCTCCTAGCCATGCCCCAAGGCTGCCCCTCTTCCTTCTCCATGCCAACATCTAGCCCTCTCTCTCCTCTCCATGCCCAACAAAGTTGGGTTCTTTAGATTAGTGCAAGTCAGGCAAGAAAAGACTGACGAAAAAGGAAGAAGGTAGCACTGCTGTAGAGACGACGGGTGATCTTCAGAAGGCATTTTGGAGATCCTCTAAATTAGATCTAGATCTAATTTTTGGAGAAAAAAAGAGAAGGAGAAGATCTCTAGATCTAGCCTGAGTGGATATCAGTAGAGGCTAGGTGCTTTCATGGCTTGATCCAGAACCTCAGAGCTTCCGCAGGATCATCAACGGGTAATCAGATTACCCAGGATCAAGGTAAAATTGATTTAGAATTAATCTAGTTTTATTTTCTTAATTATCAGATTATAAATCAAATCTAAAAAAGTATTAGATCTGACTAGAATCTAATAGGAAAATTTTAAAATATGCCTCTCGATCCAATCAGATCCGAACGAACTTGACCTGAGAAATCAGGATTTTCCTTCAACTAATATCAGAGCAAGGCTCTTATTAAATTTATTTAGATCTGATTTAATCTAATTAATTAATAATTTTAGATATCACATGAGATATAATTAGATTTAAAATTAGAAAATAGAAAAATTAAAATTAATTAATCTAGGATCTAATATGTATGAAGATATGCATAACTAGTTCTAGGAATAGAATTAGTTCTATAGAATGTTTTGCAGTCTTTGTATTAATCATGATTTTTTATATTAATTAAATATAATTTTTAGATCTATTTATTTTTTATTTTTTAATATTATAATATTATAATCTAGATATAAAAATAGCAAATAAAAATAAAATTTAATTTTAAATATCATATGAGATATGATAGATGCATGACTAGACTAGTTGTAGAATAGTTCTACATAATTGTCTAGATTAGAATTTTATTTGATTAGATCAAATTTAAATCTAATTTTTTAGATTATTATGAGATAATTTAGATCTAAAAAATATGCATGCATGATTATGATACATGAGATGTATGCAAAATATGCCATGTTTTAATTAGATCTAAATTTGTATATGAGATATATGATATAGATCTAATAACTTTTTTTGTAGATTGAATGTTATATTGAATTTCCTGATTAAGGCGTTTTCCCCTTGGCCGTCCGATCATAAGAACGAAGAAGGGTTTAAAGGCCCTCTCCTTCCCATTCGATGGGGTGTTCTTATGATGTGTAGGGGTGCTGCGTGTTCGTCCTTAATCAGAAACCCAAAAACTTACTTTCTGCAAAACCCTAGATCCTGAAACCCTAGGATTTATTGTGCATATTTTGTTTATGAACCCTACTTAATTAAGAATTAAGTTTATGGAAATATTAATTAGGTCTAAAATTGAGAATTTCAGATCTAAGACATATTCATAATACTGGGTTCGGGCTTGGGTAGCTCAATTAGGTCTAAGCGGTTGATCAAACCGAATCAAGAGTTGGTTAGATGGGATCAACAATGCTTAAATTGACCAGCCTAATAGGATTAAGTCTGGGTCAAGATCGAGTCACGTGATGATCGATCAAGCAAGACCTAATTAGGCTCAGAGGTTAGAGTCTGGATTGTAGGCTAACCCAATTGGTTCTGACTCAACAATTTGGTGTCTAAGGTAAGTTTGGCAGATAGACGACCGACTGGTTTTTAATTGAGAGCTACTCGACTCGAATGCGTTCTTGTCGAGTTAATGGCATATTCCTTCCACCGGTCTCACTTACCTGGCCATATCTGTTGACTCAGTTCTGATCTGAGGTGGTCAATAATCCGAGCTAACCCATGCCACTAGGTTAGTCATAATTGTTATGACTAAGTCAAGTCTAGTTTAATGAGACCTAAATCAAATTCTCCCTAAGAAAAGATTAAGTCATGGTCTTCCACCATTGTAGATGTGCGGGCCCTTCCCGGGGTTGATTGTTCTCGGCTGGATACAGTGGCTCAGTTGCATCCGGAAAGATGCAACCATGTCTATTAGGCATTGGATGCTATGGGCTGGAGGATGAGATTGGGCTCAATATTTTGGATACGGTGAGAGACCCAATTAGGAAATCCCAGTCTATGCAAATGGTGGGTCTGACTTAACTAAGGAGTGGATCAATATTTCCGGATACATGGTGAGATTCATGAATTAGAGACCAAGTTTGGGTGCACCATGATTAGAGAATCATTGAACAAGAGTTGTTCACTCATTGGCTAACCCATCACCAATAACTGTTAGGTGAGGTGATGAGTCAGTTGGTGAGACCGCACCACCCACTAGAAATCATTAATCGTGGAGATTTTTGCATCTCTACAGAGGGAGTGTAGGGATCCGAGAAAATAGTGGGAGCTAATTTGTTTAAAAATAAAATCCCTAAACAAATTGGTCAAGTCAAAATTACAGTATCTAACTAGAATCTTTGACTCTCTACAGGAAAATGTCTGCATCCAATCCCACTAGGCACGTATCCTAGACACACATAGACTGACGGACCCAATTATAAAGGATTGGCTCAGAAAACTTCAAAATTATTTTGGGTTTTAGAGAAGTTAACTCATGTATTTGGACCAGGACCCTCCCACCTTACCAGCTCGTCCATCCACTGTTAAACAGAGAGCGTCTCTGGAAAAATGGATTGACGAAGATAATAAGGCCAGATACTACATGTTGGGCTCGATGTCTGATGAGCTTCCAGCGCCAACATGAAGATATCGGGACTGCTCGCCAAATGTTGGCTCACCTGCAGGAGATGTTTGGTGAACAGAGTCGCGCAGCCAAATATCAAGTCACGAAACGACTTTTTAAGGCTAAGATGCGTGATGGGCAGTCAGTCCAAGATCACTGTCTGACATGATGATCAAGGAACTTGGAAGAGCTTGAGAAGCTCGGTGTGAAGTTGGACTTGGATCTGCAGAATGATATTATTCTGCAATCCTTGACTGATGCATATGGGCAATTCATCATGAACTTACCATATGCATAAACTTCAAAATTCCTTGGCCGAACTTATGAATATGCTGGTTACCGCTGAGCTTTCTATGAAAGGTTCTAAAGGCTCAGTTCTTGCTATGGAACGGACTTCTTCCAAGAAGAAAGTCTTATGGAAAGAAAAAGAAGTCTGTGAAAAAGCAGAAAGGTGGAAGGAGGAAAGAAGAAGAAGGCAGAGCCGAAAAAGAAGCTGCTGGCAAAGAAAAGTATTTCCATTGCAACAGCATGACGGCCACTTGGAAGCGGAACTGCCCTACTTACCTGGCCACCCTAAAGAACAAGGAAGGAAGGTCCTTCTGGAGGTATGCTCGTTATTGAGTCTAACCTTACGTTTCTTCTGCATCCAGTTGGGTGCTTGACTCTAGGTTCTAGTGCTCACTTGTGCACTTCTTATGCAGGGTCTTGAGGATAGCAGGAGGCTGAGGGATGGTGAGATGATCCTACGTGCATCGAAAATGGAGCAAGAGTTGCTGCACCATGGCCGTGGAAACATACCCTCTTCGACTTACCATCTGGTTTAGACTTAGTATTTGAAAGACTGTTATTATGTGCCTGCAACAAGCAGGAATTTGATTTCTATTTCATGCCTTAGCATTAGAAGGCTTATGTAATTACCTTTTCTTAAGGACCATTGTAACATTCTTTATGAAAGAAATAAAATTGCAAATGGTTTTCTTATTAACGATCTTTATCAGTTACATATTGATGTATCCTATTTTTAACTTTTGAGCAAAATGTGAATGACATAAAATCAAAACATCCTAGGGATAGTCCAAACGATAGGTATCTATGGCACCTAAGATTAGGTCATATAGCAGAAGATAGGATTAACAAATTGGAGAAAATTGGGCTATTGAGTTCATTGACTTCTGAGTCATATCCAATTTGTGAATCCTGTCTTCATCGCAAAATAACTAAACTCCCTTTTGTAGGACATGGGGAAAGGGCCACGGATCTTCTTGCCCTAGTACATACAGATGTGTGCAGCCCATTTGATGTGCCGACTAGAGGCAACTTTGTCTACTTCATAACCTTTATCGATGATTCATCTAGGTATGGGTATGTGTATCTTATGAGACACAAGTCTGAAGCTTTTGAAAAGTTCAAAGAATTCAGACATGAAGTAGAAAAGCAAACTAAAAAACCCATTAAGGTTCTTCAATCAGATCGAAGAGGTGAATACCTTAGTCGAGAATTCCTAGACTATCTCATGGAAAATGGCATAGTCTCTCAATGGACTCCATCAGAAACATCTCAACTCAATGGGATTTCAGAACAGAGGAACCGAACCCTATTAGATATGATTCGATCCATGATGAGCTTCATAGACCTTCCTAATTTTTTTTGGGGATACTGTTTGTTAACTGCAATATACTTACTGAATAGGATTCCTTCTACAATATTCCTACCACACCGTAAGAGATATGGCATGGTAAGAAATCAAGTCTAAGTCATCTCAGAATTTAGGGTTGTTCGGCTCATGTCAAAAGACAACAAGCGGACAAGTTAGACTTTAGGTCCTTCAGAGCTCAATTTATAAGATATCCTAAAGAGTCATTAGGATATTATTTCTACATTCCAGAAGATCACAATGTGATTATGAGTCGACATGCCATCTTTTTTGAAAAATAGTTTATTCAAGATAGCGGGATTGAAAAACAGATCAAGCTCGATGAGAAAGTCTCACAAGAGCAATAAGCTAAAGACCAAATGGAACCAAATCAGGTTAAGCCAATCCATACACTACCTCCTCTACCTCGTAGATAGGAAAGGATTTTTCGTCCCCCTGAGAGGTACTTAGGTCCTATTTTAGAGGATGTTGAGAAAATATTCCTTGTAGATAATGGGGTTCATGGTGATGATCCCAAAATCTATAGCGAGGCGATATGAGATATCGACTTCAAGAAATGGTTAGAGGCAATGAAGTCAGAAATTGACTCGATGTACTCAAACCAAGTCTGGACCTTGGTAGATCCACCAGAAGGTATAGTACCTATTGGGTGTAAATGGATCTTCAAGAGAAAGATTGGTACAGATAAAAATGTGGAGACATTCAAGGCTAGATTAGTGGCAAAAGGTTATAGTCAACGCGAAGGCATTGACTATCAGGATACCTTTTCACCAATAGCTATGCTAAAATCCATCCACACATTGCTTGCTATTGCAGCCTATTTCGATTATGAAATATGGCAAATGGATGTGAAAATGGCATTCTTAAATGGATATCTTGAGAAAGATATCTATATAGAACAGCCCTTAGGTTTCACATCCAGTGATGACTGATCACAAAGGTATTGCAAGCTGCAAAGGTCCATATATGGACTTAAGCAAGCATCTCGGAAAGCTGGAACATACTCATTTTAATGATGTGATCAAATTGTTTGATTTCATCAAGAATGAGAAGGAGCCATGTGTCTTCAAAAAGGTCAGTGGGAGCGCTGTTGTCTTCCTCGTATTGTACGTGGATGACATCCTCCTTATTGGGAATGATATTCCCATGTTGACCGCAGTCAAAATATGGTTATCTAAAGAATTCTCCATGAAAGACCTAGGTGAAGCATCCTTTATTCTAGGAATTAAGGTCTATAGAGATAGACCGAATAGGATGCTAGGACTTTCACATAGAAGATGTACATAGAGAAAAGTACTAAAGAGGTTTAGTATGGAAAACTCTAAGAGGGGATTAATACCCTTCAGACATGGTATTCATCTTTCCAAGAAGATGTGCCCCAGCACACTTGAGGAAATAGAATGCATGAGCAAGATCCCTTATGCTTCTGCAATAGGGAGCCTCATGTATGCCATGCTATGTACACGACCTGATATAGCCCATGCTGTGAGTGTCACAAGCAGATATCGATCGAAATCCAGGTGAAGAACACTGGACTTCTGTGAAATGTATCCTTAAGTACTTGAGAAGAACTAAGGATATGATGTTGGTCTTTGGCAATGGAGAACTCCAAGTCTAGGGATACACAGACTCGGACTTTCATGTCTGATATAGATGATCGAAAGTCGACATCTGGGAGTCTGTTTGTGTGCAATGGTGGAGCTGTCAGCTGGAAGAGTTCCAAATAGACTGTGATAGCAGATTCCACCATGGAAGCAAAATACATTGCTGCATCAGAAGCTGCAAAGGAGGCATTCTGGTACAAAAAATTTGCCATAGAAATCAGAGTAATGCCATCAGATGCCATTCCTCTATACTGTGACAACAATGGCGCCATAGCTCTTGCTAAGGAGCCAAGGTCTCACCAAAAATCCAAGCACATCGAGCGGCGATATCACCTTATCTGCGATTACCTCGAGAAGGGATACGTCGAGGTCAAGAGAGTCGATTTTGCAGATAATGTGGTGGACCTGCTTACAAAGCCATTGGGCCAGCAGACGATCGAAGCCCACCTTGAGAAGATGGGACTTAGATTTGTAGCCAATTGGCTTTAGGTCAAGTGGGAGTTTGTTAGATATGTGTGCCCTAGAAGCCAGAATTGGCTGACACTTGTAATACACTTCTAAGGGGCAAAATTATAATTTTGACTATAAATAATAAAAATGGATTATTTTCTATCACATAAGTATGTTTAGTGTCTGTGATACATCCCTTGAGTTAATGGTAATGATAATTTATATTTTCAAGAGTTGAAAATTTAAGACATGAATTATCATTTATTAACTCATAAAATGCTCCTGACCATAGGATCATCATGAGGATGATGATTGATCCAAAAGGTTAGTGTACAATCGCTTCTTTATAGTAGATGAGTCTTGAGTCTATGGTGTAGAGACATTGGAGCGAGAGTACAGGTACTCGTTAGAGAACGAGGGCACTGAGCGTGACCACCTCGAGTAGTCATAAGAAAGTCTACCTTCTCATCGATGACTGACTCGATGCTACAGTGATGTGTCTAGTTCTTTGACCTGAGGTACATCGACAGTTCACCTTGAGGGTGTTATAGTTTGACTACACCATGACTCGGTCTCCTAGCCATTCGGAACCCTGAGGTGTATGTTGGCTATAGCATGTTCATTGTAGGAATTGGATTGCACCAAGATGGAATCTATCTACCTCGGTGGATGAGGAGTGGCCCTATGATGATCATGAGAATCAAGTCCATAAGCCCATGGCCATGGTAGAGTGTGAAATAATAGAAAGAGTTTCTATTAAGGTTTTCACATTGGACTTGAATCGAATGATTAAATCATATGATAGAAATTAGGGTTTGATGAGTTCACCTTAACCCTAATCTGATCGGAGGCTCAAGATAGAAGAACTTAATCACACAGGTAGCTGCACTGAGAGGTTCATTTTTAGTTTTGATGGGTTGCCACCATATACTGCTAGGTGTCACTGGTGGATTTTGGGAGCAATTAGAATGATTTAGATGATCGATCATTCTAGTTGTCTGAATCAGAAGAGTTCTGATCCATCGAAAGGAGTTTCGATGATGTCAATGATGGAGATCATGACATATCCCATTATCATATAGAACTGAACCTAACTGGGTCACACAAATAAGGGTTTGGATCTGGATATCATCAATTGGACTAACACAGTTCAATTGATTTGAATAAGATTCAATTAGGTTCAAGGAAATCGTGCTAGCACATAATTGAGCCTAACGTTCTCCTTTTTCTATTATAAAAGTTATCTCGATTGAGCCAAAAAGTTTGTGCTCACTCAGGTACCTTTACCTGATCTGACTGGAGCTTGTCCAAGTTAGAAAAGGATTGTCTTAATTTATGAGATAAATTTGAGACAACACCTGCCATTTTTCATCACCTGCTAATTCTTGTACTTTGACTTGGTCAAACATTGACCTTTGACCCTTGGATATCTGCCCATGTGTCACGCACTTATTGGAGAGTAGATAGGGGCTTGTCCCCTCTTTAGAAATTGAAAAGAAGAGGGTGCATGCCTAGGATGGCATACGTCCATGAATAGGGATACTGGAGTCCCATATGGATGGGATTTCAGATTGCTTGTTGGATTCAAACTAGGTGACCCTCACCTATAGACTTTGATCAGTCTTAGGCACCACCTTAGGATGAATCCATGGGTCTCTTACCCCACCGAATAGATTTAGATCTGATTGAACGAAGCAATGTGATTGGCTGAGGTGATGCAGCACTGCATGGCACAACGGAGTCTATAAATAGACCCTATCTGCGCCCACTTTTCAAAGAACTTCTCTCCTAGCCACGCCCCAAGGCTGCCTCTCTCCCTTCTCCATGCCAGCATCTAGCCCTCTCTCTTTTCTCCATGCCCAAGAAAGTTGGGTTCTTTAGATTAGTGCGAGTCAGGCAAGAAAAGGCGGACGAAAAAGGAAGAAGGTAGCACTACTGCAGAGACGACAGATGATCTTCAGAAGGCATGTTGAAGATCCTCCAAATTAGATCTAGATCTAATTTTTGGAGAAAAGAAAGAGAAGGAGAAGATCTCCAGATCCAGCCTGAGTGGATATCGGTAGAGGCTAGATGCTTGTGTGGCTAGATCCAGAACCTTAGAGCTTCCGCAGGATCATCAATGGATAATCAGATTACCCAGGATCAAGGTAAAATTGATTTAGAATTAATCTAGTTTTATTTTCTTAATTATCAGATTATAAATCAGATCTGAAAAAGTATCAGATCTGATTACGATCTAAGAGGAAAATTTTAAAATATGTCTCTCGATCCAATTAGATCCGAACGAACCTGACCCAAAAAATCAGGATTTTCCTTCAGTATTCTTGTTGAATACATTTAGTAGATTTGAATTTCCAAGTAGGAGTTTGGAAAGTGGATATAAGTGCAAGGTTAACACCGAACCACTATAAACTTTATTTGTTTATGATATGCTTGCCCTCTCTCTATCTTTACTTTGTTATATACTTGCTCTCTTGGTATTCACTTCTTCTCTACACTTAAAAATATCTATCACATATCACTTGCTTATGATCATATAATCTTTATAATTCTAAATTAGCTTTAAATTTTAAAAAACCTAATTCACCACCCCCCCTCTTGGGTTGCATAGCTAGGCAACATGGAGGAAACATCCAAGATAAAATTAAAAACACTCCCCAAATACCTAAAATATGCACATCTCGATCCATCAAAAACCTTGCCAGTAATTATTTCAGTAGACCTAGATCCTATGCAAGAGGGAGAATTATTGACTGTCCTGAAGAAAAGAAAAGAAGCATTAAGATGGACCATGGCTAATTTAAAGGAGATTAGCCCCTTGATTGCTCAACATAGAATTCATCTATTAGAGGATGCTAAGCCATAAAGAAATCCACAAAGGAGACTAAACTCAACCATGAAAGAGGTTGTAAAGAAAGAAATAATAAAACTCCTTGACAATGGAATAATATATCCAATCTCAGATTGTTCATGGGTAAGCCCAGTACAAGTGGTACCTAAGAAGTCAGGAGTTACTGTAATCCAAAACAATAACAATGAATTGATCCTAATAAGAGTTCAAACTGGATGGAGGGTTTGCATCGACTATAGAAACTTAAATATAGCCATCTGAAAGGACCATTTTCCTCAGCCATTCGAAAGGATCATTTTCCTCTACCCTTTATAGACCAAATGTTAGAAAGAGTAGCAAAGCATGACTTTTATTGCTTTCTAGAAAGATATTTGAGATATAACCAAATTCTTATAGCCCTTAAGGATCAAGAAAAGACTATCTTTATCTGTCCGTATGGAACCTTTGCCTACATACGCATGCCCTTTGGATTATGTAATGCACTAGCTACTTTTCAAAGGTAAATGACCAGCATTTTCTCAGATATGGTAGAAAGGTTTCTTGAAATTTTCATGAATGATTTTTTCATCTTGGGATCTACCTTCTCCGAATGTCTACATCATCTCAGATTAGTTTTAGAAAGATGTAAGGAGAAGCATCTAGTGTTAAATTGGAAAAAATACTAGTTTATGGTTAAGGAAGGTATAGTCCTTGGTCATATAATTTTAAAATGAGGTATAGAAGTAGATAAAGCCAAGGTTGATTTAATTGAAAACCTTCCACCACCCAGATCAATAAAAGAAATTTGCTCTTTTCTTGGACACGCTGGTTTCTGTAGATGTTTTATAAAGAATTTTAGCAAAGTAGCTCGACCATTAACTAACCTATTAGCCAAAGATGTCAAATTTGATTTCACACTTGAATGTCTCGAGTTCTTTGAAAGTTTAAAGAAGAAATTAACCTCAGCTTCAATTATTTATCCACCAGTATGGACTCAACCTTTTGAGCTCATGTGTGATTCATCTAATCATGCCATAGGAGCTGTCTTAGGTCAAAAGATTGATAAGCTACCTCGAGTGATCTATTATGCTAGCAGGAACTTAAATGAAACACAACTTAATTACTCAACTACTGAAAAAAAAAAATTTAGCTATAGAATTTGCTTTAGAGAAATTTAGATCCTACTTAGTGGATTCTCATGTAATTATCTATACTGATCACTTAGCTATTAGACACCTTCTCTCAAAAAAAGATGCTAAGGCATGCCTAATTAGATGGATTCTACTTTTGCAAGAATTTGACCTAGAGGTCAGAGATAAGAAAGATATAGAAAAAATAATGGTGGATCATTTATCTTGTTTAGCAATCGCACCAACTTAGGAAATACTTATTAATAAGTCCTTTCCTAATGAATAATTATTGTTAGTAACATCAAAATCATGGTATGCTGACATAGTAAATTTCTTAGCCACCGGCCATATTCTTATACACCGGACCACCCAGGATAAGAACAAATTTTTCTCTCAAGTAAAATATTTTATTTGGGATGATCTATATTTATTCAAACAATGTTCTGACCAAATCACAAGAAGATGCATCCCAGATGAAGAAGTTAGGAGCATTTTACCCTTTTGCCATGACCAAGCTTGGTGGTCATTTCAGCGCTAAAAAGATAGTAGCTAAAGTGCTCCGATATGGATTCTATTGGCTGAACCTATTTAGAGATGCCCATGAATACTATAAAAATTATGTTAGGTGTCAACAAATAGATCGGATCACTAAGAAAAATATGATACCTATGAATCTAATTTTAATTGTAGAAATTTTTGATGTATGGGGAATAGACTTCATGGGATCATTTCCAAAATCTTTTGGGAATGAATAGATATCAGTAGCCATTGATTATGTATCCAAGTGGATAGAGGTAGTACCATACAAGATCAATAATAGTAGGATTGTTATCAAATTTTATAAAAAATATCCTATCCCGATTTGATACTCCTAGAGCTATTAACAGTGATCGTGGAATACACTTCTGCAACCAATCCTTTACATCACTGATGAAGAAGTATAACATTACCCATAAACTAGCCACACCCTATCATCCACAAATGAGTGGGCAAGTTGAAGTTTCTAATCGCCAAATCAAGTTAATCTTAGAGAAGACAGTAAGCACTAATAGGAAAGACTAGTCTTTAAAACTAACAGATACACTCTGGACATGTCAGACAGCTTTCAAGACCAACTTAGAAATGTCTCCATATAGGCTTGTATTTGATTAAGCATGTCACTTACTGGTAGAATTGGAACATAGGGCAATGTGGGCCATTAAACAATTGAATATGAACTTGGATGCAGCTTGTGATCTGAGAAAATTATAAATTAATGAGCTTGAGGAAACTAGGAATGAAGCCTATGAAAATGCCAAAATTTATAAAGAAAGAACTAAAGCTTTTCACGATCAAGTAATTAATAGAAAATCTTTTACACCTAGACAAAAAGTTATTCTATATAACTCTAGGCTACACCTATTTCTGGGTAAATTAAGATCTTGATGGACTAGACTATATATACTTAAGAAAGTCTTCTCACATGGGGCCATAGAGATTGAAAACCCAAGTAATGGTGTTATTTTTAAAGTAATGGACAACGACTAAAACCATTCTTGAAACTTCCCACTGATACCAATGAAGAAGCAATGGTTCTTTACGAATCTATTTACTTGGATTAATTTTTAGATCTGGTCTAGCTGAAGACGTTAAACTTAGTGCTTACTGTAAGGCAACCCAAGATTTTGCATTTAATATTTTCTTTTTGTTTTTAGTTTACCTTTCTTTCAAGATTAAGTTGGGGGGAGAACTACAAACCCATACTGAAAGAATAATAAATAAAACCCAGACCAAGCCAAGAATATATTAAATTAGGTGAACTCTTTCTTTGCTATTTTTCTATCATTTATCACATAATATTATTCTTTCCTCCATTGAGGATAATGAAAATTAAGTTGGGGGGGAAGAATAAATAATTTTTTTTTAAGTCCTCAAGTATGGTCATAATTAGTCTTATGTATCTAATTTCATGCTGATTTAAAATTTTTTAGGCATTTTAATCAATATGCATTAATGGTCTAGAGAATTTTTGAAATGCTAAGGACCAAATTATTAAAAAAACCCAACAAATGGTCAAGTCTAGAATAAAATAAATTTTTGAGTAATTCTAAAATCTTCTTTCATCCTATATTCAATAAAGAATCTACTTTATATGGGTATGAGTAAAAAAAAAGTTTGAAAAAAATAATACATGAAAAATAAGGAGAGAAATAAAAAGCAAGTTCTAAACATTAATCTCCAACCGAGTAACTGAGTCTCATTGACTAAGTAAGCAATGTTATTCACGTCAAAAAGTGGACAATGTGAAGAAGCTTGTTATATAGTTAGTTTTAACTTGTAGCCTATTTGACTCGAGTTAGTAAGCCTTAGGGGTGTTCTACACCTAATGCCCTAAAGCCAACTGGTTTGGGAGTCATTGGTCCAAAGCTCACTACAATGGTTAAATAAAAAGCTTAAGAGATTAAAACATTATACTAGCTTAAAAAATTAAATAAATAAATTTGAGGATGTGATAATTATCTTAAATTACTAAATAATAGTATTAAATCATATATTCATTAATATTTATTTAAAAAAAGTGATATTTTTATTATTTCATCAATGCAAAGAGCTCAATTTATGAATTCTAACGTAATAAATTTCACTCAAATCAAAGCTAAAACAAAAAAATTATGAAGCCTAGAAGTTTAAAATAAAAGAAAAATAAAAAAATAGATCGATGCATTGTGGACCGATCGGTCAGTCCATAGAATAGGCATGGATCGTCCTGCTTAGTAGGCATGGCCAATCAATGCATGACACGTGGCAAACCTAGACTACTAAGAGGTCTATAGAAAAATCCACCACGACGTATAGGGGTATTTTGGTAATTTGATCTAGCGTGCAAGTTTCTAATTAGCTGCAGTCTTCATCGCACCCAGTCCATGGTGGTCTATGGGTATAGTATTGCACGATCAAACGTGGACATTGATGCCGGTGGAGATCCAATGGTGGATATTTTTTCTGAACTGATTACGGATTCTTGAGGTGATTTGGCGCGATCCAATGATGAAAATTCATCTAGGCAGAGATCTGATGGTTAGAATTAATCTAGAGGCTTGATTAGAGGTTTAAGTTGCTAATCTTGATGATTTTTGAGCTAGTTTTGGACCATTTGATCAAGATCTGACGGCCAAAATTAATCAAGGTGTTAAAAATTGATCTAGACTTAGATTTTGACTTCGAAAATAGCTCTAAAAACCTTGTTTCCTCCTCTATTTAAGCACTCTTACTCCCATATCCTAAGAACAAGTCTTCTAAGCCAAAAAAATAGAGAAAAATAGAGTTTCTTTTCTCTTTTTCTCTCTTCTCCTCCTTTCTTCCTTCTTTCTTCTTCCAACCTTCAATCAAAGGAGCTCTGAGGATGCCAGGAGCAAGCAGATCGTCAACCATGCATGGCTAAGGAGCTGGATTCTAGGAGAGTAGATGAAATCTTCTAACATGGGTTATAATTTTTTTTCTTTATCTTTTGTAGTTATTTTTTATGCAAACATGTTCTCTTACTTAGTTTTTAATAAAATTTATCTTTTTATGCATGAGATCCTAATTATTTGAAATGCTTATTAATTGATTAAAGATTTTTATTAAATTATATTCATTAGAATGGATTGTGTTGGGGTTGAATCTACTCCTACCAAAGTTTGGCCTTATATCTAGTCCCAAGATGGTCCCACAATGGCCAATCTTCAATCTGCCGATTGATCTTCTAGGCTGCATGAGTAAACTCCAGAGCCTGTAACACATTGCAGACCTCACTCGAATAAGTTTGGTGACCAACCATGAAAGCAACCTAGCTCCTTCATTATAAGTGGCTGGTTCCAATCGAGCTCTTTTTTAGACGAGCTTGAATAGTGGGAGTGACCACCAAAATAGTTAGCTGTACATTCAACTCCTACGTAACTTGGCCTGATCGACCTTGAAGCTGACTGAACTCCTATCTAATTAGATCCCCTTTAGGCCAAGTCTTGTCATGGTAGACTGGATCTTGCAGCAAGATACATAGATTGGTAGAGCTTCTCCCTAAGCGAACTTCAATGCTTTATCGTAGATGGCAGATCTTAACTTTGTGATGTTCAAAATCTTGTATGAGTAAGATAAAGTTAATAGAAGAACCTCATCCCCAAATTGATCGCTGGCCAGCCATCTTAAGACTTTTGGATGAAGTCCCTCTAGTCGCCAAGAAGGACTCTTGCCAGCTGAACTCCTTGCAGTCGCCTAAAGGATTCCCTTCCAAATGATCTCCTTTGGTTAGCAGGCAAGCTCCTTTCAGTCGATCTACTTTTGGACCAACTCCTTGCAGTCGCCCAAAAGGCTCATTCTAGTCGAACTTCCTACGATCGCCCAGAAGGACCTCACTGTCTATGCAAGTTCAACCTATAGCTCAGCGCAAGCCAATCTATATGCAGATGACCTTGGAAAAGTCTGAGCTCCTCCAAAACTATTATGATATGAAGCTTTTCATTGCCAATAGTTGTTCCACCCAAACTCCAGTCATTAATTTTCAACAAATCGACATGTCACAACGACAAAAACCATCTCTTATAACAAACTCCACATGGCTCCGAATGACTCACTACTGGACAATTACAGCTGTCACCATCATTCTGTTACGAGCTCCACCTATATAAGGAACCCTCTAGATACATTTTTCTTCAAGCTCTCTTTCTCTTTCTGTTACTTTACCACTTTCTTTCTTGAGCAATCCATTTCTGTTGGCCAGAAGAGCTGACTTAATCGTCGGAGGGTCCTGTTGGAGCCACCCCCATCTCCAATTAGGACTTATCTTGTAGGTCACTAGTGGTGACCTCATCTTCCTCAGCTCCAGTCTAGTCCAGCGTCAATCAGATTCTGCACCAACAGGATTGGCGTTAGAGAAAGATGAAGGAAAAATCTAGATTTTCTAGGTCAGGTTTATTCAGATCTGATTGGGTCAAGAGAGATATTTCAAAAGTTTCTTTTTTGAATTCAAATCAGATCTGAG
Source organism: Cocos nucifera (assembly GCA_006176705.1). Taxonomy (NCBI): domain Eukaryota; kingdom Viridiplantae; phylum Streptophyta; class Magnoliopsida; order Arecales; family Arecaceae; genus Cocos; species Cocos nucifera. The sequence continues at coordinate 66,462 of QRFJ01001718.1, forward strand.
ATATTTTAGATTTAATTTTATAGATCTAATAAAATAAAATAAAAATAAATTAAATCTAATTTAATTTTATACCTTTTATTGGATAATCAGATTATCCTATGATAATCCTGCTGATTGTCTGAGGTTCTGAATCTAGCCATGCAAGTGCCTGGCCTCTATCGGTATCCACTCAATCTGAATCTGGAGATCTTCTCCTTCTTTATCACTTCTCCAAATATTAGATCTAGATCTAATTTGGAGGATCTTCAAAACTCTTTTTGAAGATCTAAAATTGTCTCTTGCAGTAGTGCTGCCTTCTTCCTTTCTCGTCACTTTTCTCTTGCCTGGATCACACCAAACTGGAGCCCAAATTCCCTTGGGCATAGAGAGGAGAGAGGAGACTTGAAGATGGCATGGAGGAGGGAGAGGGGTAGTCTTGTGGCATGGGCTATTAGAGATCTTTTCTAAAGCTTGGCGTAGATAGGGTTTTATAGATCCTGCTGCGCCATGCAGTGCCACATCATCTCGGCCAATCATGTCGCTTCATGCAATCAGATCTAAATCTGATTGGTGGGATGAAATCACCTAATCTAATCAAATGAGAGCCCCTCTTAATTATCCTTAGATGGCACCTAAGACTGATCAAAGTCTATTCCTTGGCACTACCTAAGTAGATACCCCAAAGTAACTGGAGTCCCATTTGTATGGGACTTCAGGCACCTCTATCCATGGCCGCATGCCTCCCTAGGCATGCACCTCTGGTCCACCTACTTTTTAGTAGGTTGACTAGTCTCAAATAAATCTCCTATGGATGCATGACACATGGGTAGATGTCTAAGTGTAAAAGGTCAACGTTTGACCAAAGTCAAAAGATAAGAATTAGCAGATGATGAAAAATGACAGGTGTTGTCTCAAATTTATCTCATAAATTAAGACAATCCTTTTCTGACTTAGACAAGCTTCAGTAAAACTAAGTAAAGGTACCTGAGTGAGCACAAACTCATTTGGCTCAGTCGAGATAACTTTTAATGATTGTAGAAGGAGAACGCTAGGCTCAATCGTGTGCTAGCATGATTTCTTTGAACCTAATTGAATCTAATTCAAATCAATTGAACTGGATTAGTCTAATTGATGATATCTAGATCCAAACCCTTATTTGTGTGATCCAGTTAGGTTCAGTTCTGTATAGTAATGGGATATGTCGCGATCTCTATCATCGATATCATTGAAACACCTTCCGATGGATCAGAACTTTTCTAATTCAAACAATTAGAATGATCGATCATCCAAATCATTCTAATTGCTCCCAAAATCCATCAGAGATACCTAGCAGTATATGGTGGCAATCCATCAAAACTAAAAATGAACCTCTCGATGCAGCTACCTATGTGATTAAGTTCTTCTATCTTGAGCTCCGATCAGATTAGGGTTAAGGTGAACTCATCAAACCCTAATTTCTATCATATGATTTAATCATTTGATTTAAGTGCGATGTGAAAAACTTATTAGAAACTCTTCCTATTATTTTACTCTGCCATGGCCATAGGCTTATGGACTTGATTCTCACGATCATCATAGGGTTGCTCCTCATCTATTGATGTAGATAGATTTCCTCTTGGTGCAATCCAATTCCTACAATGAACATGCTATAGCCAACATATATCTCAGGATTTCGAATGGCTAGGAGACTGAATCAAGGTGTAGTCAAACTATTACACCCTCAAGGTGAACTGCTGATGCACCTCAGGTTAAAGAACTAGACACACCACTACAGCTTCGAGCCAGTCATCGATGAGAAGGTAGATTTTCTTATGACTGCTCGAGGTGGTCACGCTCAGTGCCCTCGTTCTCTAACGAATATCTATACTCTCGCTTTGGTGTCTCTACACCATAGACTCAAGACTCATCTATTATAAAGAAGCAATTATACACCAATCTTTCAGATCAATCATCATCCTTATGATGATTCTACAGTCAGGAGCATTTTATGAGTTAATAATAAAAATTCATGTCTTAAATTTTCAACTCTTAAAAATATGAATTATCATTACCATTAACTCAAGGGATGTATCACAGACACTAAATATACATTTATGATAGAAAATAATCTATTTTATTATTTATAGTTAAAATTATAATTTTATTCCTAGAAGTGTGTTACAAGTGTCAGCCAATTCTGACTTCTAGGGTACACATATCTAACAAACTCCTACTTAACCTAAAGCCAATTGGCTACAAATCTAAGTCCTATCTTCTCAAGGTGGGCTTCGATCTTTTACTAACCCAATAGCTTTGTGAGTGGGTCCGCTGCATTGTCTGCGGTGTCGACTCTCTTGACCTCGACATAACCCTTCTCGAGGTAATCACGGATGAGATGGTATCGCTGCTCGATGTGCTTGAATTTTTGATGAGACCTCGGCTTCTTAGTAAGGACTATGGCACCATTATTATTGTAGTATAGAGGAATGGCATCTGATAGCATCACTCCGATCTCTACGGTAAACTTCTTATACCAGAATGTCTCCTTCGTAGCTTCGGACGCAGTGATATATTCTACTTTCATGGTGGAATCTGCTATCACTATCTGCTTGAAACTCTTCCAACTGACAGCTCCACCATTACACACAAATAGACTTTCAGATGTCAACTTTCGATCATCTACATCGGACATAAAATCCGAGTCTGTATATCCCTGGACTTGGAGTTCTCCATTACCAAAAACCAACAACATATCCTTAGTTCTTCTCAAGTACTTAAGAATACATTTCACAGAAGTTCAGTGTTCTTCACCTTAATTCAACTGATATTTGCTCGTGACACTCACAGCATGGGCTATATCAGATCGTGTATATAACATGGCATACATAAGGCTCTCTATTACTGAAGCATAAGGGATCTTGCTCATGCGTCCTATTTTTGCTAGTGTGCTAGGTCACATCTTCTTGAAAAGATGAATTCCATGTCTGAAGGATACCAAACTCCTCTTAGAGTTTTCCATGCTAAACCTCTTTAGCACTTTCTTTATGTATATCTTCTGTGAAAGTCCTAGCATCCTATTCGGTCTATCTCTATAAATCTTAATTACTAGAATAAAGGATGCTTCTCTTAGGTCTTTTATGGAGAATTTTTTAGATAACCACATTTTAACTATAGTCAACATGGAAATATCATTTCCAATAAGGAGGATATCATCCATGTATAATACAAGAAAGACAACAGCACTCCCATTGACCTTTTTGAAAATACATGATTCCTCCTCATTCCTGATTGATAAGTGGTAAAAATATACTAATAAAAATATCAAATTATAAAATAAATTAATCTATTTCTTTAGAAATTGATACGTTATTAATCTTATGTAGAAAAAAAGGCCACCAATGTGAAGATCTTATTTTTCTGATTCAGATGGAACAAATTTCAGACAAAATGAACTTCAAATAAGCCCAAAATTAAATTTCAAAAAAAAAAAATTGGCACAGCAGATCGCTCGATTTGACCGCACCAGCAGACCAACCCGCTGATGCAGCGCTAACGGCAGGCAGACATCAGCATTTTCACGACACACGATGGACCGATTTGAGGGCATTTCAAGAATTTTACATGAAGAAGCATGCTTCGATTGGCTGAAGAATGTGGTGGTCCACGCAACACCGAGCTCACGCATGGTCTATAGAGGATAATTTGAAAATTTTGTTTGATCCGATGAGTGCTTTTCACTGAGAATTGATCGGACGGCCGACACGCATGCACTGATGAATGGCATCCGTAGCTCCCGATCGAGATCCAACGGTTGAGATTCATTCCAACGTTAAACTAAGATCAGAAGTCTTCTTTGTGTGTGATCTGACAGCCCAGATTCAATCCAATGATTGATCCGATGGCTGGCATGAATTTTGACTTAATCTAAGAAATTTTAAAGGATTTTTAAGTAATTTTTGGACCGTTTGATCAACATCCAACGGTCAGAATCATCCAGGATCCTAATTTGAGTTATTTTGAGAGTTTTAAACCTAATTTTTAAAGGATTTTGGGAAAAAATTGATCTCTGAGCCTATAAAATCTGCTATTGCTAAAGAAAAAAGAGAGAAAGGGAGAAGAGTGAAAAATGAAGAAAAGAGGGGAGTCAGAGAAATAAAAGAAAAAAGAGAAGAGAAAGAGAGGAGAGAGGTAGAAAGAGAAGAGAGATTTGTGAGAGAAAGAAAAGGATTTTTCTTCCAACAATTAGAACAGTGATCAAGGAGCTTCTTCTTCTTCACCAAGTTCTCCACACCAAGAGCGATGGACAATCAATTTCAGCAATCAAACAGTCTAATTTCTTTATATTTTTTATTTTATTTACTATTTTCTCATGATCTAAATTTTCTTTTACTAAGGCTAAGGTGTAGCCACTCTTTTGATGCAATATTCAGTGTGATTTATTTTTAATTTTAAATTTTATTCATGAGGAGTATATAAATCTGATCTTAATGCTTTTAGATTACTGGCCATCTTCTAATTGATCTGATGAACATAGATGTTACGGATCAAGTACATCTATGTTATTGCTTCTTGATTATATACCTTGTATTATGAATCAAATTAGAATTCATATGCATGCAGGATTTTAGTGCACTTTGGATGCAGCATATTTTAATTAGAGGATTTCACAAAATTTAATGCATTAATATTTATTTAAATTATACCTAGACCAAAGGATAATTAATAAATATTGATAGTTTTGCTATGCCTGGACCAAAGGGTAGTGAATAAATTAGGAGACTCCACCGTCACATGAAATAAAATTAATCTAATAACCTGAATATTGTATTGACTGAGTTGGTGAACCGATTGCCTTAGTAATACATTGTTCTTAAGTTTAAAACCCTAATAATTACATTCTCTCTATTTTCTTAAAATTTTTAATTATTTTTTTTATTTTGTTCTTTAATTTCTTATTCTCATAAATCGGTCTTCTAAATAAAGTATAGGAAAGAAGCTTTTCAGTACTTATTTTCTAATCCTCTAGGGACGATACTCTACTCATTTACTTTATTACTTGATCGACTGGTGCACTTGCCATAGCTATAGATTAGCACGCATCAAGTTTTTGGCATCGTTGTCGGGGATTGTATCTAAAACAATATTGAAATTTTGATCCTAGCTTTACTTTAGAATTTTATTTTTAATTTTTATTATTTTTTAAAAAAAATTTTGTTCAGTGCATGACACGTATTGGACATATTAACTTACTACCTTTAGATCCAGAAATTGAAAGGACCATTATAAGACTACAACAAGAAAGAAATATGGCTGCTGAAGATCCTAACGACATCAATCTAAGATTGGATATGGTGATCGAAGGACAGCATGAAGCTATTCGACCAGTACATCATCCATTAAATGATTAAATCACACCATCTATAGCTAATGCACCTTCGAGCATCAGGAGACCGTCTGTACGAGCAAACAACTTTAAAATAAAATCGACGATTATCTAGATGATTCAATCAACTGTCCAATTTAGTGGACACATGCATGATGATCCGAATGCCCATATTTCTAATTTTTTTAAACTTTATGATACTTTTAAAATTAATGGGGTATTGGATGATACTATTAGATTAAGGTTATTTCCTTTCTCTTTATGGGACAAAGCTAAGAGTTGGCTTCTGATGAGCATCATAAATTCACCAATAAAAGTATTAATTTATCAATTAATTAATATTAATTTTTAAGAATTAATAATCAATTTATATATAATTTTTGAAAAATTCATATTTTTATTAATTAAAAAATTAATTAAAAAATAATAAAAATTAAAAAATAAAATTTTATTATCAGTAGAAAAAGCTTATTTTTTTGATCACAACGAAATAAATTTCAAGTAAAACAGAGCTAAAACAGAAAAGATATAAATTTTTAAAGATATAAAATAAATAAAAATTAAATAAAAAAAAAGAGAAAATGGCTCAGTCGGCTCTGTAAGCCGAGCCACCAAGCCAAGCCAAGCCATCAAAGCCGACTCAGCTGTTGAAGCCATCAGTCGGTCTATGATCCAGGCGTGGATCGCCAGCTCAGCAGAAACCGACGAATCAGAGATCGCCACGTGGCGGACCTAGACCCTTAAAGGGTTTACAGAAATTTATCGCAGCTCATAGGGCAATCTGGTCATTTCACTCAGTGACAGAAGCATTGATTGGTTGCGGTGTGCGGTGCGATCGGTCTACGCGGTCCATGGGAATAGTGATTGCATGATCGGACGGCTGTGGTTGATTGCGGTTAAGATCGGACGGTCAGCATTTTTTTCGATTGCCAATTTCACTCGGATCACCATCGGATGGTAGTGCCTGATTCTAGCTTCGATCCGACGGTCCAGAACGCTCCCGACGGTGATCAGGACTCTCGAAGCATGATTTGCGGCCAAATTTCCTCGATCAAGCATGATCGGATGGCCAGAATTTAATCCGATCTGATCTGGGTTGATAGGCATCCAATTTTGACAATTTTTGAATCGTTGGATTCCTATCGAATAGCCAGATTTTACCAGATTTACCAGAGTCATAACAAAGTTGTTTTTATTCAAATTTTATTCAAATTTTTATGATTACAAAGGCAATTAGTCCCATATTGCTTTTAGAAATAAATATCTACCTCTTCTAGCTCTATAAAAAGGATCCTAAGCCTCTAAGAAAGGGAGGAGGGTTGGAAGGGAAGCTAAGGTATAGGGTGGAAGTCATGCTCTGGATTAAAGGTTGCTTCAAAGCTGCGGTGCTGAGAAGAAGAGCCGATCTTCTACGCCATCTTCATGCCTACGCTGATCTGCGATCTCCATCTAGTCTTTTTCCTTTAATTTCTTGTATTAAAATTTTGAATTTTCTTTAATTTCTTGTATTTAAATTCTGCATCTTAGTTTTAAATTTAATAAAGAAAGTTTCATTATTCTTTTCAATTCTAGCTTTTTAAATTATTTGTTCTTTATTGCTTTTTAATTTTACTATAAGTAGTTGCTAAGATCTAAATGGTAGATCTTAGTATCAAATTTATTTTTGCATAATTTAAATTCTATTTTTATTTATAGATCTATTTTTTGACTTTAATTTTTAAAAAAAATCCTTACTTTCTTTTCTTAAAAAAAAAAGAATCAAAGATTTTAGAAATAAATCATTGCCTCTCTGTGGATTCGACCCGACCACACTTTTCTTCATATTTTTAGTATATCTTAAAAAGTTAAAGAGTTCAGATTTAATTGAATAAACACGTGTCTAACACAACATCGTGTCCCTATCAGCTCACTCTTTCTATAGGTTCTATACACAACTTGGGATCCTAGCCCAAAAAATTCTTAGCCAAAAGTACTTTCCACCTTCAAAAGACTACTAAGATGTCACAACGATATCACTTCCTTTCAATGCGATGGACATGGAGGACACTGATATGAGGCTTGGGAAGCATTCAAGAAACTGCCGAGGAGATGCCACACATCAAAACTACCCATATGCTTCAGGTATAAATTTTCTATAATGGTTTATCTCCTACTAATCATTCTATAATTGATGCAGCAGCAGGAGGAACCAATTAACCAAAAAATGGAGGAAAGAAGCCTTCGATCAAATCGATGAATGATGGCATTAAATAGTCAATAATGGCAGATCAAGAACACATGATGCTAGAAAGACCCTAGCAGCTGTGCAGGGAGTAGATTGCGTGCTAACCTTACTAGCATAAAATTGCAGCCTTAGAGCCGAAGTCAACAACTTAAGGGAAAGCTATTCATGTTCAACAGCATCACCTATTGCCTGTGTAGAGGAGGACATGATACGAGCAAATTGCCAGACCAGGTAATCCTTTTGCTAAACGCAACTGATACAGCTAATTAATTGGTAAATTTTTCAGGCTGCAACAAAATAATTCCTACTCCAACACATAACAATCAAGGTGAGGCAGCATCCAAATTTTTTATGGATAATCAAAATGCAGGCATAACAGCCACCCCTTGGGATTCTAGTACCTGAAAAGAAGTTTAAACATGGAAGAGCTGATGGTCCAAATTTATGCAAAATCAAGAAGCAACTATAAAAAATTTTGGAAGCCAAAAATTAAGGCAGGACCAGTAGCAGCAATTCAAAACTTGAGTATGCAAATAGGTTAAAATGGCTAAGATAATCTTTGAGAGACCTCAAGGATCCTTGCCCAGCAACAACAGAGATCAATCCAGGGAGCAAGTACAATGCTATCACCCTAAGAAGTGGTACAAAGCTGAAGGAGCCACATCAGAAGAATAAGACCAACTGAAGAGCCAACTATAAAAAAGAAACCATCAACTAAAATTCATCAATCACCAAAACAACCAGCAGATGGATGGTCCCAGGATATCGATTTACCAATCCAAATGTGAAAAGCCCTATGTGCCATCACTACCATTCCTAGAGAGAGAGTATAAATACAGACTATCCAGAAATAAGGAATGTTTTCTAACTTTTTTCAAAATCTAAAGAATTTACATATTAATATTCCTTTTTAGATGCTATTACTCAAATGCCTAAGTATGCCAAGTTTCTCAAAGAAATCCTAACAAATAAGAAAAAGTTGCAGGAGCATGAGAGAATAAATTTGAATGAAGAATGCTCGGCAATATTTTAAAATAAATTACCATAGAAGCTAAAAGACCCAGGGAGTTTTACTATCCCTTGCATTATTGGTGATTGTAGTTTTGATAAAATTTTATGTGATTTAGGAGCAAGTATTAATCTCATATCTTTTTCTATTTTCAGCAAGTTGGGTCTAGGAGAACCAAAGTCTACCACTATTACTCTTTAATTAGCCGATAGATCCATCAAATATCCAAGAGGTATAGTGGAGGATGTCTTAGTAAAAGTAAACAAGTTTATTTTTCCTATTGATTTTATTGTTCTTGATATGAAAGAAGATTCTGATGTACCCCTTATTTTAGGAAGACCCTTTTTAGCTACTGGAAGAGCTTTAATAGATGTTCAACAAAGAAAATTAATTCTTAGAATCTAAGACGAACAAGTTACTTTTAATGTTTTCAAAGATACTAAACATCTTGATGGCAATCAAACTTATTTTCTAATTGATATTATTGACAATTCAATATATGAGAATTCTATAGAAAATATGTTTGAAACTATAAAAGCTAGCAATGTCCAATTGAAAGAAGACTCGACTAAATATAAAAGTATTCCAATTGAAGTGGCACCAGATTGATCCACTTTAGAACTCAAAGAAAGTCAAGCTGAAGACTATAAATTAGAACTTAGATAGTGTTTCTTTTTTTAGTTTTGATCATTTTTTTCTTTTTTTTATTTTTCAGTAATTTATTATTGCTCTTTTACTGCTCTGGTGTGTATTTTTAATTTTGCAGAAAAAAATCAATGAGAGCTCAAGCAAAATTTCAAAGCTCCAAAGAATCAGACTGAACCAAAGTCAGGTGTATTCCTCCTATCCTTTATTGCACTTTTTTATTTTTATTCTCCTTTAGGACAATGTAGAATAAGTTAGTGGGTTAAAAAAAAAAAAAATCATGTGCCAGAAGAAAATCTTGAGGCAAGATAAACTGGCCAAGTGATAAAAGATAGAATTATTTCTAATAAATATAAGATTAAAGAAGTAGATTAGTTGGTCAACTTTAGCGCCTATTAGTCATGTAAAAGACTATGAGCACTTCTAATTGCACATGCACACTAACAAGGCAAAGTAGGTATTGATTAAAGCCAGCTGAGGATTCAATTATCACTAAAAATTGGTAATTAATATACATTCTAATCAAAGAAACTTGAATTAAGGAAAGAGCTACCTGCCTAAAAATAAAGTGCAAAAGATGGAGTATATGTGGATTGCCCAAAGCCTAGTAACTGGATCTCTGCACCAAGGTCAAGTGTGGAAATTCATGTAAAATGGTGAAGAAAAGGCCAGGATGCTCAGCACAACAAAAAAAAAAAAGGACAGTGTGAAAGCTACCTTAATTCATGAGTATAAAATTAAGAATGTATAGAAAATTGATCAAAATAAATGATAAGAGAGGATACTTCTATTCTTTTAATTTAAAACTAAAATGCTAAAGTTAGCCATCACGAACACAAGTGCTATAGATCTTTGATATACTCTAAGAAAGTTTTTAATTATATTGACTGAAAAATTTGCTTCTGAAGCTTAATGCTTAATTAGCAGTATTTTCTAAATTTTTTGATCTTTAGTCCTAGATTTTATCTTTATGATGGATAATCTTATTGAAACATGGTATTAAATAAAATATTGCTAAGGGACTAGCAATGACTAAGTTGGGGGGTGTGATAAGTGGTAAAAATATACTAATAAAAGTATTAAATTATAAAATAAATTAATTTATTTCTTTAGAAATTGATACTTTTGTTAATTTTATGCAGGAAAGAAGGCCACTAATGTGAAGATCTTATTTTTCTGATTCAGATGAAATAAATTTCAGGCAAAACGGACTTCAAACGAGCCCAAAATTGAATTAAAAAAAAAAAATCGGCTCAGCAAACCGCCCGATTCGACTGCACTAGCAGACCGACCCACTGATGCAGCGCTGACAATAGGCTGACGTCAGTATTTGTTGCAGCACATGGTGGACCGATTTGAGGGAATTTCGAGAATTTTACATGAAGAAGCGCGCTTCGATTGGCTAAAGAATGCGGCGGTCCACGCAACACCAAGCTCACGCATGGTCTACATAGGATAATTTGGGAATTTTGTTGGATCCAATGGGTGCTTTTCATTGAGATTTGATCAGATGGCTGACACACATGCGCTGATGAATGCCATCTGCAGCTCCCGATCGAGATTCAATGGCTGAGATTCTTCTCGACGTTAAACTAAGATTAGAAGCCTTCTTTGTGTGCAATCTGACGGCCTAGATTCAATCCAACGATTGATCCAATGGCTGACATGAATTTTGACTTGATCTTAAAAATTTTAAAGAGTTTTTAAGCAATTTTTGGACCATTTGATCAACATCTAATTGTCAGAATCATCCAAGATCCTAATTTGAGTTATTTTGAGAGTTTTAAACCTAATTATTAAAGGATTTTGGGGAAAAATTGATCTCAGAGCCTATAAAATCTGCTGTTGCCGAAGAAAAAAGAGAGAAAGGGAGAAGAGTGGAAAAGGAAGAAAAGAGGAGAGTCAGAGAAATAAAAAAAAAAAGAGAAGAGAAAGAGAGGCGAGAGGTAGGAAGAGAAGAGAGATTTGTGAGAGAAAGAAAAGGGTTTTTCCTCCAACAATCAGAACAGTGATCAAGGAGCTTCTTCCTTTTCACCAAGTTCACCACACCAAGAGTGACGGACAATCAATTTCAGCAATCAAAAAGTCTAATTTCATTATATTTTTTATTTTATTTTCTATTTTTAAACTTGTTATCATGAACTAAATTTTTTTTACTAAGGCTAAGGTGTAGCCACTCTTTTGATGCAATATTTAGTATGATTTATTTTTAATTTTAAATTTTATTCATGAGGAGTATATAAATTTAATCTTAATGCTTTTAGATTACTGGCCATCTTCTAATTGATCTGATGAACATAGATGTTACGAACCAAGTACATCTATGTTATTGCTTCTTGATTATATACCTTGTATTATGAATCAAATTAGAATTCCATATGCATGCAGGAATTTTAGTGCGCTTTGGATGCAGCGTATTCTAATGTAGAGGATTTTAACAAACTTAATGCATTAATATTTATTTAAATTAAATCTGACAAAGGATTATTAATAAAATATAATAGTTTTACTATGGCCTAAACCAAAGGATAGTGAATAAATTAGGAGACTCCACCGTCATATGAAATAAAATTAATCTAATAACCTGAATATTGTATTGACTGAGTTGGGGAACTGATTGCCTTAGTAACACATTGTTCTTAAGTTTTAAAACCCTAATCAATACACTCTCTTCTATTCCTTAAAATTTTTAAATTATTTCTTTATTTGTTCTTTAATTTCCTATTCTCATAAATCAGTCTTCTAAATAAAGCATAGAAAGGGCTTTTCAGTACTTATTTTCTAATCCTCTAGGGACAATACTCTACTCATTCACTTTATTACTTGATCGACTGGTGCACTTGCCATAGCTATAGATTAGCACGCATCATTGATGAAACCAAATAATTTGATCACATCATTGAAACGAGTATTCCAGCCCCGAGATGCTTGCTTAAGTCCATATATGGACCTTTACAGCTTGCATACCTTGTGATCAGTATCACTGGATGGAAACCTAGCAGCTGTTTCATATAGATATCTTCCTCAAGATATCCATTTAAGAATATTATTTTTACGTCCATTTACCATATTTCGTAATCAAAATAGACTGCAACAGCAAGCAATATATGAATAGATTTTAGCATAGCTACTGGCAAAAAGGTATCCTAATAGTCAATGCCTTCATGTTAACTATATCCTTTCACCACTAATCTAGCTTTGAATGTCTCAACATTTCCATCTATACCAATCTTTCTCTTGTAGATCCATTCACACCCAATAGGTACTATACCTTCTGGTGGATCTACCAAGGTTTAGACTTGGTTTGAGTGCATTGAGTCAATTTCTGACTTCATTGCCTCTAACCATTTCTTGGAGTTGATATCCGATATCGTCTCGTTATAGGTTTTAGGATCATCACTATGAACCCCATTACCTATGAAAAATATTTCCTCTATTTTTTTTAAAATAGTACCTAAGTACCTCTTAGGAGGATGGAAAATCTTTTTCGATCTATGAGGTGGAGGAGGTAGTGATTGTATTGGCTCAACCTGATTTGGTTCCATTTGGTCCTTAGCTCGTTGCTCTTGTGAGACTTTCTCATTGAGCTTGATCTGCTTTCTAATGCCGCTATCTTGAATAAACTATTTTTCCAGAAAGATGGTATGTTGACTCACAGTCATATTATGATCTTCTGGAATATAGAAATAATATCCTAATGACTCTTTAGGATATCCTATAAATCAAGCTCTAAGGACCTAAAGTCTAACTTGTCCGCTTATTGTCTTTTGACATGAGCCGGATAATCCTAAATTTTGAGATGACTTGGACTTGGTTTCTTACCACGCCATATCTCATACGGTGTGGTAGGAATGATTTTAGAAGGAATCCTATTCGGGTAAGTATATTGTAGTTAACAAATAGTATCCCCAAAAAAAATCAGGGAGGTCTGTGAAGCTCATCATGGATCAGACCATATCTAATAGGGTCTAGCTCTTCCATTCTGAAATCTTGTTGAGTTGAGGTATTTCAGGTGGATTCCATTGAGAGACTATGCCATTTTTCTTTAGATAGTTCAGAAATTTCTGACTAAGGTATTCACCTCCTCAATCTGATCGAAGAACCTTAATGGACTTTTCAATTTGCTTTTCTACTTCATGTATGAATTTCTTGAACTTTTCAAAAGCTTCAGACTTGTGTCTCATAAGATACACATACCCATACCTAGATAAATCATCGCTAAAGGTTATGAAGTAGACAAAGTTGCCTCTAGTCGACATATCAAATGGGTCACACACATCAGTATGTACTAGAACAAGAAGATCCGTGGCCCTTTCCCCATGTCCTACAAAAGGGAGCTTAGTCATTTTGCCATGAAGACAAGATTCATAAATTGGATATGACTCGAAAGTCAATGGACTCAATAGTCTGATTTTCTCCAATTTGTTAACCCTATCTTCTGCTATATGATCTAGTCTTAGGTGCCATAGATACCTATCATTTGAACTATCCCTAGGTCATTCATGGCATTCATATTTTGCTTGATATTAAAAATAGATACATCAATACATAACTGATAAAGATCATTAACAAGAAAATTACTTATAATTTTATTTCTTTCATAAAGAATATTACAATGGTCCTTAAGAAAACTAATTACATAGCCTTCTAGTGCTAGGCATGAAATAAAATCAAATTTCTTCTTGTTGCTGCAGGCACATAATAACAATCTTTTAATACTAAGTCTAAACCAAATGGTAGTCGAAGAGGGTATGTTTCCACGACCATGGTAGTAACTCTTGCTCCATTTTCGATGCATAGGATCATCTCACCATCCCTCAACCTTCTGCTATCCTCAAGATCCTGTATGAAAGTGCATAAATAAGCACTAGAACTAGAGTCAAGCATCCAACTGGATGCAGAAGAAATCGTAAGGTTAGACTCAATAACGAGTATACCTCCAGAAGGAACTGCATTTTTCTTATTCTTTAGGATGGCCAGGTAAGTAGGGTAGTTCTGCTTCCAGTGGTCATCATTATTGTAATGAAAATACTTTTCTTTGTCAGCGGCCTCCTTCTTCAGCTCAGCCTTTTTCTTCTTTCCTCCTTCCACCTTCTGCTTTTTCACAGACTTTTTCTTCTTTCCAAAAGACTTTCTCTTGGAAGAAGTCTATTCTATAGCAGGCACTGAGCCTTTAGAACCTTTCATAGGAGCTTAGCAGTAACCAGCATGTTCATAAGTTCGACCAAGAAATTTTAAAGTTTATGCATATGGTAGTTCATGATGAACTGCCCATATGCATCAGTCAAAGATTGCAGAATTATATCATCCTGCAGATCCAGGTCCAACTTCACTCTAAGCTTCTCAAGTTCTTCCAAATCCTTGATCATCATCAGACAATGATCTTGGACTGACTGTCCATCGTGTATTTTAGCCTTGAATAGTCATTTTGTGACTTGATACTTGGCTGCATGACTCTGTTCACCAAACATCTCTTATAGGTGAGCCAATATTTGGTGGACAGTCTTCATATCTTCATGTTGGTGCTAAAACTCATTAGACATTGAGCCCATCATCTAGTATCTGTTCTTGTTATCTTCGTTCATCTACTTATCAAGATACACTCTCTATTCAGGGGATGGACGAGTTGGTAAAGTGGAAGGATCCTGATCCAATACATGAGTTAACTTCTCGAAACCCAAAATGATTTTGAAGTTTTGGACTCAATCCTTGTAATTAGGTCCGATCAGTCTATGTGTGTCCAGGATTCGTGCTAGTGGGTTGGATACAGATATTTTTCTGTAGAGAGTCAAAGTTTCTAATTAGATATTGTAATTAAGACTTGACCAATTTATTTAGAAGTTTTATTTTTAAATAAATTAGCTTCCACTATTTTCTTAGATTCCTACACTCCCTCTATAGAGATAGAAAAATCTTCATGATTAATGATTTCTAGTGGGTGGTGTAGTTCCACCGACTCATCACCTCACCTAACAGTTATTGGTGATGGGTTAGCCAATGAGTAAACAACTCTTGTTCAATGATTCTCTAATCATGGTGCACCCAAACTTGGTGTCTAATTCATGAATCTCACCATGCCCGAAATATTGATCCACTCCTTAGTTAAGTCAGACCCACCATTTGCACAGGTTGGATTTCTAATTGAGTCTCTCACCATATCCAAAATATTGAGCCCAATCCATCCTCCAGTCTGTAGCATCCAATGCCTAATAGACATGGTTGCATATTTTCGGTGCAACTGAACCACTGTAACCAATTGAGAACAATCAACCCCGAAAAGGGCCCGCTTATCTATAATGGTGGAAGACCTTAGACTTAATCTTTTCTTAGAGAGATTTGATTCAGGTCTCATTAGACTAGACTTGACATAGTCATAACCATTATGACTAACCTAGTGGCATGGGTTAGCTTGGATTATTGGCCACCTCAGATTAGGACTGAGCCAACAAATATGGCCAGGTAAGTGAGAGTGGTGGAAGGGATATGCCATTAACTCGACAAGAATGCATTCGAGTCGAGTAGCTCTCATTTAAAAACTAATCGGTCGTATCTGCCAAACTTACCTTAGACACTAAATTGTTGAGCCAGAACCAATCAAGTTAGTTACAATTCAGACTCTAACCACTAAGCCTAATTAGGTCTTAGCTTGATCGATCACTCACGTGACTCGATCTTGACCTAGACTTAATCCTATTAGGTTGGTCAATTTAAGCACTGTTGATCCATTCTAATCAACTCTTGATTTAGTTTGATCAATCGCTTAGACCTAATTGAGCTACTCAAGCCCAAACCCAATTTTATGAATATATCTTAGATCTAAAATTCTTAATTTTAGTCCTAACATATTTCATAATGTTAATTCTTAATTAAGTTTAGGGTTCATAAATAAAATATGTAAATAAAATTCTAGGGTTTCAGGATCTAGGATTTTATAAAAAATAAGTTTTTGATTTTTGATTAAGGTTGAATGCGCAGCACCCCTACACATCATAAGAACACCCCATCGAATGGGAGGAGAGGGCATTTAAATCCTACTTTATTCTTATGATCAGACAGCCAAGGGGAATGCCTTAATCAGAAATATAAGACTATAAAACTAGTTAGATCTACATCATATATCTCATATATAAAAATTGATCTAACTTTAAACATATTTTGCATACATCTCATATATCATATCATGCATATTTTTAGATCTAAATTATCTCATAATTATCTAAAAGATTAAATTTAAATTGATCATATCAAAATAAATTCTATTCTAGATAATTATGTAGAACTATTCTACAACTAGTCTAAACATGCATTCATCATATCTCATATGAACCAAAAATTAAATAATTTTATTTACTATTTTTTAGATCTTATTATAATATTTATAATATTAAAAAATAGTAAATAAATTGATCTAAAATTATAACTTAATTAAATTAAATTATGATCATGCAAGACTATGTATAGAACAATTCTATTTTATAACTAGTCATGCATCTTATAAAACTTAGACCTAAATTATTTAATTTTAAATTTTTTGATTCCAAATCTAATCATATCTCATGTGACATCTAAAATCACCTAATTATTAGATCAAAAATAAATTAAAATTAGATCTAAATTATTTATAGGAACCTAGCTCTGATACCAGTTGAAGAGAAAATCTAGATTTCCTGGATCAGGTTCGTTCAGATCTGGTTGGATCAAGAGAGATATTTTAAAAATTTTTCTTTTGAATCTAAATTAGATCTGAGATATTTTAGATATAATTTTATAGATCTAATAAAATGAAATAAAAGTATATTAAATTTGATTTAAATTTGTATCCTTTGTTGGATAATTAGATTACCCTATGATGATCCTGCCGATTGCCTGAGGTTCTAGATCTAGCCATGCAAGTGCCTGGCCTCTACCGGTATCCATTCGAGTTGAATCTAGAGATCTTCTTCTTCTTTATCATCTCTCCAAATGTCAGATCTAGATCTGATTTGAAAGATTTTCAAAACTCCTTTTGAAGATCTGGAATCATCTCTTGCAGTAGTGCTGCCTTCTTCCTTTCTCGTCACCTTTCTTTTGCCTAAATTGTACCAAACTGGAGCCCAAATCTCCTTGGACGTGGATAGGAGAGAGGGGACCTGAAGATGGCATGGAGGAAGGAGAGGGGCAGCCTTGTGGCATGGGCTATTGGAGATCTTTTCTAAAGCTTGGCATAAACAGGGTTTTATTGATCCTGCTGCGCCATGCAGTGCCACATCATCCCGACCAATCACGTTGCTTCATGCAATCAGATCTAAATCTGATTGGTGGGATGACATCATCTAATCCAATTAGATGAGGGCCCCTCTTAATCATCCTTAGATGTACCTAAGATTGGTCAAAGTCTATTCCTTGGCGCCACCTAAGTAGATACCCCAAAGTAACTAGAGTCCCATCCATATGGGACTCCAGGTGCCTCTATCCATGGGCACACGCCTCCCTAGGCATGCACACCTAGTCCATATACTTTTTAGTAGGTTGACTGGTCCAAAATAAATCTCCTATGGGTGTATGACATATGGGCAGATGTCTAAGTGTCAAAGGTCAATGTTTGACCAAAGTCAAAAGATAAGAATTAGCAGACGACGAAAAATGGTAGGTGTTGTCTCAAATTTATCTCATAAATTAAGACAACTCTTTTCTAACCTAGATAAGCTTCAGTCAAACCAAGTAAAGATATTTGAGTGAGCACAAACTCATTTAGCTCAGTCGAGACAACTTTTAATAATTTTAGAAGGAGAACGTTAGGCTCAATCGTGTGCTAGCATGATTTTCTTGAACCTAATTGAATCTAATTCAAATCAATTGAACTAGGTTAGTTCAATTGATGATATCCAAATCCAAACCCTTATTTGTGTGATCTAGTTAGATTCAGTTCTGTATGGTAATGGGATATGTCGCGATCTCTATCATCGACATCATCGAAACATCTTTCGATGGATTAGAACTGTTCTAATTCAGACAACTAGAATGATCGATCATCCAAATCATTCTAATTGCTCCCGAAAATCATCAATAACAACTAGCAGTATATGGTGGCAACCCATCAAAATTGAAAATGAACCTCTCGGTGTAGCTACCTATGTGATTAAGTTCTTCTATCTTGAGCCCCGATCAGATTAGGGTTAAGGTGAACTTGTCAAACCCCAATTTCTGTCATATGATTTAATCATTTGATTCAAGTCCGATGTGAAAATCTTAATAGAAACTCTTTCTATTATTTCACTCTACCATGGCCATGGGCTTATGGACTTGATTCTCATGATCATCATAGGGCTACCCTTCATCTACCGAGGTAGATAGATTTTCTCTTGGTGCAATCCAATTCCTACAATAAACATGCTATAGCCAACATACATCTTAGGATTCCAAATGGCTAGGAGATCGAGTCATGATGTAGTCAAACTATAACACCCTCAAGGTGAACTGTCGATGCACCTCAGGTCAGCTTCGAGCCAGTCATTGACAAGAAGGTAGACTTCCTTATGACTGCTCGAGATGGTCATGCTCAGTACCCTCATTTTCTAACGAGTACCTGTACTCTCACTCCGATATCTCTACACCGTAGACTCAAGACTCATCTACTATAAAGAAGCGATTGTACACCAACCTTTCAGATCAATCACCATCCTCATGATGATCCCATGGTCGGATGCATTTTATGCGTTAATAACGAAAATTCATGTCTTAAATTTTCAACTCTTGAAAATATGAATTATCATTATCATTAACTCAAGGAATGTATCACTAACACTAAATACACATTTGTGATAGAAAATAATCCATTTAATTATTTATAGTCAAAATTATAATTTTGCCCCTAGAAGTATATTACAAGTGTCAGCTGATTCTGGCTTCTAGGGCATACATATCTAATAAAAGAGACCCAAGCCCTTATTCTAAAAGGCTTGCTCAGTCGATTTTGTTTACTTTCTTGCTTTGATCTTTCATTCATTTGATCTCTTTCCGCTCCAAAGATGCCCTCAAAAAAGATGACCACCTGACAATCTACCACCTCTATCGTTAGATCTGAGCCGAATCCACCAGCCCCGACACCATCATCAGTACCACAACCTCCCCCACTGATGGCCATGATGGATCTAGAGTAGTTCAACCTACTGGTGCAGCAGGTTCGAGGCCTCATCAAAATGGTGTAGGCCATGCAGTAGCCTTCGACGGTAGCCCAATCGAAAAACCCCCCATCGAAATTTTAGGAGCCTACCCAAAGAAAGCGTACTTGGGTCAATAGACCCATTACTCCTGAAAAGAAAAATGAAAAGTGAAAGATCCCGATTCTGATCATGATTCCTCTCTAGAAGACCTTCCTTATCTACAGTTGGAAGCCCTTCAAGATTTGCGATCAAGATGGTGTCTTCGATCAGAAGATTCAGGATATGGATTGATGGATTGAGAAACTTTGCCATGCTACCCTGGCTTGCCACAATGATATCTACACCGATCCTCCCTTCTCTATCCGAATCATGCAGGAGCCCATTCCATTGAACTTCAAGCTCTAATTCAAGAGCTATGATGGGACCATTGATCCGATCGACCACTTGAAGGTCTTTCGGATCATGATGTTGCTCCATGGCATGCTAGATGCCATTTTATGCTGAGCTTTTCCATCCACTCTAAAGGAAGCAGCAAAAAATTGGTACTTGATGCTTAAACCGGGCATGATCTTCTCCTTCAACTAAATGAGCTATTAGTTTGTGGCTCATTTTATGAGCAGCCGACGTCCAAGGCAAGGCTCAGACTGCCTCATTAATATCAAGTGGAAGGAAGGAGAGTCCATCTGGGCTTACGTCACCTACTTCAATGCCACTATCCTGGAGGTCTAAAATTTGGATCAATCCATCACTATGGCCGCACTAAAGGATGGTCTTTAAAAAATTGATCTTTTATCCTCTCTGGAGAGAAAATACCTCAAAAATTTTGCTGATCTAGTAGCTCAGGTCGAAGGTTATACCCGAGCTAAAGAGGCCTTCAAATTAAAGGATGAAAAGCTGCAGGAGAGCAGCAGGTAGGAGAATCTAGCAAGCCCGTACTTAATGAAAGGCCAAGTAAAGCTCGACTGCACTTTTGGACCCCTCTTAAGCGCAGATAATGAAAGGCCAAGTAAAGCTCGACTGCGCTTTTGGACCCCTCTTAAGCGCAGATGAGTCTGGACTCCTCCTCGAGCTTGTCGATAAAAGAGTCATGATCGAAGGGCACAATAAAACTCTTCCTCCAAAAGATTTCACAACTATGCCCTTCTTAATGCTCCAAAAACTCGAGTGCTTATAGAGATCAAGGAGTAGCTGCCGAGGTTGAAAGGATGCATATTCACGCTGGTAAGTGCAATCCAAATAAATACCATCTCTACCATCATGACCATGGTCACGATACTGAAGAATGCATTTTGCTTCAAGATGAGATGGAGAAGCTTATCAAATGAGACCAGCTTGGTCAATTTCTACGACGTTGGCTTGAGGTAAGAGAAGAGCAGCTGAAAGTACTGCCGCAACCAGAACCACCAAGGAGGAAGGAACAAAAAGGAGATCGACCCCCATTAGGCATCATTGATACTATCTTTAGGAGACTTCGGTGGGAGGAGGCCAATAGATCTGAGGGGTCGGCTAAAAGATGGAGGATTGAAGAAACCATCGCTTTCACTAAAGAAGATGTGTAAGGAGTTCAGTTCCCGCACAATGATGCAGTTGTAGTTTCTTTAAATATCATAGATTATAATGTACGTCATGTTCTTATTGATAATGGAAGTTCGATTGATGTCTTATTTTATGATGCTTTCTTCAAAATGTCTATATCTAATAATTGGCATGGACCAATGAGTACTATATTGGTTGGCTTCATCAATGATGTAGTGCCAGTTGAAAGGATAATAACACAAACTATGGCTGTAGGGCGGTACCCAAGATAGTCTAGGGTGCAGATGGAATTTTTGGTGGTAAAGGCTTCATCTTCTTACAATGCAATTCTCGATCGATCTGATCTCAATGCACTTCAGATAGTAGTGTCAACTTATTATTTAAAAATAAAGTTTTCAACAAATAATTAGATTGGAGAAGTTAGGAGAGATGAAGCTCTGGCAAAGCATTGCTACTTAATTGCTTTACAAAGAGGCGCACCATCAAACCCTTGCCCAATTGATGGGCTGGATGTTTGGGATGATCTTACTGAAGAATGGGAGGAACCCATGGAAGACCTTATCTCAATCCCTTTAAATGATGGAAATAAAGAGGACACGGTGCAGATTGGCTTCAATCTAGGAGAAGAGGTGCGAGAGCAACTCATCATATTTCTATGAAGAAATCTAGATGTTTTTGCTTAAATCCCTACAGACATGCCCAAAATTTATGCTGAAGTTATGGCACATCATCTAGCTGTTGATCCCAAACATCGGCTAGTGAAAAAAAAGATTTGCAGCTATGCCCCAGAGAGATAGAAGGTAATTGCAGAAGAAGTTGACAAGCTCCTCAAGGCCAAATTCATCCAAGAAGTTTCCTATCTAAACTTGGTTTCCAATGTAGTCCTTGTTAAGAAGGCAAATGGCAAGCAAAAAATGTGCATAGACTTTACGAAGTTGAATAAAGCCTGCCCAATAGATAACTACCTCCTGCCCAGAATCGATCAACTGGTGGAAGCAACTTCAGGCATTGAACTCCTCACTTTCATGGATGTCTTCTTCGGCTAAAACCAAATCTAGATGGCACTAGAAGATGAGAAGAAGACTGCTTTTATTATTGATTGTGGTCTTTATTATTACAGGGTTATGCCCTTTAGGCTTAAAAATACAGGAGCAACCTACCAGCATTTGATGAATAAGATTTTCAAGGAGTAGATCGGCCGCAACTGTTGAAAATTATGTTCCAAAGTCAATCATTAGCCTATTGACGGTTGAGATATTATAATTAATTTATTAATTAATAAAAAATATTTTGGCATCTTTTTTCATCACAAGTTTACATCTTCTAATGAACTCCATTATTGTGATAAAGTCCTTAGGACTATTTAGTTTCGATAAAGAGAGGATTTATCGATTAGTCTTTTAATTTGTTCACGATCAGATGATAGACTATTAATTAGGATGACAGCGTCTATCAAGCATAGATTGCTATATGCCATATAGGTTGATTGTTCTTTTAACTAAGGTGTGTGAGATACTGGTATGGCATACAGGTGAGATGTATAGGTACATCATCATTGAACGTGACCAACTCTAGAGCATTCTACTATCGAGAATGTCTCTGATGGGATATAGGTATAAGTATCCCTTAGACCTGAGATCACTTTAGTGACTTGCAAGCAACCCACTATGCTTCGATACCGGACTAATTGAATTTCTAATTCAATAATTGAAGGCTCCTAGGCACAGTCAAGTACATGCAAAGTTGGAGTGTGATCAAGATGGAATTGACCACTCCAAGAGTTGGAGAAGAATGTATCACTGTATTTCAATATAGCAAAATCTTGATCAGGATAATCCATCAGATGGATTTGGTATTTTGAAATACAATATGGACAACCTGATTAGAGTTGACAGTAGAATTCTGATGTGTCCTACGAGCATTATGGTCAAGGGGATGAATTATATGGAAACTATATCCGCATGGGTTCTAAGGATGGTGTTCTATACCTTCAACCTATCCGACCGTCGGGTATCATTGCTAGATAGTCACTTCGATTGATACAAAAATTTATTTTTATGCTACCAACTTAGGTTCAAACCTATGAAGTCAAATATATTAGAGCTTACGATCTGATCGGATGGTTGATTAACGATTAAGAATCGTTCTAGAGTTAAACAATCAATACGATTAGTGTTTAACCTAGTGCAAGTATTGCAGGAGGATAGATTAGCAATTGAATTAATTTTATTAAACTAACAGGATGAGATTAAGTCTAATTAAATATAATTTAATTAGATTTAGTTTGGGCTTGATTGGATCAAGTTCAATGGATTTATTGGATAAGCTAAGTGCAAGGAAGAACTAGTCCTAGTCTAACTAGGACTCGGATTAACCCAATTTTCTAATTTGATTAAAAAATAAATTGAAATTAAATATAATTTAATTAAATTTAATTAAGTCCTTAAATGGATTAGAATCTTATTTAATTAGATTGGTTTAATATTGATTTTATTTAGTTAAAAGATCTTGTTTGACCAAATCAAAACAAGAGTCCTAGTGTGACTAGGACTCCCTATCTCCTTGCACCACCTTTGTCCCAACACCCTCCATACCTATTTTTTAGGTATTTTTCATGGAAAATCCCTTTCTTCCTAATTTCCATGCCCCATCTCTCCCTCCAAGTCATATTTGGAAGTTAGGTGGAAGACCAAGTCAAAGGAGGAATTGGTTTTGCTTAGGATCTTGTGAGATAGAATCCTTGTTGATCAAAACATCTTTCCTTGAGTGCCGCCCCCTCTTTTAATTAATTCTTCTCTTATTCTATGAAAATAATCTTCTTTTTGTGAACCCTCCCTTGCTGGTCCATTCCAAAAATTATGGAGGAGGCGCCCAAGAGTTGGGCGCCCCAACAACTTTCCATGTTTAGATTTTCCTAGTCTAGAAATTTGACCTAACTTAGACTCTTCTTTTTCCATATTTATTGGATAAATTTTGTTCTAATTATTTTTTGAGATATAGAGATTTGGGAGAGATTTGGGGTGTATAAAAATAAAAGGAAGAGGGTCCTTGGGCATTGGGGTTCCATAGACACCAAATTAGGTGTCTAGGTGATAGAAAAGAGAAGAAGAAGAGGATCTTCTTCTAGGGCTATTTTTTTTTTAATCTCTTCTCCTTTCTTTTAAGTTTTTTTTGAGAGAGTCTCAGATCAAAAAACTCTCATATTTTTTTTCATATTTTGGAGAGTCCAAATTTTGAAGAAAGGAGCATCGGATCGATCGTCGAAGAAGGATCAGCATAGTACTAGCATGTTATGCTGATTTTCTGCATCGAACTTCAGATCAGAGATCGTAGGCTCGTGTGGATGACTCCTAAAGGCCGGATGTGTGTGTGGATCATGACATCATCCTCAAGCCCAGATCAATAAGTTAGAATGTCTAACTTGCTTAGGTAATAGATCTGATCTATAAACTTCATACCTGCGTTTGATGTAGTGTAGATCTACGTTGATTTGATCAATTTTTTTCTTTCTTATTTGATTTTAATTTTTAATTTAATATGATATCTTGATCATATAATAGATCTAAAATTTAGATATTTATATGGTTATTTAAATAAATTTTAGATTTATTTAAATCTTTCGCTGCAAGATCTTGAAAAGGTTTCAAGATCTACCTATGAAACCCTAAATCTGGTTCCTTCAATTGGTATCAGAGCAAGATTCTTATTATATGATTTTTATGCATGTCTAGATTATTTCTTAGATTAGATCTAATTTATAATTTAATTATTCAATCTAAAATTTAAAAATATATATAAAATATTTTAGATTGTACGGACTGCCATAAGGTTGTCCTGCTGTAAGGTTTACTCCTTACAGTGAATTGGTTATCCTAGTACGTGTTGATCTAAAATATTGATCATAAAATTTTAGATTAGATCTAAGAGATTTTATGATCTGATTAAAAATATTTCAATCTAATTTCAATCATCATAAATGTGTTAGATTTGATCTAGAAAGATTTATGATTGATTATTATTGAAACTATTTCAATTACATGAACCCATTTAGATTAGATCTAAAGTAGTTTTATGTTTATTTTACTTGCATATTGATTATGAATCAAACATGCAACTTGGTTGATAGAACCATATTGTAAAAATATTTTACAAACATAAAAATCATTTTCGAAAAGTCGAACCCCAACCCTCAGCCCAAAACTTAATTGAGAATTAAGAAGTTGATTGATTAGGATCTAGAATTGTGAATTGAAGATCCTAAGACACAAATCATAACACATTGGGTTAAATGGGTTAGTGGGATTTAGGTCCATTAACTGGGTTAGACCTAGGGTTAGATTAAAGAATGGATTTAATCAGAGAATTGACTAAATCTAATCAATTATTGTCTTAGATTAGGTCAAGGATTCTCTAGATCAATCACAATAGTTGTAGTTGGTCAAGTCCATGTCTTTAACAAGACCTAAGATGGACTTGATTCTTGGCTACGCGGTCTAGCATGAACTGTTAGGTTGATCTAATTGAAACTAATTAAATCAGTTGGTGTCTAAGGTAAATCAGACCAGTGGTTTTTAATTGGTAGCTCGCTTACCTGGCCATTTTTGATGGTGTCTAAGGTAAGCCTGGCAGACCCTTCCACTGATCGAACTTACCTAGCCTCTTAGTGAAATTATGTTTTGATCGGATCGCTTGACTACTCGAGCTAACCCATGTCAGCTAGGTAAATCAGTTTGACTAATTTAGGTGCTCCTAGACCAGCCTATTAATGGTCTCCCTTAAGCTGACTTGGTGAAGTTAGTGGGAGGATCATGACAAGCTGGTTAATCTGACCTACTCACTTCCATAAATAAATTCTTTAAAATTATTAGGTCCCTAAAATAAAATAGTTATATGATAATTGGATCATAGCCTTCCATTAAAGTAGATGATAATGGGTCTATCAGTTGGATAATTATTGGAGGCCCAAAAGCTTGACGCTTATCGATTAATGGAATTATCATTCATTATATGATCTCTTAGATACATCATTCTAAATGGTCGTCAGGTGGGCCAACCAAAGTTGGGCCTGATCATTCATTGGCTAGATTGGCCAAGTATGGTCATGTTAATGGTTGGACTTAGCTGGACCCATTTTTGAGAAGGCCAAAGCTAACTGATCAGGACTTGGGGCAAAATTTAATTACTGAAAATTGTTTAGAGAAATAATTGGTTATGAACCTATCCTTAGATGTACATGGGTGGGCAACCAAAGTTGGGCTTGTGTACAATCTATGTGGATTCTAGTACCCACTAAGGAATTAGAGTAATTCCTCGAATTGGAGGTAGAGGCTACCAACTCGAATAAAATAGTGGAATTAAAGTCCAAATCTTTAGATTTAATGAATCAATTACTAATTAGAATTTGATTTTCCTTTGTGCAAACATGGCCACTTCTCTATCGCTCTGATCATTGTTGGACAATGATAAGTTGGTGGGATCCAACTTTGGTAGCTGGTATCGAAAGTTGAAGATTGTCCTAGAGCATGAATGGATCCTATATGTGCTTACGGATCCTGCACCTAAGGAGCCAGCTGACAATGCACATGGAACAGTTAGAGATACTTATCAGAAGTGACTCAGTGATCGAACCACGGTGCGCTACATTATGCTGGCTATGATGACCAACGAGTTCATTTGCAAGTTTAAGACAGCTCAGCCAAATAAAATGCTCCAAGTGTTGGAGGATTCTTTTGGCACAGTCGATGATGTTGAGAGGCACAAGACTAGATGTGCCATCTTCAATGCTAGAATGCAGGATGGTGTCTCTATCATCGATCATGTATTATACATGATCGAGCTGATAGAGCGCTTGAGCAAGCTCAACTTTTCCTTGCACAAACAACTTGGAAAAGATGCAATACTGAACTCGCTGTCCAAGTCTTATGTCCCATTCCTTATACATTATAAAATGTCAAAGTCTGAAGTGGACTACCATGGGTTACTAGGGTTACTTTAAAACTTTGAGAAGGATCACCAACTCCATAAGAAGTTGGTGAACTTAGTGGGAGGTTCGTCTTCTCGTTCTCGATCCTTTGAAAAAGGGAAGAAGAATAAGAAGAAGAAAGCCAAGAAGGTGTATGTTCATGCTAAGACACCTATGCAGGCTTAAACCCCAAAGACCAAGCCCGATAAGAGTCAAGCCGAATGCTTCTTTTGCAAGAAGTGGAGGCACTGGAAGAGAAATTATCCTCAGTACATTGCCTCCCTGGATTCGAACAGGCAGAGAAAGAAGCAAGCTATTGCTGGGCAAGGTATTTATATGATAACTCCTTATAATTTCTCTATTTGTGATATTACTGACTGGGTATTGGATACTGGTAGCCCTTACCATATTTGCAATTCATTGTAGGGGTTACAGGTCGGTAGAAGATTCGAGCAAGGTGAGAGATTCTTGAACATTGGAGATGGAAGACTAGTTTTAGTTCTAGCTTTGAAAATTTTGAAACTTGTATTTGAATCTCATACCATTGTTCTTAGTGATTATCATTTCTATCCTAGTTTCTTTTTAAATATCATTTCTATAGGCCTTTTGGCCATGAACAATTATGAAATTTCAATAAAGAAATGAGTTTGTAATGTCATTATGAATGGTGTTACTACTTTCTATGGATAATTGAACAATGGTGTATATATGTTATCACAATCTGTTAATATAGTCTATTCTATTGGCAAGCACCCTAGATTAGATAGTGTATCAGATATCTACTTATGGCACTATAGGCTAGGTTATATAAACAAGAATAAGATAAATAGTTTGACTCGGAAGAAAATCCTCGAAGTTAATGATTGTGAATCACTGCCAACCTATGAGTCCTATCTTCTTGGTAAAATGACCAAGTCAACTTTCACTGAAAAAGATGAGAGAGCCAATGAGCTCTTAGGTCTAGTACATATTGATGTATGTGGACCAATGAGCATAAGTACTAGAGGTGGATATATCTAGATACTGATATGTCTATCTGAAGAAACATAAGTTGGATTCTTTTGAAATGTTCAAACGATTTTGAAGTGAAGTAGAAAAATAAACTGGCAAGAGTATTAAAACTCTTCGGTATGACTGAGGAGGAGAATACCTTTCTGATGAGTTTCTCACATATCTAGGAGATAATGGAATTCTCTCCTAATTGACTCCTTCTGAAACACCATAGCATAATGGTGTGTCCGAAAGGAGGAATCGGACTCTGTTAGACATGGTCCGATCCATGATGGGATTTGCCAACTTGTCGATATTCTTTTGGGGATATGCACTCGAATGGGCTTGTTATCTATTAAATAGGATTCCAAGTAAGTCTGTAGTTAAAACCCCATATGAGATATGGATAGTTAAAGGAATATGCCCTCAAGCCAATTTATTTTTGGGATGTTCTTTGTCTTCTAGACTCATGTAATGACATTTTTAATAAATAAAGATATTTATTTCATTATATGCAGTGTTTTATTATTTATTTAAGATTATGATGAACCCTATAAATTAGGACTATGGTTTTAGGATTATAATGAGATCATACTAGTGAGACCTAAAATCTTAAAACCCTAATTTAAATATTCCTAGTCGATGGGACATTGAGTTAGGGATCAATGTTTTCTGATAAGACTAGCATATTCTTTGTATGCTGGACTGAGAGGATGATTGATCTCACAATAACTTGTGTATGACACTAATACAAGAATGTGGGTGTTCATTAGAGAATGAGTTCACTAAATTGATCCAAATTGAGAATATCTAATGGATTCTTATCTACATGTCAATAGATGATTCTTATTGGGGATAAATCCCACTCCTACCGAAGTTTGGTTCGATGCTCAGCCTAATGCAATCGATAGCCATGAAAGAGCTTCAGTGGATGGATCTTAGCCGAACTCCTTCAGTCGGCCGAACTCCTCAGCGGTCGAGCTCCTTTGGATTTTCAGCGATCGGATCTTAGCTGAACTCCTTCAGCTGGTCGAATTTCTCAGCGGTCGAGCTCCTTCAGACTTCCAACGGTCGAACCTTAGCCGAACTCCTTCAGCCAACCAAACTCCTCAGTGGCCAAGCCTCTTCGGACTCCCAACGGTCGGGCCTTAGTCGAACTCCTTCAGCCGACCGAACTTCTTAGCGGTCGAGCTTCAGTCGGACTCCTGCGAGAGCTGAACTCCCTCCACACTCTTTTGGCCGAACTCCTCTAGGAGTCCAAACTCCTCTAAAATTGATACATGCCGAAGTCCACCAATCAATGCCTACTTTCTCAGAGTCATGGCTATTAAATCTAGATAAACTATCGCCATCAGTCTGCCACAGGCAATTCGATCGGACGATATGGCCACCACTACTGGTGACATCACTCTCTCCGTAACCAGCCCCATGCGGCTCACGATCCACCAGTATGGCTGTCACTATCTACCTGACGATGCCTTTCTCTCCGTACTAAAGCTTGAAGCTCTCCTCTCCTTCTCTAAACTCTATCGAACTCATTTCAGAGCACTCCATATCTATTGGTCAGAAGAGCTGACTTGATCGTCGGAGGATCCCATCGGAGCCATCCCCCATCGTCTCCGAATGGGACTTTATTTTGTAGGTCCTCGGTGGCAACCTCATCCTCCTCTGCTCCAACTGGATCCAGCGACAACCAGATTCTACACCAACAAATTTGACGCTAGAGGAAGGGCCCTCTATTCTTGAGGCTCTCTTGTTCTTAAAGGAGTGCTCAGCGATGATCTCTCTCTCCAGAAATCTCCCTCCTTCCTCTCCAGAGTTCTTTTCCAAGAGAAAATGCCTTCCAAAAGAGCCTCCGTGGCCCGATCCTGTGCAGATATATCTGCTCCTACTTCAGCCTCGGTAACTCAGGTTCCATCTATACCCATGGTAGATGCGGAGCAGTTCAACCTGCTTATCCAGCAGGTCTGTGGCCTCACGAAGGTGGTGCAGGCCATGCAACAGCCTTCGGCTGTGACTCCACCAGGAAATCCACCATCAAAATGTCGGGAATCGACCCCAAGGAAGACTACAGGTTATGCTAGCACCATCACCCCTAGGAGAGAATAATAGAGAGTAGAGGATCCATGTTCAGATCATGGTTCTCCTCTAGAGGAGACCTTCCTTGTTTGTAGCCGAAAGTCCCCCAAGATCTGCAACCAAGATGATGCCCTCGATCATAGGCTGCGGGAGATGGACCAGTAGATTGAGGAGCTCGACCACGTCGCCCCAGCTCACCTTGATGACATCCACACCGATCCTCCTTTCTCTTTCTAAATTATGCAAGAGTCCATCCCGCCAAACTTCAAGATCCCTCAATTTGAAAGCTACGATGAAACTTCTAATCCAGTTGATCAACTAGAGGCCTTTCGGACCATGATGCTACTCCACGGTGCTTCAGACATCATATTGTGCCGAGCCTTTCCATCTACCTTAAAGGAAGCAGCGAGAAATTGGTACTCAATGTTGAAATCGGGTACGATCTTCTCTTTTGATCAGATGAGCCATCAGTTCATGGCTCACTTCATCTGCAGCCAATGTCCACACCGAAGTTCAAATTTCTTGATGAATGTCAATCAGAAGTAGGGGAAATCCATCCGAGCTTATGTCACCTGGTTTAACGCCGTGGCATTGGAGGTCCGAGATCTGGACCAGTCTATTGCGATGGCCGCACTCAAGGGCGGCCTTCAGAAGAACAACTTGTTGTTCTCCTTGGAGAAGAAGTTTTCTAGGGACTTTGTCGATCTGCTGGCTCGGATCGAAGGTTATAACCGGGCTGAAGAGGCCTTCAGGGCTAAGGATAATGAAGGGAAGTCGAGTGAAGCTCGGCCGCATTTCCGGACTCCTTCTAGGCATAGGCAAGCCCAAACTCCCCCTCGGGCCCAAGAGCGGGGAAGCCTTAACGGAAGGGTGCTCCGAGGTTCTCTCCAACTCTGAGGTCCTCCCCAATAAAGATTTCATAATTATGCCCCCTTTTAATGCTCCGAAAGCCCAAGTGCTGATGGAAATCAAGGAACGACTTTCGACATCAGAGAGGATGCGTTCCCACCCCAGCAAGCACAATCCTAATGAGTTCTATCTCTATCATCGCGACCACGATCATGACACTAAAGAATGTGTTCAGCTCCAAGATAAAATTGAAGAGCTCATCAGGAGAAGCCAGCTGGGTTGATTCCTCAGATGCCAGCTTGAAGCATGAGAAGATCGGTCAAGAGTGCTGCCGTAGCCAGGAACAATAAAAAGGTCGGTCGCCTCACGAACCATCGATGCCATGATAAGCTCGCTTCGAATTAAGGAGGCCAGCATAAAATAGAGGAGGTCGTCAAATCCCAAAATCTATCATCTAAAGAAACTTGGAGGAACAACGCTCCCATGATCTGGGGATGCGCCATCAGTAACTTCCTTTCAATAAACTTTTTTCATTGTGATAATATTATTTCTTGGTGCAAAAACTATGTGATGACAGGGAAGAAGTAGTCAATAGTTGTCATGTTAGGAACAGGAGGAGAACCTCATCCTAATGCAAGCAAAGTCGAAGGCCTCGTTCATTTAGGATGGGATGTGGGGAGAGGCCCAGACAATGGTCCTTATATACTCCCACATGAGGCCCTAACAACGGCCCTCATGTGCCCCACAGTCTGTTAGGAACAAGAGGAGAACCTCATCCTAACATGAGTAAAGTCGAAGGCCTCGTTCCTTTAGGATGGGATGCGAGGAGAGGCCCAGACAATAGCCCTTATGTGCCCCCACAGTCTGTTAGGAATAGGAGGAGAACCTCATCCTAACGTGAGCAAAGTTGAAGGCCTCGTTCATTTAGGATGGGATGGGGGGAGAGTCGAAGGCCTCGTTCATTTAGGACGGGATGGGGGGAGAGGCCCAGATAATGGCCCTTATGTGCCCCCACAACCGTTAGGAACAGGAGGAGAACCTTATCTTAATGCGAGCAAAGTCGAAGGCCTCGTTCATTTAGGACGAAATGAGGGGAGAGGCCCAGACAATGGCCCTTATGTGCCCCAACAGCCCATTTGAAATAGGAGGAGAACCTCATCCTAACATGAGCAAAGTCGAAGGCCTCATTCATTTAGGATGGCATGGGGAGAGGCCCTGACAACAACCCTTATGTGCCTCCACAGCCCATTAGGAACAGGAGGAGAACCTCATCCTAATGCGAGCAAAGTCGAAGGCCTCATTCATTTAGGATGGGATGGAGGGAAGGCCCAGATAATGGCCGTTATGTGCCCCCATAGCCTATTAGGAATAGGAGGAGAACCTCATCCTAACACGAGCAAAGTCGAAGGCCTCGTTCATTTAGGATGGGATGGGGGGATAGGCCCTGACAATGGCACTTATGTGCCCCCATAGCCTATTAGGAACAAGAAGAGAATCTCATCCTAACATAAGCAAAGTCGAAGGCCTCGTTCATTTAGGACAGGATGGAGGGAGAGTCCCTAACAACGACCCTTATGTACCCTAACAAGAGGAGAACCTCATCCTAATATGAGCAAAGTTGGAGACTGGGCCTCAAAGTCTACGCCAATCTTGGTTAGAGATAAGATCTCTCCCGAGCATCTGCGACAATCTCGACTAGAGATAAGATCTCTCCCGAGCGCCCGAGCTAACCTCGGCCAGAGATAAGATCTCCCCCGAGCGACCAAGCCAACCTCGGCTAGAGATAAGATCTCTCCCAAGCACCTACGATAATCTCGGCTAGAGATAGATCTCTCTTGAACGACCGAGCCAACCTTGGTTAGAGATAAGATCTCTCCCGAGTGCTTGAGCCAACCTCGGTCAGAGATAAGATATCTCTCCTGAGCGCCCGAGCCAACCTCGACTAGAGATAAGATCTCTCCCAAGCGCTCATGACAACCTTGGCTAGAGATAAGATCTCTCTCGAGCGATCGAGCCAACCTCGGCTAGAGATAAGATCTCTCCCGAGAGACCGCGACAACCTCGGCTAGAGAAAAAGATCTCTCTCGAGCGACCGAGCCAACCTCGGCTAAAGATAAGATCTCTTCCAAGCGCCCATGACAACCTCGATCTCTAGCCGAGGTTATCACGGGTGCTCAGGAGAGATCTTAACTCTAGTCAAGGTTGGCTCGACGCTCGAGAGAGATCTTATCTCTAGCCGAGGTTGTCACGGTCGCTCGGGAGAGATCTTATCTCTAGCTGAGGTTGGCTCGTTTCGCTTGGTAGAGATCTTATCTCTAGCCAAAGTTGTCATGGGCACTCGGAAGAGATCTTATCTCTAATCGAGGTTGGCTCGATCGCTCGAGAGAGATCTTATCTTTAGCTAAGGTTGGCTCGGTCGCTCAGAAGAGATCTTATCTCGGGCCGAGGTTGGCTCGGGCGCTCAGGAGAGATCTTATCTCTAGTCGAGATTGGCTCGGTCGCTCGGAGGAGATCTTATCTTTGGCTGAGGTTATCATGGGCACTCGAAAGAGATCTTATCTCTGGCCGAGGTTGGCTCGGTCGCTCGAAAGAGATCTTATCTCTGGCTGAGGTTGGCTCAGGCACTCAGGAGAGATCTTATCTCTAGCCGAGATTGTCGTGGGCGCTCGAGAGAGATCTTATCTCTAGCTGAGGTTGTCGCGGGCGCTCGAGAGAGATCTTATCTCTAGCCGAGGTTAGCGTAGACTTTGAGGCCTAGTCTCCGACTTTGCTCATGTTAGGACGAGGTTCTCCTCCTATTCCTAATGAGCTATGGGGGCACATAAGGGCCGTTGTCAGAGCCTCTCTCTCCATCCCATCCTAAATGAACGAGACCTTCGACTTTGCTCACATTAGGATGAGGTTCTCCTGCTGTTCCTAACAGGCTGTGGGGGCACATAAGGGCCGTTGTCAGAGCCTCTCCCACCATCCCATCCTAAATAAATGAGGCCTTCGACTTTGCTTGCATTAGGATGAGGTTCTCCTCCTACTTCTAATGGACTGTGGGGGCACATAAGAGCCATTATCAGGGCTCCTCCCCCCATCCCATCCTAAATGAATGAGGCCTTCAACTTTGCTCGTGTTAGGATTAGGTTCTCCTCCTATTCCTATGATGCTTTCGGCTAGAGATAAGATCTCTCTCGAGCAACCGAGCCAACCTCGATCAGAGATAAGATCTCTTCCGTGCAATCGAGTCAACCTCGGCTAGAGATAAGATCTCTCCTGAGCGATCGCGACAACCTTGGCTAAAGATAAGATCTCTTCCATGTGCCTACGATAACCTCTGCTAGAGATAAGATCTCTCTCGAGCGACCGAGCCAACCTCGATCAGGATAAGATCTCTTTCGAGTGATCGAGTCAATCTTGGCCAGAGATAAGATCTCTTCTGAGCGACCGCGATAATCTTGGCTAGAGATAAGATCTCTTCGAGCGATCGAGCCAACCTCAGCTAGAGATAAGATCTCTCTCGAGCGCTCGCGACAACCTCAGCCAGAGATAAGATCGGAGACAACCTCGACTAGAGATAAGATCTCTCCCGAGCAACCGTATCAACCTCAGTCATAGATCAAATCTCTCCCGAGCGCCCGTATTAACCTCAACTATAGGAGATGAGATCTCCCTCGAGTCGACCTTAGTTGTAGGAGAGGAGATCTCTCCCAAATCAGCCTCGATTGTTGGAGACAATATCGCCCCCGAAGAGCTCAACCTTCGACCTCGACCGTAGGAGATGAGATCTACTTCAACATTGGCTGGAGATGAGATCTCCCATGAGCTTCGACCTGAACCAGCATGGAGCCCAGAAGAGGACTTCAATAGTCTCCTTTTCTGCACTTTCTTTCTTCGAGTTTCGAACTTGGAAGTGAGGGAGACTATAGTTGGGGATAAACTCCACTCCTGCTGAAGTTCGGTTCGATGCTCAGCCTAATGCAATCGGTAGCCATGGAAGAGCTTCAGTGGATGGGTCTTAGCCAAACTCCTTCAGCCGACCGAACTCCTCACTGGTTGAGCTTCTTCGAGCTCCCAACGGTCGGATCTTAGCTGAACTCCTTTAGCCGATCGAATTCCTCAATAGCGGAGCTCCTTCGGACTCCCAGCGGCCGGGCCTTAGCCAAACTCCTTTAGTCGGCCAAACTCCTCAGTGGTCGAGCCCCTTTGGATGCCCAGCGGTCGGGTCTTAGCCAAACTGCTTCAGCCTGCCGAACTCCTCAGTGGCCGAGCTTCAGTCGGACTCCCGTGAGAGCCAAACTTCCTCCGCACTCCTTCGATCAAACTTCTCTAGGAGTCCGAACTCCTCTGAAATTGATACATGTCAAAGTCCACCAATCAATGCTTGCTTTCTTAGAGCCACGGCTATTAAATCTGGATGAACTATCACCATCAGTCTACCACAGGCGATGCGATCGGATGACATGGCCACCACTACTGGCAACACCACTCTCTCCATAACCAGCCCCATACGACCCATGACCTGTCAGTATGGCTGTCACCATCCACCTGACGATGCCTTCCTCTTCGTATCGAACTCATGCGACCCCGAGCAACCCACGATCAGATGGTATAGTTGTCACCATCAATCCGCTACAAGCTTTGTCTATGAAAAGGGACCCTCCAGATATGCTTTCTAGAAGCTCAAAGCTCTCCTCTCCTTCTCTAGACTCTGTCAAACTCATTCCAGAGCACTCCATATCTGTAGGCCAGAAGAGCTAACTTGATTGTCGGAGGGTCCTACCAGAGCCACCCCCCAACGACTCCAAATGGGACTTTATTTTGTAGGTCCACGGTGGCAACCTCGTCCTCCTTCGCTCCAGCTGGATTCGGTGACAACCAGATTCTGCACCAACAATTCTCATAGTGAAATTTGTGCATGTAATCCTTTGACCTGAAACTATCATAGAATCTTTTATATATAAATCTATATTTTGGTTCATACTCATTCATGACTCAGTTATGTATGGGATGATCTAGATATGGTAGATTATATATATGAAGGTTGTGAGTAGGTTAACATGGAATCGATCTCTTTTGGTAAGAGGAAATAGCATCCTACTTGCTTCAAACAAATGATGATTCAGGAAGACTTTGATCAAAGCATGACTGAAAAATTAGAAATAGTTTCTAATATTTCATTAAATAAATCATCATCACGAGATTGAAAGAGAAATGAATATGATATTGGGGTTGACACATTTTCATACCCAGAGTCATATTCAGGATGCAGGGAGATCGAAGGATCTAGTTGCATGGTAATTTTCACTGAAGGATATTTTTGGTATTTCCATCAAAATTTCACATCTTCCAGAAAGTCATGATACGTTGCTAGACATCAATCATGTCTTGTGATTTTGATCAAATTAAAATTTTAATTTGATCATTAAATTAGAATGTATTCTAAATTAAGTCAAATTGGGTTGGCTAGTTTTGACCTAAATCGGTTTGATTGAGTTCTAACCAGATTAGGTCAAATCACACCCAGACTCACTGCTAGTTAGATGTGGAACCCAATGGGTCACACACAAAGAGAGTTGATTAAGGGTCTAATTAGATTAGACCATGTTTGCAAGATGAACATGCTAGCATATGTAGCAAACCCTAGCACCTAATTTCGAATTGGATTCGAATCAACTCTCGATTTGGGCTAATTTAGATCTGATTTGAGCTAAATAGGATTTGGTCTTGAGTTGGATTAACCTAGATTGATTGAGCTTCAAATTGGGCACCACATACCTACATCCCACATGCCAAAGAGTCTCTCTCTTGCATGTGGAAAGTCTTTCATGTGCAAAGAACTCTTTGGCGCATGGATTTTGTTGGCCTACCATCTTTGACTTTTCCATTTTGTAATGTCACGTAATTTTTATATTGGCATGGACATCAGATATGGGCCACAGAAGGATCTTCGTAGATGAAATACTCTTTTTCTTTTTAATTTTTTTTGCCCAGGAGTTTTTGTCGCCCAAGACCCCTTGCCACCCCAAGACTCCATGCCGCCTACTCGTCCTTGACGTCTCTTGACCAAGTCAAAGTCTCTTGGGACTTTGACTATTCAAAGATTATCTCCATGCCTTCTTACTAAATGGGCGTCCCTTTTTAGAGCCATTGGATTGCCTTTTTTTCATGATCTAATGGATGAAAAGGGTGGCACCAAAGATGAAATATTGTGACTCTTCATAAAAAACTTACGTAGAATTAGTCCAAGAGTCCTTCTGCTTTAAGACACCTCTTGGACTAATTCTATATCTCATTTTTATTAATGAGGCATGAGATTGGCTGATGGGGCATGAGAAATTGATGAGGAAAGGGTGTGAGATTTTTTGTTGGCACCCTTACGTACATTATAAATAGGGGTGCACACCAAGAGTCCAAGGATGTGAAATTTATCTTTCTTTCTTACAAGAGTTTCTTTTTATCCAATTTTCTTTCTTCCTTTCTCTTATCCAGACCTTGTCCTTATAATGATAAGAAGTCATCTTAAGACTAAGAGATTAGGAAGGAAAATTAAGAAGACAAAAGAAAAAGAAAGATAGATAAGGAGAGGCAAGGAAGGTGACATAAAGAAAAAAGAAGGTCTTGCCCTTTTAATTAAAGTTCTTATTATTAGGACTCTAATTATATAAATCAGAGGTGCTGGTGTCTTGATCAAGTCTCTGTGTGGATTAATATTGGAGGGTGAATACGTGGGCTCCTGGTGGAAATCATGACGGACTGCTACCGACGATCAGGGTCAATTTAGGGTTTAGCGATAAGAGGTATATTTTAATATTTTCTTTTATGTTATAAATATATGTTATATAATTTAATTGCTAATGAGGTGGTCCTAGGGTTCGGTTTGATTTATATGATTTCATATTTTTGCTTTGAAATCCATGCTTCCATCCTGTACACCAAACCTATTAGTGGTATCAGAACAAGCCTTATTAGGATAAATCATATAATGCTTTGCTTATAGTATAATGGGATAAATAAAAAATATGATATAATATTTTTTAGCATGTTTTAATTTAAATGATGAGATCATATTCTTTTTATATCATAATGAGATTATGTTGTATATATTATTCTATAAATGTTGCCCTGATATAGTTGAAAGTATTCACTATATAATGATGGTTGTCCTAGAATAATTATACATGTTAATTGATATATATAAATTTTATCATAATTAATGCTATTATGTATTTAGTTTATTTTAAATCAATATGTGCATTAAGACCATTTAAATCCCTCTATAAAAAATTATATTAAGTTGTAGTTTAGTTAATCTTTAGCTGAATCAATCAGGATGTCTAATTGATCAATCAGTGTCTAGGAAAAATGGTTCTTGATTGGTAAAGAGAACATGATTTTTTAATTAATTTCATTGTCTGACCTGGCCAATTTATTGGTGTCTAAGGAAAGCAACGAGGGGACTCCCATTTCTCTCCCATTTACCTGATCGATTCGATTAAATTAATTTTAGATTGAAATACTTAATATTATATTCACTACATTAAGGCCTTCCTTCATACTAGTTTCTTATTATATCCAAAATCATGTTAGTTCTGTTGTGTAACCATAAGATCTATCATGGGAAAAGATGTAATATTAATCTAGTGCATTGAGATGCTTACAGCATTTTGAATATACTACTTTATTGTGTAACCACAAAAGTAGTTATATTTTAATTTTGACTGTTATAGAAATGAAGGGTTCTACTTAAACTAAATATTTAAAGTTTGTTTATGCTAACACAAGGCTATTAATATTTGAGGCAAAAATTTTTTGAGAGTTGCATAAAATAAAATTGAAAAGATTTTCCTACCTTTGAACTTATAATAGGTTTGTTGTGCAACCATAAGATTTTTTATAAGGAATTAGGATCTTATTCTCACTAAGAAATCAAAAAGAGGTTATGATTTTTAGTGGGAACTAATTAAATTAAAGTCCTAATTTAATTATGTTTGTCATCATGAATTGTTTGCTTATATATTGTTCTTTATTATGTAGATTAAATGCTTCTTCACTTTCATTACGTTCAATTTTGGATTCAAATAAATTGATTGGTCAAAATTATGTTGACTGGTTGAGAAATCTAAAAATAGTACTCAGTCAAGAAAAACTCTCCTATATTCTTGATGCCCCAATCCTAAGCCATTAGAAAATGATGCCATGGATGAAGATAAGTCCACATACAAGATGTGAAATGGATTCATCTTACTGTCAAATGCAAGCAACTTGCCTCTATGAATAATGAATTACAAAGACAGCATGATAGCATGAACACTCAGTCCATATTGCTAAATCTAAAAGAGCTTTATGGAGAGCATAGTAGGACTGCTAGATATGAGATATCTAAGTAATTATTTCATGCAAGAATGATAGAAGGAACATCCATACAAAATCATGTTTTGATGGTAATTGACCTAATCACTCGATTAAGTCAATTAGGTTTTATAATGGATGGAGAGTTAAGTCAGGATTTGATCCTGCAATCACTCCCAGAATTATTTTCTCAGTTTATCATGAACTATCATATAAACAAACTGAATTCTTCATTGCCTGAGCTATTAAATATGCTCAAGACAGCAGAAAGCCATATCAAGAAGATAAGGCTCCTTTTTTCTTTTGTTGGAAGGGATCTCCAAGAAGAAGACAGGCAAAAGGTTCAAAGAAGGTTGAATCCTAAAGTGGTATAAATAAGAAGAAAAGGGGAAGAAGATTTTCAGACAAATGACCTATTTTTACTACGGCAAAGCAGTTCATTGGAAGAGGAATTGCAAGGCTTACCTTGCAACCATGAAGTCTAGTGCAAATAATGCACCAAAAGGTATGTATGAGATACATACTATACTATCATTAAATTCTTTCATTTCAAATTCTGGGTATTAGATACGGCTATGATTTTCATATTGCAATCTTTGCAGGGGGTGCAGAAAATTAGAGTTTGAAGAAAGGTGACTTCAAGCTTTATCGTGGAGGAGAATCTATGCTAGGCAGAAGCTGTAGAATAAATATATTGAAGTTACCTTATGGGAAGATCTTAGAGCTTACAAATTATTATTATATGCCTAAGATCATTAGAAATATTATATTATATCCATGTTATTAAAACAAGGTTATAGTCTTAATGTAACGAGCGAAGGTTGCTCGATCAAATATTCTATGAAAATATTTGTTTGGCATATTTAGCAATGGTTTGTTGACTCTATGTTTGGATGACAATATATCATATTGATGAAAATGAAAAAAACGTAAGAGAGATAACATAAATAATACATTACTTTCGGCATTGTCATTAGTATATTAGTAAGGCTAGGATAACAAGTTATACAAAAAAGTTCTTTGATCCTTTTGATTATGAATCATTGGAACTTATGAATCATGCCTCATGGGTAAAATGACCAAGATTCCATTAATGGACATAAGAGAAAGACAAATGATTATTAGAATTGTACATACAAATGTATGTGGTCCTAGACAATCAAGCCAAAGGAGGTCACTCTTATTTTAATGACATTCATGATGATTTATCTAGGTTTGGATATGTGTATCTTATGAAACAACAAATCAGAAAGCCTTTTGATAAATTAAAGAGTATCAAAGTATGGTCGAAAAACAACTGGACAATGTATAAAAAATCTTCGAACTGATTAGGGAGGAGAATACTTATCTAGTGAGTTTCTAGACTATCTTAAAGTTAAAAGGATTCTCTCTGATGGACACCTTCTTATACACCATAATTAAATGGTGTAGCGAAAGAAAAAAATGTACCTTATTAGATATGGTAAGGTCATGATGTGCTTCACTGATTTACCTATTTTCTTCTGGGTCATGCTCTAGAGACTGCAATTTACATCTTGAATAGAGTTCTTTTAAAATCTGATCTAGTAGTTCATATGACATATGGAGAAGTAAGAAACTAATCTTAAGTACTTAAATAATAAGGTCGTCCAGCTTATGTCAAAAGAAATTTGTGACATAAACTTGATACTAGATCAGACAGATGTCTATTTATAGGATATCCTAGAAATAGTATAGAATATATATTTCTACCATCCTATGAACCAAAAGTATTTGTAAGTAGGCATGCATTTTCATGGAAAAGAATGTTATCTAGAAAAGGGCAGTGGCAGAAATATTTAGTGAAT
This sequence comes from Cocos nucifera, assembly GCA_006176705.1. Lineage (NCBI taxonomy): Eukaryota > Viridiplantae > Streptophyta > Magnoliopsida > Arecales > Arecaceae > Cocos > Cocos nucifera. Next base: position 107,402 of record QRFJ01001718.1, read on the forward strand.
TCAAGAAAAATAATAGAAATTTCTCACCATATAATCATATAAAAGAACAGAACACATAACTCCTATCCATAGGTCTAAAAGAGTATGAAATACACCTATAAGGTATGGTTTTCATTATAAGAATAATAAGCTAAGTCATTGAAAATGATGAACCTCTGACCTATGTAGAAGCAGTCAAAGGTAAGGACTCTTACAAATGGTGGCTGCCATGCAATCTGAAATGGAATCCATGCCACCAACAAAGTATGGACTTTGGTGATGCCCAGAGAGATATAAACCTATATGGATGCAAATGGATTTTAAGAAAAAGATTGGAGCTGATGGTCAAATAGAAACTATAAGGCTAGATTGGTGGCTAAGGGTTTTAGGCAAAAATAGGAGATTGATATATGATGAAACATTTTCACCTATTGCATGCTCAAATCTATTCGGATTTATGCTTGCTATAGCAGCATACCACGATTATGAAATATGGCAAATGGATGTAAAGACTGCTTCCTTAATGTTTCCTTGAGAAGGAGGTCTATATATCACAGCCAGAGGATTTGAGTCAATGAGAAACCAAATCAGGTATGCAAGCTTAAGAGATCCATTTTATGGATTAAAGCAAGCATCAAGGAGTTGGAAATTATTTTGATGAACAGTAAAGAGTTTGGTTTTATCAAGAATGTTGATGAAACCATGTGTGTTACAGAAACTAGTGGGAGAACCATAGTTCTTCTTGATTCTATATGTAGATGACATACTACTCATTGGGAATGATATCGCAATGTTTACAATCAGTCAATTATGGCTATCAAATAAGTTTTCCATGAAAGATTTGGGAGAAGCACCCTATATACTAAGGAATAAAGATCTATAAAGATAGATTAAGAGGGATTTTAGGCTTGTCTCAATCAAGGTAAATTGACTTAATACTGAAAAAATTCGGTATGGATGGGAGTAAAAGAGGTTATTTACCCATGAGTCAAGGCATACATCTCTCTAAAAAGATGTCTCCTAAGATGCTTGAAGAGAGAAATAGAATGAGCTCTATTCCTTATGCTTCGATTGTTGGATCAATAATGTATGCCATGTTATGTACAAGGCCTGATGTTGCTTATGCTTTAGGCATTGCAAGTAGATTTCAAGCTGATCCAGGAGAGGATCATTGGAAAGCTGTGAAAAATATTCTTAAGTACTTAGAAGGACTAAAGATATTTGTCTAGTATATGGAGGTTCTGATCTTAAATTAGAAGCATATTCTGATTTTAATTTTCAATCAGACCTAGATGATAGCAAATCTATTTTAGGATATATATTTACTCTGAATAGTGGAGCAGTAAGTTAGAAAAGTACTAAGCAGCTAACTGTAGCTGACTCAACCACTGAAGCAGAATACATAGCTGTAAGTGAAGCCGCCAAGAAAGTTGTCTGGATGAAGAAGTTCATCACTAAATTGAAAGTTATTCCTAAAATTGAGAATCCAGTACCACTTTACTGTGATAATACTGGAGCTGTAGCTCAAGCAAAGGAACCAAGGTCTCATCATAAATCCAAACACATTCTGAGATGCTTCCATCTTATTCGAGAAATTATTGAAAGATAAGATGTAGTCATAGAATGAGTGGACACAAAGAACAACATAGCAGACCCATTCACTAAGGCTTTACCACTGCAACTGTTTGATCGCCACCGTGATTGTATGGGATTAAAATATAAGGGCGATTGGCTTTAGTGCAAGTGGGAGATTGAAAAAAATATGCCCTCAAGCCAATTTATTTTTGGGATGTTCTTTGTCTTTCAGACTCATGTAATGACATTTTTAATAAATAAAGGCATTTATTTCATCATATGCAGTATCTTATTATTTATTTAAGACTATGATGAACCCTATAAATTAGGACTATGATTTTAAGATTATGATGAGATCGTACTAGTGAGACCTAAAATCTTAAAATCCTAATTTAAATATTCCTAGTCGATGGGACATTGAGTTAGGGATCAATGTTTTCCGATAAGACTAGCACATTCTTTGTATGCTGGATTGAGAGGGTGATTGATCTCACAATAACTTGTGTATGATACTAATACAAGAATGTGGGTGCCCATTAGAGAATGAGTTTACTAAATTGATCCAAATTGAGAATATCTAAAGGAGTCTTATCTACATGTCAATAGATGGTTCTTATAGTGGAATTTGTGCATGTAATCCTTTGACCTAAAACTACCATAGAATCTTATATATATAAATCCATATTTTGGTTCATACTCATTCATGACTCAGTTATGTACGGGATGATCTGGATATGGTAGATTATATATATGAAGGTTGTGAGTAGGTTAACATAGAATCGATCTCTCCTGGTAAGAGGAAATAGCATCCTACTTGCTTCAAACAAATGATGATTCAGGAAGACTTTGATCAAAGCATGACGAAAAAATTAGAAATGGTTTCTAATATTTTATTAAACAAATCATCATCATGAGATTGAAAGAGAAATGAATTTGATATTGGGGTTGACATATTTTCATACCTGGAGTCATAATCAGGATGTAGGGAGATCGAAGGATCTAGTTGCATGGTAATTTTCACTGAAGGATATTTTTGATATTTTCATCAAAATTTTACATCTTTCGAAAAGTCATGATACATTGCTAGACGTCAATCATCTCTTGTGAGTTCAATCAAATTAAAATTTTAATTTGATCATTAAATTAGAATGTATTCTAAATTAAGTCAAATTGGGTTGGCTAGTTTTGACCTAAATCCGTTTGGTTGAGTTCTAATCAGATTAGGTCAAATCACACCCAGACTCACTGTTGGTTAGATGTGAAATCCAATGGGTCACACATAAAGAGAGTTGATTAAGGGTCTAATTAGATTAGACCATGTTTGCAAGATGAACATGCTAGCACATGTAGCAAACCCTAGCACCTGGTTTCGAATTGGATTCGAATCAACTTCCGATTTGGGCTAATTTAGATCCGATTTGAACCAAATAGGATTTGATCTTGAGTTGGATTAACCTAGATTGATTGGGCTTCAGATTGGGCACCACATACCTACATCCCACATTCCAGAGAGTCTCTCTCTTACATGTGGAAAGTCTTTCATGCGCAAAGAACTCTTTGGCGCATGGATTTTGTTGGCGCCTACCATCTTTGACTTTTTCTATTTTGTTATGTCATGTAAATTTTTATATTGGTATGGACATCAGATATAGGGTGCAGAAGAGTCCTTCTGTAGATGAAATACTCTTTTTTCTTTTTAATTTTTTTTGCCCTGGAGTTTTTGTCACCCAAGACCCCTTGCCGCCCAAGACTCCATGCCGCCTACTCCTCCTTGATGTCTCTTGGACCAAGTCAAAGTCTCTTGGGACTTTGACTATTCAAAGATTATCTCCATGCCATCTTGCTAAATGGGCATCCCTTTTTAAAGCCATCGGATGGCCTTTTTTTCATGATCTAATGGATGAAAAGGGTGGCGCCAAAGATGAAATATTGCGACTCTTCATAAAAAACTTACGTAGAATTAGTCCAAGAGTCCTTCTGCTTTAAGGCACCTCTTGGACTAATTCTATATCTCATTTTTATTGATGAGGCATGAGATTGGCTAATGGGGCATGAGAAATTGATGAGGAAAGGGCGTGAGATTTTTTGTTGGCACCCTTATGTACATTATAAATAGGGGTGCACACCAAGAGTCCGAGGATGTGAAATTTCTCTTTCTTTCTTACAAGAGTTTCTTTTTGTCCAATTTTCTTTCTTCCTTTCTCTTGTCTAGACCTTATCCTTATAATGACAAGAAGTCATCTTAAGACTAAGAGATTAGGAAAGAAAATTAAGAAGATAAAAGAAAAGGAAAGATAGATAAGGAGAGTCAAGGAAGGTGACATAAAGGAAAAAGAAGGTCTTGCCCTTTTAATTAAAGTTCTTATTATTAGGACTCTAATTATATAAATCAGAGGTGCTGGTGTCTTGATCAAGTCTTTGTATAGATTAACGTTGGAGGGTGAATACGTGGGCACTTGGTGGAAACCCTAACGGACTGCTACCGATGAGCAGGGTCAATTTAGGGTTTAGCGATAAGAGGTATGTTCTAATACTTTCTTTTATGTTACAAATGCAAGTTATATGATTTAATTACTAATAAGGTGGTCCTAGGGTTCGAGATTGATTTATATGATTTCATATTTTTGCTTTGAAATCCATGCTTCCACCCTGTACACCAAACCTATCAGATAGGACGTAAGCCAGCACTTTTACACCATAGGATTTGGGGGTGCCCGGCTTATGTCAAACAGTTAGTTACAGACAAACTTGGACCTAAGTCTGATAAGTATATATTTATAGGGTACCTAAAAGAGATCAAAGGATACTATTTCTACCATGCTGATGAACAAAAGATGTTTGTAAATCTTAGGGAAACCTTTTTGAAAAAGGAGTTTCTTGATGAAGGAACTATTACCTCTAAGATTGAACTTAATAAAGTTCAACAGGTAGAAAGTCTAACATAAAATGTTGAACATAAGTCGGATTTGATCAGATCAGATTCGAAGCCTAATGAACCCGCACCATTAAGGCGATCCGATAGAGTACCCCACCATTCGGATAGATACTATGGATTCTTGATTCAGGATGGTGATCCCATCGAACTCAATGAGAATGATGAGGACCCGATCACTTATATGGATGCGATGCAGAGACCCGAGTCGAAGAAATGGCTAGAAGACATGAGATTTGAAATGAATTCCATAAAGGTCAATGATGTATGGACATTAGTTGACCCACCTGAAGGAGTTAAATTCATTGGATGTAAATGGCTCTTCAAAAGGAAGAAGGACGTAGATGAAAAGGTGGAGACCTATAAAGCTCATCTGGTTGCTAAGGAATATCGTCAATATTATGTTATTGACTATGACGAGACGTTCTCTCTTATGGCAATGCTCAAGTCCATTCGGATCATGCTTGCCATTGCTGTCCATCTGGACTATGAGATCTGGCAGATGGATGTGAAGATAGCTTTCCTAAATGGAGTGCTGACCGAAGAGATATATATGATACAACCTGAAGGATTCACATCCATAGATGAGTCCAAGGTGTGCAAGCTTCAGAGATCCATTTATGGATTGAAGCAGGCATCTCAAAGTTGAAACATGCATTTTGATAAAGTGATCAAAATATATGGCTTCGTTAAGAATGGAGAAGAACCCTGCATTTACAAATGAGAAAATGGTCCAACAGTGGTATTTCTTATTTTGTATGTGGACGATATTCTCTTAATTAGAAATGACATCCCCACACTATAAGGAATAAAAGTCTGCTTGTCATCACAGTTCTCCATGAAGGACTTGGGTGAAGCATCCTACATCCTAGGGATGAAGATCTATAGGGATAGATCTAAAAGGATGCTTGGTATATCCCAATCTACATACATAGAAACTGTGCTGAAGAGGTTCAGCATGGAGAATTCCAAAATGGGCTATCTTCCGATAGGCCAAGGAATTTCTCTTTCTAAGAAGGATTGTCCGACAACTCCTGAAGAAAGAGAGCATATGAGTAGAATTCCATATGCTTCGGTAGTGGGATCTATTATGTATGCAATGATATGTACGAGACCAGACGTGGCATACTCACTAGGAGTAGTGAGTAGATACTAGTCTGACCCTCGAGAAAATCACTGGAAGGTGGTTAAAACTATCTTTAAGTATTTAAGAAATACTAAGGACCAATGGTTGGTTAATGATTAGTTAGATCTGAAGCTTGTGGGATTTATAGACTCCGACTTTCAATCTGATCATGATGACAGTAAAAGAATGTTGGGATATATCTTTACTCTAAATGATAGAGCCATCTACTGAAAAAATTTCAAGCAGCATACAGTGGCTGACTCTGTTTGCGAAGCAAAGTACAAGGCAGCATCAGATGTAGCAAAGAAAGTTATGTGGTTGAGAAAGTTCATCACCGAGCTTGGAGTAGCACCCTCCATTGATAGTCCAGTCCTGCTCTACTATGATAGTACTGGTGCCATAGCTCAAGCAAAAGAACCGAAGGCACACCAGCGAACAAAGCATATTCTGTGCTGCTTCCATTTGGTCCATGAGAACGTGGTTGTGGTGACGTCGATCTTCAGAAGATCGATGGAAAGGAGAACCTAGCCAACCCCTTCACTAAAGTCCTGGCAAACAAGGAGTTCGACAACCATAAGTCGAAGATGGGTATTAGATACTATGCCGAGTGGCTTTAGGATAAGTGAAAGTTGTTGGGAATCATGTCCCAAAGATAATCATCAGTCTGTTGATGGTTGAGATATTGTAATTGATTTATTAATTAATAAAAAATATTTTGGCATCTTTTTTCATCATAAGTTTACATCTTTTAATGAACTCCATTATTGTGATGAAGTTCTTAAGATTATTTAGTTTCGATAAAGAGAGGATTTATCGATTAGTTCTTAAATTTATTCATGACCAAATGATAGGTTGTTAATTAGGATGACAGTGTCTATCGAGCATAGATCGCTATATGCTATATAGGTAGGTTGTCCTCTTAATCAAGGTATGTGGAGACACTGGTATGGTATATAGATGAGATGTATGGGTATATTGTCATTGAACATGACCAACTCCAGAGCATTCTGCTGTCAAGAATGTCTCTGATGGGATATAGGTATAAGTATCCCTTTGACCTGAGATCACCTCAGTGACTTGCAAGCAACTCACTATGCTTTGGTACCGGACTAACTAAATTTCTAATTCAATAACGAAAGGCTTCTAGGCATAGTCAAGTACTTGCGAAGTCGGAGTGTGATCAAGATGGAATTGACCACTCCAAGAGTTGGAGAAGAATGTATCACTACATTTCAATATAGCAAAACCTTGGCCAGGCATCAGATGGATTTAGTATTTAGAAATATAATGTGAACAACCTGATTAGAGTTGATATTTGAACTTTGATGTATCCTACGAACATTATGGTCAAGTGGATGAATTATATGGAAACTATATCCGCATGGGTTCTAAGGATGGTGTTCCACACCTTCAACCAATCCAACCATCGGATATCATTGCTAGATGGTCACTTCGATTGATACAAAAATTTATTCTTGTACTACCGACTTAGGTTATGATCTATGAGGTCATACACATTAGAGCTTATAATTTGATCGGATGGTTAATCAATGATTAAGAATCGTTCTAGGGTTAAATAATCAATACGATTGGTGTTTAACCTAGTGCAAGTATTATAGGAGGATTGATTAGCAATTGGATTGCTAATTAGCTTAATTTGATTAAGCCAATAGGCTGAGATTAAGTCTAATTAAATATGATTTAATTAGATTTGGTTTGGGCTTAATTGGATCAAGTTCAATTGGTTTATTGGATAAGCCAAGAGCAAGAAAGAACTAGTCCTAGTCTAACTAGTACTCGGGTTAATCTAATTTTCTAATTTAATTAAAAAAATAAATTAAAATTTAATTAAATTTAATTAAATCCTTAAATATATTAGGATCTTATTTAATTGGATTGGTTTAATCTTGATTTTATTTGATTAAAAGATCTTGTTTGACCAAGTCAAAATAGGAGTCCTAGTATGACTACGACTCCCTATCTCCTTGCGCCACCTTCATCCCAATGCCCCCCATACCTATTTTTTTGGTATTTTTCATGAAAAATCTCTTTCTTCCTAATTTTTATGCCCCCTCCCTCCCTCCAAGTCATATTTGAAAGTTAGGTGGAAGACCAAGTCAAAGGAGGAATTGGTTTTGCTTAGGATCCTATGAGATAGAATCCTTGTAAACATCTTTTCTTGAGTGCCACCCCCTCTTTTAATTAATTATTTTCTTATTCCATGAAAAAAATCTTCTTTTTTGTATGCCCTCCCTTGTTGGTCCATGCCAAAAATTATAGAATAACTTTCCATGTCTGGATATTCCTAGTCTAGAAATTTGACCTAACTTGGACTCTTCTTTTATTCTATTTATTTGATGAATTTTATTCTAATTTTTTTATGAAATATAGAGCTTTAGGAGAGGTTTGGGGTGTGCAAAAATTGTAGGAAGAGGGTCCTTGGGTATGGGGGTTCCATAGGCACCAAACTAGGTGTCTAGGTGAGAGAAAAGAGAAGAAGAAGAGGGTCTTCTTCTAGAACTGTTTTATTTTCAATCTCTCCTCCTTTCTTTTGAGTTTTTTTTGAGAGAGTCTCAGATCAGCAAACTTTCATCTTCCTTCTCATATTTTGGAGAGTCTAAATTTTGAAGAAGGGAGCATTGGATCGACCATCGAAGAAGGATCAGCACAATACTAGCATGCTGTACTGATTTTTTGCATTGGACTTTAGATCACAGATCGTAGGCTCGTGCGAACGACTCCTAGAGGCCAAATACACATGTGGCTCATAACATCATCCTCAAGTCTAGGTCAGCAAGTTAGAATGTCTAACTTGCTCAGGTAATGGATTTGATCTATAAACTTCATACCTGCATTTGATGTAATGTAGATCTAGCTTGATTTGATCAACCTTTTTCTTTCTTATTTGATTTTAATTTTTGATTTAATATCATATTTTAATCATATTATAAATCTTAGATCTAGATATTTATATAATTATTTAAATAAATTTTAGATTTATTTAAGTCTTTTGCTGCAAGATCTTGAAAAGGTTTCAAGATCTACCTATGAAACCCCAGATCTGGTTCCTTTAGCAACATGGATGTTTATGTAGATGACATGCTTGTCAAGAGTCGAACCTCAATAAATCATATAGCCAATCTTGAGGAGATCTTTAGTACCTTTCGAAGATATAAAATGAAGTTGAACCCGACTAAGTGCACCTTCAGCATGACTTTAGGAAAGTTCTTGGGATTCATGGTGTTGAGGCATAGAATCAAAGCAAATTCAAAGAAGGTTTAGGCTATTTAAAAAATGGCTACCCCAAAATCAATAAAAGAAGTTTAGTGCCTAATAGAAAAGGTGGCAGTCTTGAACCACTTCATCTTGAGGTCGGTCGAGCAATGCATGCCTTTCTTCTAAGTTCATAAATAGCCTAAGAACTTCTGCTGGACCGTCAAATGTCAATAGGCATTTGAAGAATTAAAGAACCACCTCAACTCACCCCCCCTATTAGCAAAACTCGAATCTAGAGAAGAACTATTTTTGTACCTGGTGGTTGTTAGATATGTGTGCCCTAGAAGCCAAAATTGGCTGATACTTGTTGTACACTTCTAAGGACAAAATTATAATTTTAACTATAAATAATAAAATGAGTTATTTTCTATCATAATGTGTATTTAGTGTCTGAGATAGATCCCTTGAGTTAGTGGTAATGATAATTCTTATTTTTAAGAGTTGAAAATTTAAGATAAGAATTTTCAATATTAACTCATAAAATACTTTCGACGGTAGGATCATCATGAGGATGTTAATTGATCCAAAAGATTGGTGTACAATCGCTTCTTTATAGTAGATGAGTCTTGAGTCTATGGTGTAGAAACATCGGAGTGAGTACAGGTACTCGTTAGAGAACGAGGGCACTGAGCGTGACCACCTCAAGCAGTCATAAGGAAGTCTACCTTCTCATCGATGACTGCCTCCAAGTTACAGTAATGTATCTGGTTCTTTGATCTGAGGTGTATTGATAGTTCATCTTGAGGGTGTTATAGTTTGACTACACCATGACTCGATCTCCTAGCCATTTGAAATCTTAAGGTGTATGTTGGCTATAGCATGCTCATTGTAGGAATTGGATTGCACCAAGAGAGAATCTATCTACCTTAGTAGATGAGGAGCAGCCCTATGATAATCATGAGAATCAAGTCCATAAGCCCATGGCCATGGCAGAGTGAAGTAATAGAAAGAGTTTCTTTTAAGGTTTTCACATCGAACTTGAATCAAATGATTAAATCATATGATAGAAATTAGGGTTTGACGAGTTCACCTTAACCCTAATCTGATCAGGGCTCAAGATAGAAAAACTTAATAACACATATAATTGCACCAAGAGATTCATTTTTAGTTCTGATGGGTTGCCACTATATACTGCTAGGTGTCACTGGTGGATTTTGGGAGCAATTAGAATGATTTGGATGATCGATCATTCTAGTTGTTTGAATCAAAAAAATTTTGATCCATCGAAAGGTGTTTGGATGATGTCGATGATAGAGATTATGACATATCCCATTATCATATAGAACTAAATCTAACTGGGTCACACAAACAAGGGTTTAAATCTAGATATCATCAATTGGACTAACCCAGTTCAATTGATTTGAATTAGATTCAATTAAGTTCAAGAAAATCGTGCTAGCACATGATTGAGCCTAATGTTCTCCTTCTACAATCATTAAAAGTTGTCCTGCCAAATATGTTTGTGCTCACTCAGGTACCTTTACTTGGTCTGACTAGAGCTTGTCCAGATCAAAAAAGGGTAGTCTTAATTTATGAGATAAATTTGAGACAATACCTACCATTTTTCATCACCTGCTAATTCTTGTCTTTTGACTTTGGTCAAACATTAATCTTTGACACTTAGACATCTGCCCATGTGTCATACACTCATAGGAGAGCAAATAGGAGCTTGTCCCCTTGCTAGAAAGAGAAAAGGAGGGGGTGCATGCCTAGGGAGGTATGCGCCCAAGGATAGGGACGTCTGGAGTACCATACAGATGGGACTCCAGGTTGCTTCTTGGAATCAAACTAGGTGGCACCAAAGGACTCTGCTTTGACCAATCTTGGCACTACCTAAGGGTGTTGGAGAGGGGCTCTCATTTGATTGGATCAAGTGATGTCATCCCATCAATCAAATTTAGATCTGATTGTACAAAATAATGTGATTGGTCAGGATGATGTGGCACTGCATGGCGCAGCAGGATCTATATAAATCCTATCTGCGCCTAGCTTTAGAGAAGTTCTCTCTTTGCCCATGCTAGATTGCTCTCTCCCTCTCTCCTCCATGCTTTCCTCAGATCCTCTCTCTCCTCTCCATGCCCAAGAGGCTTTGGGCTCAAGTTTGATGCGATCCAAGCAAGAGAAAGGTGATAAGAAAAGAAGAAGACAACACTACTGTAAGAGATGACATTGGATCTTCAAAAGTTGTTTTGAAAACCTTCAAGATTAGATCCAAATCTGATCTATGGAGGATAGATCAAGAAGGAAGAGATATCTAGATCCTATCCGAGTGGATACCGGTAGAGGCTAGGCGATTGCATGGCTGCATCCAGAACCTCAGGCAATCAACAGGATCATCACAGGATAATTAGATTACCCAATAACAAGATATAAATTAAATCTAATTTAATTTATTTTAATTTTATTTTATTTTATTAGATCTATCAAATAAAATTTAAAAAGTATCAAATTTGATTTAGATCTAAGAAATTTTTTTTTTGAAATATTTCTCTTGATCAAATCAGATCTGAACGAACCTAACCCAAAAAACAAGATTTTTCTTTCAACTGATATCAGAGCCAGGCTCCCATAAATTATTTAGATCTAATTTTAATTTAATTTTGATATAATAATTAGATAATTTTAGATGTCACATGAGATGTGATTAGATCTAAAATTAAAAAAATTAAAATTAAATAATCTAGATCTAGGTTCTATAAGATGCATGACTAGTTGTAGAATAGAATTGTTCTATATATAGTCTTGCATGACCATAATTTAATTTGATTAAGTTATAATTTTAGATTAATTTATTTACTATTTTTTGATGTTATAAATATTATAATAAGATCTAAAAAATAAAAAATAAAAATATTTAATTTTTGATTCGTATGAGATATGATGAATGCATGTTTAGACTAGTTGTAGAATTGTTCTACATAATTATTTAGAATAAAATTTATTTTGACATGATCAATTTAAATTTAATTTTTTAGATAACTATGAGATAATTTAGATCTAAAAATATGCATGATATGATACATGAGATGTATGCAAAATATGTTTATAGTTAGATCAATTTTTACATATGAGATATATGATATAGATCTAACTAATTTTGTAGTCATTTATATTTCTAATTAAGGCATTTTCCTTGGAAGTTCGATCATAAGAGTAAAATAGGATTTAAATGCCCTCTCCTTCCATTCGATGTGGTGTTCTTATGATGAGTAGGTGTGCTGCACGTTTGTCCTTAATTAGAAACCTAAAAACTTATTTTCTACAAAACCCTAGATCTTGAAATCCTAGGATTTTATTTATATGTTTTGTTTATGAATCCTAAACTTAATTAAGAATTATGATTATGAAATATATATTAGATCTAAAATTGAGAATTTTAGATCTAAGACAAATTCATAAAATTGGGTTCGGGCTTGGGTAGCTCAATTAGGTCTAAGCGGTTGATCAAATCGAATCAAGAGTTAATTAGATGGGATCAAGACTGTTTAAACTGACCAGTCTAATAGGATTAAGTCTGGGTCAAGATCGAATCACATGAGTGATCAGTGGTTAGAGCCTAGATTATAGGCTAATCCGATTGGTTCTAGCTCAACAATTTGGTGTCTAAGGTAAGTTTGGCAGATACGATCGACTGGTTTTTAATTGGGAGCTACTCAACTCGAATGCATTCTTGTCAAGTTAATGGCATATCCCTTCCACCGGTCTCACTTACTTGGCCATATTTGTTGGCTCAATCCTGATCTGAGGTGGCTAATAATCCAAGCTAACCCATGCCACTAAGTTAGTCATAATGGTTATGACTATGTCAAGTCTAGTTTAATGAGATCTAAATCAAATCTCCCTAAGAAAAGATTAAGTCTAAGGTCTTCCACCATTGTAGATGTGCGGGTCCTTTTCGAGGTTGATTGTTCTTGGCTGGTTATAGTGGTTTAGTTATACCGAAAAGATGCAACCATGTCTATTAGGCATTGGATGGTATAGGCTGGAGGATGGATTGGGCTCAATATTCTGGATATGGTGAGAAACTTAAATAGAAATCCAATCCGTGCAAATGGTGGATCTGACTTAACTAAGAAGTGGATCAATGATCTAGGCACGGTAAGATTCATGAATTAGAGACCAAGTTTGGGTGCACCATGATTAGAGAATCATTGAACAAGAGTTGTTCACTCATTAGCTAACCCATCATCAATAACTATTAGATAAGGTGATGAGTCAGTTGGAGGGACCGCACCACCCACTAGAAATCATTAATCATGAAGATTTTCGCATCTCTACAAAGGGAGTGTAGGGATCTAAGAAAATAGTGGGAGCTAATTTATTTAAAAATAAAAATTCTAAATAAATTGGTCAAGTCTTAATTACAATATCTAATTAGAAACTTTGACTCTCTAGAGGAAAATATTTGCATCCAACCCACTAGCACATATCCTGAACACCCATAGACTGACTGAACTTAGTTACAAGCATTGGCTCCAAAATTTCAAAATCATTTTGGGTTTTAAAAAGTTAACTCATGTATTGGATCAGGATCCTTCCACCTTACCAGCTCGTCCATCCACTGAATAGGGAGCGTCTCTTGATAAGTGGATGGATGAAGATAACAAGGTCAGATACTATATGTTGGGCTCAATGTCTGATGAGCTTCGGTGCCAATATAAAGATATCAAGACTACCCGCCAAATGTTGGCTCACCTACAAGAGATATTTGGTGAACAGAGTCGCACAGCCAAGTATCAAGTCACTAAATGACTATTCAAGGCTAAAATGCATGATGGGCAATCAATCCAAGATCATTGTCTGATGATGATCAAGAACTTGGAAGTGCTTGAGAAGCTCGGAGTGAAATTAGACTTGGATCTGTAGAATGATATAATTCTACAATCTATGACTGATGCATACGGACAGTTCATCATGAACTACCATATGAATAAACTTCAAAATTTTCTGGCCGAGCTTATGAACATGCTAGTTATTACTGAGCTTTCTATGAAAGGTTCCAAAGGCTCAGTGCTTGCTATGGAACGGACTTCTTTCAAGAAAAAGTCTCTTAGAAAGAAGAAGAAGTCTGTGAAAAGATAGAAGGTGGAAGGAGGAAAGAAGAAAAAGACAGAGCTGAAGAAGAAGACTGCTGATAAAGAAAAGTATTTCCATTGCAACACTAACAGCCATTGGAAGCCAAACTGCCCTGCTTACCTGGCCACTTTGAAGAATAAGGAGGCAGATCCTTCTGGAGGTATGCTTGTTATTGAGTCTAACTTTATGGTTTCTTCTGCATTTAGCTGGGTGCTTGACTCTGATTCTAGTGCTCATTTGTGCACTTTCATGCAGGATCTTGAGGATAGCAGGAGGCTGAGGGATAGTGAGATGATCCAAAGCATCGAAAATGGAGTAAGAGTTGCTCCGGTGGCCATGGGAACATACCTTCTTCGACTACCATCAAATTTAGACTTAGTATTAAAAGATTGTTATTATGTGCCTGTAGCAAGCATGAATTTGATTTTTGTTTTGTGCCCAGCACTAGAAGGCTATGTAATTAGTTTTCTTAAGGACCATTATAATATTCTTTATGAAAGAAATAAGATTGCAAGTGGTTTCTTTATTAATGGTTTTTACCAATTACATATTGATATATCTATTTTTAATATCAAGAAAAATATGAATGCCATGAAATGACCTAGAGATAGTCCAAATGATAGGTATCTATGGCACCTAAGACTAGGTCATATAGCAGAAGATAGGATTAACAAATTTGAGAAAATTGAGCTATTGAGTCCGTTGACTTTCGAGTCATATCCAATTTATGAATCTTGTCTTCATGGCAAAATGACTAAGCTCTTTTTTGTAGGACATGGGAAAAGGGCCATGGATCTTCTTGTCCTAATAAATACTGATGTGTATGGCCCATTTGATGTGTCGGTTAAAGGCAACTTTGTCTACTTCATAACCATTACCAATGATTTATCTAGGTATGAATAAGTGTATCTTATGAGACACAAGTCTGAAACTTTTGAAAAGTTCAAGAAATTCAAACATGAAGTAGAAAAGCAAATTAAAAAGTCCATTAAGGTCCTTCAATTAGATCAAGGAGGTGAATACCTTAGTCAGAAATTTCTAGACTATCTCAAGAAAAATAGCATAGTCTCTCAATGGACTCCACCTGGAATACCTCAACTCAATAGAGATTTAGAACGGAAGAATCGAACCTTATTAGATATGGTCCGATTCATGATGAGCTTTACAGACCTTTCTGATTTTCTTTGGGGACACAATTTGTTAACTACAACATACTTACTGAATAGGGTTCCTTCTAAAATCGTTCCTACCACACCGTATAAGATATGGCATGGTAAGAAACCAAGTTTGAGTCATCTCAGAATTTGGAGTTGTCCGGCTCATGTCAAAAGATAACAAACGAACAAGTTAGACTTTAGGTCTTTTAGAGATCGATTTATAGGATATCCTAAAGGGTCATTAGAATATTATTTCTATATTCCAGAAGATCACAATGTGATTGTGAGTCGACATGCCATCTTTCTTGAAAAATAGTTTATTCAAGATAGCGGTATTGGAAAGCAGATCAAGCTCGAAGAGAAAGTCTCACAAGAGCAACGAGCTAAGCACCAAATTGAACCAAATCAGGTTGAGCCAATACAATCACTACCTCTTCCACCACGTAGATCGAAAAGGATTTTCCATCCCCTTAAGAGGTACTTAGGTACTATTTTAGAGAAAATAGAGGAAATGTTCCTCATAGGTAATGGGATTCATGGTGATGATCCCAAAACCTATGATGAGACAATATCGGATATTGACTTCGAGAAATGGTTAGAGGCAATGAAGTCAGAAATTAACTCGATGCACTCAAACTAAGTCTAGATCTTGGTAGATCCATCAGAAGGTATAGTACCTATTGGGTGTAAATAGATCTACAAGAGAAAGATTGATACAGATGGGAATGTGGAGACATTCAAAGCTAGATTAGTGGCAAAAGGGTATAGTCAATGCAAAGGCATTGACTATCAGGATATCTTTTCGCCAGTAGCTATGCTAAATTCCATCCGTATATTGCTTGCTATTGCAGTCTATTTAGATTATGAAATATAGCAAATGAACATGAAAACAGTGTTCTTAAATAGATACCTTGAGAAAGATATCTATATAGAACAACCACTAGGTTTCACATCCAGTGATGCTGATCACAAGATATGCAAACTGCAAAGATCCATATATGGACTTAAACAAGTATCTCAGAGTTGGAATACTCATTTTAATGATGTGATCAAATTATTTGATTTCATCAAAAATGAGGAGGAACCATGTGTCTTCAAAAGGGTCAGTGGGAGCGCTATTGTCTTCCTTGTATTGTACGTGGATGATATCCTCCTTATTGAAAATGATATTTTCATGTTGACCATAGTTAAAATATGGTTATCCAAAGAATTCTACATGAAAGACCTAGGAGAAGCATCCTACATTCTAGGAATTAAGGTCTATAGAGATAGATCGAATAGGATTCTAGGACTTTCACAGAAGATGTACATAGAGAAAGTGCTAAAGAGGTTTAGCATGGAAAACTCTAAGAGGGGTTTGGTACCTTTCAGACATAGCATTCATCTTTCCAAGAAGATGTGCCCTAGCACACCTGAGGAAATAGAATGCATGAGCAAGATCCCTTATGCTTTAGCAATAGGGAGCCTCATATATGCCATGTTGTGTACATGATCTGATATAGTCCATGCTGTGAGTGTCACTAGCAGATATCAGTCAAATCTAGGTGAAGAACACTAGACTTCTATGAAATGTATCCTTAAATACTTGAGAAGAACTAAGGATATGTTATTGATTTTTGGTAATGGAGATCTCCAAGTCCAAGGGTATACAGACTCGGATTTTATGTCCAATGTAGATAATTGAAAATCAACATCTGGGAGTCTATTTGTGTGTAATGGTGGTGCTGTCAGTTGGAAGAGTTCCAATCAGATAGTGATAGCAGATTTCACCATGAAAGTAGAATACATCACTACGTTAGAAGCTGCAAAGGAGGCATTCTAGTATAAAAAGTTTACCACAGAGATCGGAGTAATGCCATCAGATGCCATTCCTCTATACTACAACAATAATGGTGCCATAACTCTTGCTAAGGAGCCGAGGTCTCACCAAAAATCTAAGTACATCAAGCAGCGATACCACCTCATACGCAATTACCTCGAGAAGGATTATGTCGAGGTCAAGAGAGTCAACTCCGCAGACAATGTGATGGACCCACTCATAAAGTTGTTAGGCCAATAGAAGATCGAAGTCCATCTTGAGAAGATGGGACTTAGATTTGTAGCCAATTAGCTTTAGGTCAAGTGGGAGTTTGTTAGATATGTGTGCCCTAGAAGCCAGAATTGGCTGACACTTATTGTACACTTCTAAGGGAAAAATTATAATTTTGACTATAAATAATAAAATGGATTATTTTCTATCATAATGTATATTTAGTGTCTGTGATACATCTCTTGAGTTAATAGCAATGATAATTCTTATTTTCAAGAGTTAAAAATTTAAGACAAAAATTTTCATTATTAACTCATGAAATGCCCTCGACCACATGAGCATCATGAGGATAGTGATTGATCCAAAAAGTTGGTGTACAATTGCTTCTTTTTAGTAGATGAGTCTTGAGTCTACGGTGTAGAGACATCGGAGCGAGAGTATACATACTCGTTAGAGAATGAGGGCATCGAGCGTGACCACCTCAAGTAGTCATAAGGAAGTCTACCTTCTCATCGATGACTGGCTTGAAGCTACAGTGGTGTGTCTAGTTCTTTGACCTGAGGTGTATCGGTAGTTCACCTTGAGGGTGTTATAGTTTGACTACATGATGACTTGATCTCCTAGCCATTCAGAATCCTGAGGTGTATGTTGGCTATAGCATATTCATTGTAGGAATTGGATTGCATCAAGAGAAAATCTATCTACCTCGGTAGATGAAGAGCAGTCCTATGATAATCATGAGAATCAAGTCCATAAGCCCATGGCCATGGTAGAGTGAAATAATAGAAATATTTTCTATTAAGATTTTAACATCATACTTGAATCAAATGATTAAATCATATGACAGCAATTAGGGTTTGACGAGTTCACCTTAACCCTAATCTGATCGAGGCTCAAGATAGAAGAACTTAATCATACATATAACTACATCAAGAGATTCATTTTCAGTTCTAATGGGTTGCTACCATATACATGTCATTGGTGGATTTTGGGAGCAATTAGAATGATTTGGATGATCGATAATTCTAGTTGTCTAAATCAGAAAAGTTCTGATCCATTGAAAGGTGTTTTGATGATGTTGATGATAGAGATCATGACATATCCTATTACCATATGGAACTGAACCTAACTAGGTCATACAAATAATGATTTGGATCTGGATATCATCAATTGAACTAACCCAGTTCAATTGATTTGAATTAGATTCAATTAAGTTCAAGAAAATCGTACTAGCACACGATTAAGCCTAATATTCTTCTTCTACAATCATTAAAAGTTGTCTCGAGTAAGCCAAATATATTTGTGCTCACTCAAGTACCTTTACTTGGTCTGACTGGAGCTTGTTCAGATCAAAAAAGGATTGTCCTAATTTATGAGATAAATTTGAGACAACACCTACCATTTTTCATCACCTGCTAATTCTTGTCTTTTGACTTTGGTCAAATGTTGACCTTTGATACTTAGACATCTGCCTATGTGTCATGCACCCATAGGAGAGTAGATAGGGACTTGTCCCCTTGCTAGAAAGAGGAAAGAAGGGGGCACATGCCTAGGGATGCATGCAACCAAGGATAGGGATGCTTGGAGTCCCATATAGATGGGACTCCAGGTTGCTTCTTGGAATCAAACTAGGTGGCACCAAAGGACTGCTTTGACCAATCTTGGCGACACCTAAGGGTGTTGGAGAGGGGCTCTCATCTAATTGGATCAGGTGATGTCATTCTATCAATCAGATTTAGATCTGATTGCATGAAGAAAAATGATTGGCTGGGATGATGTGGCACTGCATGGCACAGTAGGGTCTATATAAATTCTGTCTGCACGTAGCTTTAAAGAAGTTCTCCCTTTGCCCATGCCACATTGCTCTCTCCCTCTCTCCTCCACACCTTCCTCAGATCCTCTCTCTCCTCTCCACACCCAAGAGGCTTTGGGGTTTGGTGCGATTCAGGCAAGAGAAAGGCAACAAGAAAGGAAGAAGGCAGCACTATTGCAAGAGACGACATTGGATCTTCAAAAGTTATTTTGATGACCTTCAAGATCAGATTCAGATCTAATCTTTGAAGAATAGATTGAGAAGGAGGAGATATCCATATCCTGCTTGAGTGGATATCGGTAGAAGCCAGGCGATTGCATGGCTGCATCTAGAACCTCAGGCAGTCAGCAGGATTATCACAGGATAATTAGATTACCCAACAACAAGGTATAAATTAAATCTAATTTAATTTATTTTAATTTTATTTTATTTTATTAGATCTATCAAATTAGATCTGAAAAGTATGAGATTTAATTTAGATCTAAGAGAAATTTTTTTTTGAAATATTCTTCTTGATCAAATCAGATCTAAATGAATCTGATCCAAAAAATAGGATTTCTCCTTCAACTGTGGTCTCCCCAGCAACCCTTACAGTAATCTTAGTAAAAGAAGAGGCGAAAGTGTAGTGACAGATCTATTATATATGCTGAGTCTTGAGGGATACTGAGACTAGGTACGCTAAGCTAGAAAAACTAATTTTTGCTATACTAATTATAATCTAGATAGTTCCAAGGACATACTTCGATCGTACTTCCAAGGACATACTGTAATCCTCCTTATAGATCAACCAATCAAGATAGTTCTTTATCGAACAGATACCTTTGAAAGAATCGCAAATTGGGCAATTAAGCTCATAGAGTTTAATATCAACTTTCAACCTCGGCCATCAATCAAGATCCAAATATTGGTAGATTTTATAGTAGAGTGTACTATCCTGGATAAGATAGAACTTAAGCAGAATGAAATCAATATTTCATGGCTACAACTGAGCTCCTTCGAAGAAAGAGCAAACCTTCTTGAAGGCTTCCGGGCACTGTATGTGGATGGTTCATCCAATGCTTCAGATGCAAGCACAGGGCTGATCTTGGTTAACTCGGAGGAAGTTATTGCCATATATGCACTACGTTTCAAATTTTTTGCAACAAACAATGGGGCTGAATACGAAGCACTAATCATGGGATTGAAAATAGCCAAGAAACTCGAAGTGGATCGGCTTCAAGTCTATAGTAACTCCTAATTGGTAGTGGGATAAGTTAGTGGTGATTATGAATCTCAAGAGAAAAGCATGATAAAATATCTCAAGAAAATGAAGAACTTGATCCCGACCTTCAACAGTTTTAGCATTTGACAGATTCCAAGAGCAAAAAATGTCAGAGCCATTCTTCTTTCTAAATTGGTCACATTGGCTCTGGCCGAACTACCTAAAGAAGTCTTCTTTGAAGTTCTGGAATGCCCAAGTTTGGAGGAGTCGCAGTCTGTAATACAAGTCGAGCATGAGCTGAGCTGAATCGACCCACTGTCACTTATCTCAAAGATAGAGTTCTCTCTTGTAATCCGAAAGAAGCTTGAAAACTTAGAAATTAAGCCTCCCTATATGTTCTATATCAAGGCAACTTATATAAAAGGTCATATTCTTTACCACTCTTGAGATGTCTCGGATCTTCTAAGGCTGATTTTGCATTATGAGAAGTGCATGATAAAATTTGCGAAAGTCATTTGGGGGCTAGATCCCTATCTCACAAACTACTTTGGCAGAACTACATTGGCAGATAATGTACCATCATAGAATATGTCAGAAAATATGATCGATGTCAAAGGAATGCAAATATTTAAAAACAGCTTACCCCCCTAAGTGTCCCATGGCCATTTGCAAATTGGGGGATGGACATACTCGGATCTTTTCCTATGGCATTTGGACAGCATAAGTTTCTCTTGGTGGTAATAGACTATTTTACTAAATGGATCGAAGCTGAACCCTTGCTGAAAATTATTGAAGCAAAGGTGTAGGACATCATTTGGAAGTCAATTATTTACAGATTCAGCCTGCCCCAGACTCTTGTAATGGATAATGGATGCTAATTTGTTGGTATAAAGTTTGTCGAGTTTTGTGAAGACTTAAATATCTTCCATAATTTTACATCAGTAGGCCATCTGCAAGCAAATGGTGAGGTCGAGGTAACCAACAGAACCCTACTGCAAGGTATCAAAGCAAGACTTGAAAGGGCAAAGAAAACTTGGATAGACAAACTCTATCATGTACTTTAGGCATATCAAACTATCCAAAAGCTATCAATTGGAGAAACTCCATTCATCTTAGCTTTTAGAACAAAGCAGTCATTCCAGTTGAGCTCAAGCTTCTATCAGCATGAGTCATGGCATTCAATGAGCAGCACAACTCGTGGGATCTCAAAGCCAACCTCTACTTGTTGGAGGAAAAATTTGAGAAGGCTTAAATTCTGATGGCAGCCAACAAGCAAAAGGTAGTTCGCTACTACAATTTAAGAGTTAGAATCTGGGCATTCAATATGGAGGACTTAGTACTTCAGCGAGTAGCTATCTCACAACCCCAGAATCAAGAAAAGCTCATCCTAAATTGGGAAGGCCCTTACAAAGTTAAGGAGGTCGTCTGGCTCGGGACTTATTATTTAAAAGAGCTTGGAGGAGCTAATCTTTCTCAACCATGAAACTTGGAGAATCTATGAGTGTACTACCAATGATTTCATTTCAATAAAATTTTCTTGCTTTAGCAATTTTATCCTTGGTGAAAAATTATGATGATAGAAAATAACCTCCTGAATTAATCAAAACTAACCATATCAGAAATAGGAGTATCTCATCCTGATATGGATGAAGACCTTCGGTAATTTAAGACAGCGGAAGGAAAGAGGCCCTCCAATGGTCCTTGTGTGCCCCTACTGTCCTGTTAGGAACAGAAGAAGAATCTTATCCCAACAAGAGCAAAAATTAACTGTATTAGGCATAGGAGGAGGACCTCATCCTGACACGGATGAAGACCTTCGATTATTTAAGACAAGAGAAGGGGAGAGGCCCTCCAACGGCCCTTATGTGCCTCTACTACTCTATTAGGAATAGAAGAAGAATCTCATCCTAACAAGAGCAAAAATTAATCATGTCAAGAATAGGAGGATCTCATCCTGACATGGATGAAGACCTCTGATTATTTAAGATAAGAGGAGGAAAGAAGCCCTCCAACGGCCCTTGTGTGCTCCTACTGTCCTGTTAAGAGTAGGAGGAGAACCTCATCCTAACAAGAGCAAAAATTAATCATGTCAGGAATAGAAGAAGAACCTCATCCTAACAAGGATGAAGACCTTCAATTATTTAAAATAGGAGGAGAGAAGAGGTCCTCTAATGGTCCTTGTGCGCTCCTACTGTCTTACTAGGAATAGGAGGAGAACCTCGTCCTAACAAGAGCAAAAGTTAATCATGTCAGAAATAGGAAGAGGACCTCGTCCTAACATGAATGAAAGCCTTAGGTTATTTAAGATGGGAGGAAAACATTTTTCAACAGTCATTTCGATGAAAGATGAGGCAAAAGAAATGGAGAAATCGATAGACATCAAACTCAAGTAGAGCAAAAAGATGATTGAAGAAAGCATTGCTTCATTAAAGTTGAAGTTCATTACAAAATAAAGGTTTGCAAGACTATATATAAAAAAGTAAAATGGATGAAGTCCTAAGAAGGAGGATCTGATCCTTCGAACTTCGGACTACCGACCCTCGCCATCACCAAAGATTGCTTCAAGCTAATAATTTCTTCTTCGAGTTCCTTACTTTTCAATAGGCTCTCTACAAATAATCTGTCAGCCTGCTAAAAATTATCTCTAGACTCTTGCAATTATCTTCTTAGGACTGCTGACTCAGTCTTTGCATCTTTAACAACTTGTCACTCATAGGCCATTTGGATCTTCAGCTATTGAAGTTTGGCCTTCTCCTTCTCGTACGATTCAGAAAGGTCACCAAAGGACTTTCTTAAAGAAACAAGTTGCTCCAGCTCTCTATTAACACCGACCTACTGATTATTGACTAACTGCTTTCGAAGATGAGTCACTTCATCTCTGGCCACCTTAAGCTCATGCTCGAGTCTAGACATTTTCACTACCCAGCATACTCTATAATTATTATGCCAAGCTTCACTATCATGAAATTATTTTTGGAGCTCCAAAAATTTCTTCAACCAATTCCAATCGTACCATGCCTTATCAAAAGATCATGGCGAACTCCCTTCCAATAGTTAAATTTTCTTCTTTGCTGCATTGAGTTCGACCTCAAGGGAGAAAGCTTTGGTTGTTAAAGACTAAGACTTCTTACTAGCATGCTTCTTGATCTCTTTAAGCTCAACTTCAAAATTCCTTTTCTTTCTGATATAATCCATAGAGTCCTTCTTGTGCACTTGGCGTTGGCGAGTGACCTCGATCATCTGCTCCGAACAAATTTTCTTCGATCATAGGATCTCATCTTCTGCCTTTTTCAATTTCTTCTTCAGATGATGAACTTCATTCTTCAAGTTCCTAATCATGGACTTCAGAGAAACACCTTAAGGAAGTGGCTCAGCCTCGACTGGAGGCGACAAGTCATGGCTTTGATCGCTAGAAAGATTCTAAACAACACATGCCACAGCGCATGCATAAAGAGAAGAAACATATGTTCATTGCTTAAAATGGTTGGAGTACATCAAAAAAAAATAAAAAATAGAATAAAAACAAAAAAAAGGATATAATTATCAAAAGTTTTAAACCTCGGGTGGCACAGCAGTAGACGAGGTCGACGCATCCTTTGCGACCTTGGGTTCAGGAGCAGATTTGGAGGCTGCGGCTACAAGTTTAGGAGCTTCGGGGGCAAGTTTGATAGTAGGAGAGGCAGCACCAGCATCAGAGGGACTAGCTTCTTTGTTGGGTTCATCCATTAGAAGGTTGAGGTCTATCTCTGAAAAATTCTTCACGACCCTCCTCATGCAGATCTCGAACCCCTCCAGAAAAACTTCCTTGGTGAAAGCGATCTTGATGTCTTCCATGGCTTGGGAAGACTTAAAGGCTTCGACAGTCCGCTCCCTCTTGGTGCCAACCTACTCTTCAGTCTTCTTCCTCTTGTCTTCTAAAAGAGTTAAGGCCACCTTCAAACCTATGGAAGCTTCTTCTTCTCTTCGCAATGCCTCCTGAAGGTGCTCGGCTTTTGCAACTTATATCTCTAAGGCCACCTTCAAACAGTCGACCTTGGCCTGAACCCTCTTAGCCTCCGCTTGAGCCTCCTGAAGGGCTTTAGAAACCTCGGTCTAGTGGAGATCAACTACCCTCGAATGGGCAAACAAGTAATGCCCCAGCCATAGAACAAAAAAAAATTAAGTCAGAACTTTGAAAGTACATCCTTCATTTGAATAAGTTCGAAAAAGTTGGTTACCTCAAGGTAGGCAGCAAAGGATTCATTGAACCTCTCCATATTCTCCTTCCGGACCATCCTATTGATGATGTATGGGAGAACGCTGCCCTACATCAAAGAATGGATGACCTTCCGATCATCCAAAGAATCCTACTCCTGGCCAAAGCTCTCACCGCTGGAGCGCCCGACCTTCCTCCTGACCTTCTTGGCAATGGCATTTTTTTTCTTCTTTTTCCTCTTCTCTATGACTTCCCCCGCTCAAGAGATGTAGAGGGAGCAACTTCATTAGGCATGGCTAGACTCAGTGCTGCCGCATCAAATTCTGGGGCAGGTGGTGTCTGGATCAGTACGATCGGGACTGGCTCTTCAATGCAAGCCTTCTTCAAAGGTTCTCCGACAATGCTGCCCTTCCTCTTAAGGGACTTGATTTTCTTTATCAGGTGATTTCGCTCTTCGGGAGTCATTTTTGTGGTGGAAAACGTTAAAGTCAAATGAAAGAACATTGCATGATTGACTAGCTAAGGAGGATTATCTACTGGGTCAAAGGGACTGAGACCAAGATTAAATAAAGTCTGACCATCCAAGAGTCTGGGGATCGGAGGAGCTCAGTAGTTTCTTAGTTTGTCGATCGAGTTTCGATCCTCTTTCTCAAGCTCAGGAACTCGGTGGGTCAAATCCCTTATGTCTCCCCAAGAAGAAAGTCCTAACTCCAAGGAAGGACACGAAATAAAAAAGAATTTTACCTTTTAGTTGTGAATGGAGGAAGGAGTACCCTTGAGCAACCCCTTCTTGTCGAACTGAGAAGAGACATACCACCAATCTTTGGTAGTGGGATGATGTTTGAAGGTGAAGAAATTGCAGAACAGAAAAATGGTAGGATGGACGTTGGCCATAATACATAAAAAATGAAATTCTATGACGAACCTAAATGAGTTCGGCGCCATAGCGGCAAAGAAAATGTTTAGAAACTTAAACAAGTTGACTACAAAAGAAGATATGGGTAGCCAAAGTCCTGCATGGAGGGTTTCGACATACAAGCAAGTTTGGCTTAGAGGAGGTGAGCAAGCTCAGTCATTAAGATCAGGAAGTTCGAGCTCATATTCAGGAGGGATTCCAAACTGGATCCTGATCAAAGAAAGATCTTCATGTCGAAGTTTACAGGGGATGGTGTCAGGAATGAAGGATGGTCGAGATACTTCTATGAGTTCAGAGTCCTTATGGGATGGATCCATCAAAGCTAGATGGGCTAAACTCCTGGAACAAGTCAACCAAGATCCTTCGGTGGACATATGGATCAAACTAAGTTGGAAAAAATCTCCTAAAAAATCAAGAAAAATAAGATTTAAGACTCTTTTGAAGAAACTGAATGGACAAAAATGCAAAAAAAAGGAATAATCAAAAAAAGGGTTTAGGGACTAACCTAAGTCGATTAGGAAGAGCGGGAAGATGGCGAGCTCAATTAAAGTTGAGTGGGAGAACCCCTGGGAATCTAAGGAAATGGTGGAAGGCACTGGAACTCTGAAGTAGGAAGAAGATGAAGACCAGAAGAAAAAGATAGGAAACCCAGGTGAATTAAAATTCTGAAGGAAGAAGATGAGCTTAAATATTGATAAGAGTCCGAGGCAGTTATGATTGCAGGTCTCCTTCAATTGATCTTAGGTTGATACGTGTCTCACTCATCATGACAGAGGGTTGGCAACGAATGGAATCTTAATTACATCGTGCCATGGGCAGCACTCCGATGGGAGTTTAAAAAATTTATCTTTTCAAGTCAATTCGTATTGAAGAAGCTTCGACGCCAACATAGAAAATGCCAAGACCTTCCATCCTATTAGCATGAAATTTGGGAAAAGACTTTGGCGATCACCCTCCTTCTACTTCCTTCCTTTGAATTCCAAATTCGGGAGTGGGGGGACTCTTGTTGGGGTTGAACCCACTTCTACCAAAGTTCGGACTGATATCTAGTCCCAGGGCGATCCCACGATGGCCAATCTTCAATCTACCGGCCGATCTTCTAGGCTGCATGAGTAAACTCCAGAGCCCATAACATGCTATAGACCTCACTCGGACAAGTTTGGTGACCAACCATGAAAGCAGCCTAGCTCCTTCATTATAAGTGGTTGGTTCCAGTCGAGCTCCTTTTTAGATGAGCTTGAACAGTGAGAGTGACCACCAAAATAGTTAGCTATACAGTCAACCCCTGCATAACCTGGCCTGACTGACCTTGAAACTGATTGAACTCCTATCTAATCAGATCCCCTTTAGGCCAAGTCTTGTCATGGTAGACTCAATCTTGCGGCAAGAGCCATAGATTGGCAAAGCTTCTTCCTAAGCAAACTTCCATGCTTTACCATAGATGGTGGATCTTAACTTCATGATGTTCACAATCTTGTACGAGCAAGATAAAGTTAACAGAAGAACCTCATTCCCAAATTGATCGCTGGCCAGCCACCTTGAGACTTCCGAACGAACTCCCTCTAGTTGCCAAGAAGGGCTCCTATCGACTGAACTCTTTACAATCACCCAAAGGATTTCCTCCCAGACAATCTTCTTTGGTCAGCAGGCAAGCTCCTTTCATCCGATCTCCTTCTAGACGAACTCCTTACAGTTGCCTAAAGGGCTCTTTTCAGTTGAACTTTCTACGATCGTCCAGAAGGACCCTACCATCTATGCAAGTTCAACCCCTAACTCAGCACGAGCCAATCTATATGTAGATGATCTTGGGGAAGTCTAAGCTCCTCCAAAACTGTTATGATATGAGACTCTTCATTGCCAATAGTTGTTCCACCCAAACTGCAGTCAGTAATCTCAAACAAACTGGCATGTCATGACAACGGACACCACCTCTTATAATAAACTCCACATGCCCCAAACAGTCCACTACCAGGTAGTTACGGCTGTCACCATCATTCTGTTACGAGCTTCACCTATATAAAGAATCTCCTAGATACATTTTTCTTCAAGCTCTCTTCCTCTTTTCGTTACTCTACTACTTTCTTTCTTAAGCATTCCATTTTTGTTGGCCAGAAGAACTGACCTAATCATCGGAGGGTCCAATCAGAGCCACCCCCATCTCCGATTAGGACTTATCTTGCTAGTCACTGGTGGCGATCTCATCTTTCTTAGCTCTAACCTAGTTTGGCATCAACTAGATTCTGCACCAACAGGTTGTGATTGGTAGATACAGTCCATACTTAATTTAATAATTTATTTTAAAGAATAATCATTAAAAGCCATGTTCTTCATTTTTAAGAATTAAAGTATTGAATAGTTTATGATTTCATAGACAAGGATCATTATCATGAGATATAATTCATACTCTAAGAAAATAAATTATAATCATAACTAAATTCTTAAAAATAATAAAATTTTGTATTAAAAAAAATTACCGCAACCATGCAAAACATGGATTCAAAATTTTAGAATAATTCTCATTAACTCAAAATCCCTAATTAATTAAGTATTTACTTTTTTTATTTTTAAATTATTAAACTCTCAATTTGCTCTTTTTATTCTACTTATTTAATTTTTTTTTAAATTAAATTACAAAATTTTATTTTTGGCTAAAATTAAATATTACTTAGCCTTCAATCCTTAAGAAAATCGATACCTGACTCATCACTATTCTAAAAATTAAAATCAAGCTTAATCTTTATTTGTTGCTTTAAGATAAGCAATCATGATCGTTGAGCCACTTTTGATAACGATCATGGACCATCCCTCTAGCATTCGGAGCTAGCTCTTCAGGTGTTGGACCTATCAAAATATATAGGATCAACTCATGCTCTACAACTATCTTCAACTTTTGATATCAGCTATTGAAGTTGGATTCCATCAGTTTGTCATTGTTTAACAATGACTGAAGCAATAGGATAGTGGCCATAGCTACACAAAAAGAAAAACCAAATCTAATTAGTATATGAATTATTTATCCTAAAGAATTGGACTTTAGTCTAAAGGTTCTCCTACTATTTTATATGAACTGGTAGCCTTTACTACCAATTCAAGGAATTACCTTAATTTCTTAATGGATACTATAATCCACACAGACTACACATAAGCCTGACATTAGCCTATCAACCCATGTGCATCTATGGATAGGTTCAAAACTAATTATTTCTCTAAACAACTTCTAATAATTATAATTTTGGCCCAGAAGCCTAATTAGTAGGCTTTGGCCTCTACTGAAAAGGTTCGGTTAAGTCCGACCATTAACATAACCATATTTGGTGCATCTAACCAATAAATGATCAGGTCCGACCTTGGTCGGCCAACTTGACCACCATTAGAAAGACATAACCAAATCATCATATTATGAATGATAATTTCATTAGACAATAAGCACCAGGCCTTGGAGCCTCCAATGATTATTAAACCAATGGACCCATTATCACTTAACTTAATGGGAGGCTATGACTTAGTTATCATCTTAACTTTATCATTTTTAAGGATCTAATAATTTTAGAATATTTGATTAAATCATTTTAAGAAGAGGAACAAAGATTAACCAGCCAATTTTGATTCTCCCACTGACTTCACCAAGTCAGAACAAAAAGAACCTAATTCAAGTCGGTCTTAGGAGAACCTAAATCAGTCACATTGAATTACCTAATTGACATGGGTAAGCTTGAATCACCAAGTGATCTAATTAAAATCTAATTCATCAGGTTGGCCAGGTAAGTAAGATCAATGGAAGGGATATGCCATTAACTCATCAAAAATTGAATCACTGTGAGTACCTTCCAATTAAAAACCATTGATCTAGACTATCAAACTTACCTTAGACATCAATCGGTTCATTAGTTTCAATTTGATCAACCTAGTAATATCGGGTTCGATCGCGTAGCCACGAATTAAGTCCATTTGATTCTCATTAAAGACATGAATTTGACCAACTACAACTATTATAATGGAGTCTAAAGAGTACTTAACCTAATCTAATTCAACAATTGGTTTGATTTGATCAATTACTCTAGTTTAGTCCATTCTTTAATCTAACCTAATTAATGGACCTAATTCATCTAACCTAATAATCCACATATTATATATTTGTCTTAGAATCTTTAATTCATAATTCTAGACCCTAATTGACAACATTTAATTCTTAATTAAGTTTTGGATTGATGGGTTGGGGTTCGGCATTTTGAAAATATTTTTTAAAATTTTAAAAGGTTCTTTTACAATCTAGCACTACTCACTAAATGAGTCAACTCATTTCAAAAATAGATCGGCTCATTTCATAAACAGCTACTAATTGTAGGTTCTAATCTAATTCTCTGTATAATACATAAAAAATTATGAATTATTTTAGATCTATCTAAACACATATCCATGATTAAAATTTAGATTAAACCATTTTTTAAAATTCCTTTCACTACTTCATCATCATGGGATATAATCATAGCGGCACCCCTACCACCATAGAAGAACCCCATCGAATGAGAGGAGATGGCCTTTAAATTATTCTTTTCTCCAATGACCGGACAACCATGGTAGTCAACCCAATCGGATTACTTGCTACTTAAAAAATACATATCAAATATGTTAATTTTTTATATTATTAAAGCATATAAATCATATTTAATGACTTACAACTCTGATACCACTCTAAGAGACTATGCAGGAATTTTAGCTCTACTTTCGAAACTTTTTCTTGAAAATTCATATAGTGGAATTAAAAATTAATCTAATTAATTTCTATGAGTTATTGATCATATCAATAAATCTTATATATCTAGGATTGAATGTGATGTTCATGCATTTAAAATCTAAAAACTAAGTTACCAGTAGTAAACCATTTTTACTACTCTATATATTTAGAACATGATACCTTGCATGAATAGCCGAACACCATAATTAATATACTACTGCGGAGGTCCTCTCACCACGATGCAGCCACACAGGTCACCTGGCCTCCATGGATTATCCACATGAGGCTCTAGTCCCGATCGAATCCTCCCAAGTGCAAGCTCGATGATGGATGCTTCGATGGTTGAATCTAATCGAATGCCTGCGATCTTCCTTCACCAATTCATTGGATGCTCTAGATCACTAGCAAAGGTAGGAGAGAGGTAGAGGAGGCTGGCTCTCCTAAAAATCTTGTGAAGTTCTGACACTTAGAACTCACAAAACCACACCCCAAATCCTAGGTTGGAACCTTAGGGCAGCACTTAGAAAACCTTGCACCTTAGCCTCTTTGGATTTTTTTTTTTCTTGGAATTTTCAAACTTTATCTCACATAGAAGGAGGGCTCATGCACAAAAGGTTTTCTCACTCTAAAAAAAGTGTGCACGCCCCAGTGAGAAATGCATTTTAAATGGTGTCAATTTGCATTGACAACGCATGGGAGGGATAAGATCGAGTGGTTGCACATTTGAATTCAAACTCCTTTTGAATTCAAATGATAACCAAGTGATCCTTATCCACTTGGGTATGGAAGAACTAGGGCATGTGCCCTCTCTATGCATGGAGAAGTCTTCATGAGAAACTTTTTTTCTCGTAGAAAAATAGTGGGTGCAGAATGGAGGGATAAGGATAGGTGGTTGCCCATTCAAATTCAAACTTCATTTGAATTTGAATGACAACTAACCAAACCTTATCCACCTGGGGTGTGAGAATGCTGTGTGTGCACCCCTCTATGCATGAAAAACTTTCATGAGAATATCATTCTCATAGAAATTTAAATGGGTGTAGGAAGGGTGAGGTGGTGTAGGAAGACTAGTCAAACTAGTCTTAAACCAATCTTATCCAATTAAGACCAAACCAAACCAATTTGGCTAGGCCTAATCAAACCAAATTAAACTTAATTTATTTAGGCTTGATTATGCTCAATTAAATTCTAATCAAATTAGAAATTGATTAAACCCAATCCCTAATCAAGTTAGGGATCAAACCTCCTCGGTGATTAGGTCATCTTATAACCTAATCGAGTCAAACCCAATTGAATCTAATTCTATTAGACTTGATCCAAAACTCATTACTCAATCAAATTAAGTTAATTAGCAATCAAATCACTAATTAAATCTCTCGTAAATATAAAATTCAAATCTAGTAGATGTCCGGACAATAGAGTCTCATCAAAATGAAACTCTTGATTGAAGAGTCCCCAACCAATGGGACTCTTGATCCCAATGTCCTAAATGAGTAGAATTGATGATCACAGAGTCTCAGACCAGTGGGACTCTTGATCACAAAGTCTTAGACAAGCAAGACTTGGAGTCCTAATGCAGTAGGACTCTTGATCGAAGAGTTTCAATCCAGTAAAACTCTTGACAATAGAGTCTCGATCTAGTGGGACTCCTCACCAGCCATCAGATCAGGTAGGAACCTGTAATGTATGTGACCCCATAGATTTGAACCTAAGCCGGTAGTATAAAAATTAATTTTTGTACCAATCATAGTGATCATCTAGTAATGATACTCAATGTCTGGATAGATTGAATAATCACAATCACAACATTCAGAATCTATGCAAATATGGTTATCGTATAATTCATTCCGTTGACCTCTATGTTTAGGATGACTTAGAGTTAAACTACCAATCCTAAAAAATATATCTATATCATGTCTCAACATAATCAGTCCTGTGACTCCTCACTAGGACTACCCTAGTCAAAGCTTTGCTAAATTGAAATTCAATTGAACATAGCTCTTAAACTCAGAGTGGTCAATCCCATCTTGATTCACACACCGACTCCTCGAGTACTTGACTATGCCCAAAAATCTTTCATTACTGAATTAAAAATTCAGGTAGTCCAACACCAAAAAATAATGAGTTGCTTGAAAGTCACCATGGTGATCTCAGGTTAGAGGGACACTTATACTCATATTCTATTGGAGCAAATCTTGATAGTAGAAAAGTTTTGGAGTTGATAACATTCAGTGCAAACGTATCTCTACATCTCACTTACATGCCATACCAATGTCCTCACACTTCTTGGTTAAGAGGACAACTAATCCATATGACACACAACGACCTATACTTAATAAATATTATCATCCTTGGTAACAATGTATCATTTGATAGTGAATAGATTTAAGGACTAAATGACAAATCTTCCTTTGTCGATTCTAAATAGTCTTAAGGACTTTACCACAACACAAGAGTTCATTAAAAAATGAAAAAAATTTATGATGAACAATACTAAAATAATATTTATTTATTTATAATTTATATATAAATATAAATATTTGCTCAACTATCAACAGGCTGATGATTGGCTTTAGGATACTATTTCCAACATGTAGCCTATTATCTAATGAATCGGTCACCTCACACCAAGTTAGATGGAGAAATTCCAAAGGAGAAGTGGTCTAGAAGAAAGATAAATCTAAACCATTTAAGAGTGTTTATGTGTATAGCATTTATGCACATCGGTGTTGGTGAGCAAAGCAAACTAGATGCCAGAGCAAAGAAGATGGTATACCTGGGATATCCGCAAGGCACTAAGAGATACCGGCCATGGGATCCCTTGGAGAAGAAGGTCATCATCAGTAGGGATATGGCTTTTGATAACAACTCAATCCTCTAAAGGTGATTTGGCTTGGAAGCATAGCAGGAGTAGCAGGAGGTCCAACAGGGTAGTGTTGGATAACTAACTTCTAATACTATTTTGCCACATGTAGGTGCACCTAGGGGACTTGAGATTTAGGTGGAGCACTCTCCAGAGCTGTCTCCACAGGTAAAGAGGATTGAAATGGAGGTTAGAAGCCAGGTGGCCCAGCAAGAGCAAGCCAAACCAAGAACTAACTTCGATGTTGTACTGCACAAGCCCAATAGAAACATGCGACAGCCGATTCGATATGGCTTTGGAGATTCGGTGTCATATATCCTGAGAATAGAAAATGGAGGTCGCTACACCTATAAGAAGGCTATGGGGAGCTATAACAGAGATAGGTGGATCCAAGCTATAGCTGAAGAAATGTAGTCTCTTCATAAGAACCAGACATGGCGATTGGTGCAATTACCACAAGAGAAGAAATCCATTAGCTACAAATGGATTTTTCAATGCAAGAAGGGGCTTTTGGAATAGGGGGATATCAGGTATAAGACAAGGTTAGTGTCTAAAGGATATTCCCAGAAGGAAGGCATTAACAATAATGAAGTCTTCTCTCCCATCGTCAAGCACACATCCATCAAGATGTTGTTGAGTATTGCAGTAGCTTAGGACCTAAAGCTGGAGCAGATGGACATCAAGATGGTGTTCCTCCATCAACATCTAGAGGAGAGCATCTAAATGGATCAGCCACAAGGGTTCAGAGAGCCTAGATTAGAGGAAAAGTTTGTTTGCTATAGAAATCGCTATATGGGCTAAAGTAGTCACCAAGATAATGGTACAAGTGATTCGATACTTTCATGAGAAGCATTAGACTTTTTAGGTGTGAATTTGATCTGTGTGTTT
The DNA here is from genome assembly GCA_006176705.1 of Cocos nucifera. NCBI lineage: Eukaryota > Viridiplantae > Streptophyta > Magnoliopsida > Arecales > Arecaceae > Cocos > Cocos nucifera. The sequence continues at coordinate 141,163 of QRFJ01001718.1, forward strand.
ACATAAAATCTCAAGAGAATGGGTCTAGGGTATACTTACTCTTATATGTAGATGACATACTAATAGCATGCAAGAGCAAGAGAGTTGTGCAGGAACTGAAGGCAGCCTTATCTTAGGAGTTTGAGATGAAGGACTTGGGGCCTACAATGAAGATCCTAGGCATAAAATTGCATTTATCTCAAGGAGGTGACATACGAAAGGTCTTAGAGAGGTTCAAGATAAAAAAAGTCAAACCAGTAATGATGCCTCTTGCTGGGCACATTAGTCTTTCAAAGATCGTATCACCTTAGATTGAGGTAGAGGCTCAGAAGATGGAGAGAGTACAATATGCCTATAGTATGGAAAGCCTAATATATGCCATGGTGTGTTATAGGCTGGATATCGCCCATGTAGAGAGCCAGGTCAATAGGTTCATGGTGCAGCCTAGTAGAGAGCACTAGCGAGCACTAAAGGGCATCTTTAGACACTTGGTGGGTTTGGTTGGAGTTGGCATCTATTATGGATGGTGAGGAGGTGCTGAGGAACACTCCAACATGTCCAAGAAGGCTTGAGGGCTGATACAAGGATTTGTGGATGTAGATTTTGATGGAGATGTGGACATCCGGCAATCGACAACAAGATTTGTATTCTACTTGAACAAGAGCCCAATCTCTTGGAGATCTTACTTGCAGCCCATTATAGACCTATCCACCATTGAGATGGAGTATATTGGTGTTATAGAGGCAGTGAAAGAGGCTTTATGGATTTAGGGCTTATCATTGGAGATGGGCTTCATATAGAAAGCCATTAGAGTGCAGTGCGATATCTAGAGTGCAATGATGCTTGCACAGAACTCTATGTATCATGCGAGAATAAAGCACATTAACATTAGGTATCACTAGATCAGAGAGCTCATGGAAAAAGGTGAGGTGGAGCTGATGAAGGTTTGGACCAAAAAAAATCTAGCTGATGCACTAATGAAAGTACTTCTATGGGATAACTTTCAAAAATATTTTGCACTGATGTGACTGGTGGATATGACGGAGGTTGTTGAAGGCTTGGGGCACTAAGGTGGAGATTGTTAGGCCTTATGTGGTGTTTCCAAGGCTCAAAAGACTAAGGCTAAGGCCAAGGTCCAAAGTTCATGAGGTGGTCATGGGATTTCTAGGGCTAGTTTGGACCCTAGGGTGAAAGGTTGTCAGCCTTCACAATCTTGAGGTCCAAGGGCTTTGGGCCTTGAGTGGCTAACTTGTATTGGACTAGGTTTGAGTTCAAAGGTATGAGTTTAGATCAAGTCATGGGTGTACATGGGCTTGAGATTAACTCAATCTCATTGGGTTAGCCATGTGAGTTTTTGGGTTGGATCATATTGTCCTTGTATATATGTACATTGTATTAGGGTTTCATGAATCCACATAATATAGAACCATTTTCTCCTCAACTTCTCTCTCCTAATCTCTTTCTTCCTCTCTAGTTGCTGCCCCCCTTAGCTTGAGAAATCCTAGCCACCACATAGCAAGGAGGTAGCCGCCCAAGCCCTAGGCACCATCAAACCCTAGGCATCCCCTATCCATTATGGCCACCCCTCTCTAGCACTCTCTCTCCTCCTTGCAACTACCTCCTATTGTTTGGAGGTCTTTGGTTGCTGGTACCAAGTTTTCTAAGGTTTGGAAAATTGCCTCTTCAACTGGCACTATTCTTACTGTGGAGCAATAATCTTCCTCCAAGACAAAGTCTAGTTGGAAGAAGAAGAAGGCTATGAAGAAGCAAAAAAAGAAAAAGAAGAGCAAGCCAAAGAAGAAGGACACTTTAAAGAAGGCTACTGATAGCAAGAAAAAGTATTTCTATTATAATACTAATGGCCATTGGAAGAGAAACTATCCGCTTTACTTGGAGAGCTTGAAGAAATAAAAGGCTGATGCACCTTCAAAAGGTAAGTCCAACATGCTCGTTATTGAATCTAATCTTACAGTTTTCTCTACTTTTAGTTGGGTATTAGATTCTAGATTGAGTGCTCATTTTTATACTTTTATGCAGGGTCTATAAAAATGTAGAGGGCTGAGGGAAGGAGATATGATCCTACACATCGACAATGGAGTAAAAGTTACTGCAGTCGCCATTGGAACTTACCCTCTATGATTATTGTTAGGATTTAGATTAGTTCTTAAAGATTGTTTTATGTACCTATAGCTAGCAAAAATTTGATTTTGGTGTCTGTGCTAGCATAGGATGGATTTGAATTGATTTTCAATAAAAACTTTTGTTCTATTTATTTAAGAAATAATTTGCTTGCAAGAGCTCTATTAATTGATAGTCTTTATCATTTGCATGCTGATACATTTGTGAACATTAATGAGCAATTAGTAAAAGCCATACGACATAAAAGACCTAGAGATAACCTGAACCACAAGTATATGTGGCACCTTAGACTTGGAAATATTGGAGAGAGATAGGATTAACAAGCTAGAAAAGGATGAATTCTTTCTCTAAGAATATGGCATGCCTATTGACAATTATCTTTTATGTAGTAGGATGGTAGAAATAATATCCTTTAGTTTTCATAGGATATCCTACAAACAAATATTTGTCTGACCTTGCACTTAGTTTATGTTCAAAATTATTTCTAACATAAGCAGGACAGCCCAATATTTTAAGATTTTTAAGATTAGGCTTTCTTCCATTCCATATCTCATATGGAGTGCTTGGAACAGACTTAGAAGGCATCCTATTAAGAATATATGCACCAATTTCTAAGGCATACCCCCAGAAGGATATTGGAAGATCAGCATAGCACATCATCAATTGTACCATTTTCATAAGTGTACGATTCCTCCTTTCTGCTACACTATTTAATTATGGCGTATAAGAAGGTATCCATTCAGAGAGAATTTTTTTTTCTTTAAAATAATCTAGAAACTCACTGGATAAATATTCACCACCTCGATTAGATCGAAGGACTTTAATACTTCTTCCAGTTTGATTTTCGACCATCTTCTGATATTTCTTAAACTTATCAAATACCTCGGATTTGTTTTTCATAAGATACACATATCCATATCTTGATAAGTCATCAGTAAATATGATGAAATAGGAATATCCTCCTCTAGCTTGAGTTATCATTGGCCCACATACATCTGAATGTATTAATGTCAATAACTCTTTGCCCCTTCTCTATGTCTAGAAAATGGAGACTTGGTTATTTTTTCCATGAGGCAAGATTCACAAGTCCCATATGATTCATAATCATAGGGTTCAAAGAATTTCTCTTTGTATAACTTGTTAATCTTTGACTCACTAATATGACCGAGATGGCAATGCTAGAGAAATGATATATTAATGTCTTCTCTTTTTCTCTTCATATTTTTATCAATATAAAGTATATTTTCATTAAGTGATCAAATCAAAAGACCATTATTAAAATGCCCATTGCCAACAAATTCATTTGCATAAAAAATAGAGCAACCTATGCTCAAAAATTTTATTTGTTAATTATTTTGCAATAAGAGAGGTACAGATACAATATTTCTTATTACATTGGCATATAATAACATTCTTCTAATTTGAGAGTTCTTTCGGTCGGTAGTTCCAGTAGGTAAGTTTCCACAGCTTCAGTAGAGATGGATTCTCCACTAGCACTGAACAACTTGAACTCATTTTTCGTCAATCCTTTGATTCTTTGTAGCCCCTCTAAGGAATTGCAGATATGAGAACCACATGTGGTATCCAATACCAAAGAATTACTGGCTGAAGTACTTAATGTAAATGCTGTATGTATCATGCACATACCCTTTTATGCTGCATTTTTCTTTCATCTTTGCAAGATAACTCTTGCAATTGTTCTTCCAATGTCCCATCCTACCGCAGTGATAATAAGTCATGTCTATAAGGACATTCTTTGCCTTCTTCTTGAAGGTTCTTCTTTTAGGATTCAACTTATTTTTCTTCTTTGAACACTTTCTGCCAGTCTTCCTTTTATCCACTAACAAAAGTGGACCTTTCTCTCCCTTGATATGAGTTTCTGCTACTTTTAACTTTTTTAGCAACTCTGGCAGGATAGTATCTAGTTTGTTCATGTGATAATTCACCATAAACTGAGAGAAGAAGTCTGGCAAAGACTGCAGTATGAGATCCTGACTGAGTTCTACATCCATGGTGAAACCTAATTGACCCAATCTAGTGATTAAGTCAATCAATTTTAGCACATAGTTCTGAACTGGAGTTTCCTCAGTCATCCGAGCTTGAAATAACTGCTTAGATAATTCATACCTAGAAGTCCAGCTCTGTTCTCCATAAAGCTCTTTTAGATTGAGTAATATGAAGGAAGCATCTATACTTTCATGTTGCCTCGGTAATTCATTACTCATGGAAGCCAACATGATGCATTTGACAGTTGTACTATCATTTTGCCACGTCTTATATATGGACTTCTCCTTCGAACCATCTTCTCTGACCGACCTTGGGTCAGGAGTATCCAGAATATATGATAGCTTTTCTTGCGCAAGAACTATGCGCAAGTTCCTCAACTAGTCCACATAATTTGGATCGGTCAATTTATTTGTCTCAAGAATGCATCACAGTGAGAGTGAAGAAGCCATCTATGCAGATATTTTTAATCTATATGAAATAAGAACACTAATATAAGCAGATCACTAATGATGACATGTATAACTAGATGAGGTCTTTTATTCTAGTTAATGCTCCTACTATTTTACCATATACCATAGCCCTCCCTATGGTATACGAGAAAATCCTAAACCGATTTCTTAGGAGCATTGAGATTCTTATCTCTTAAGAAAGTCTTATGGATAGCACAATAAACTTCAACAAGTTCAAAAGTAGAAAAATCTATCCAATTGCATTTTCATGCAACTCTCAACATAATCTGCCTCTAAAAAATATTTATAGTCTTGTGGATAGCACAACAAACTATAATAATTTAGTTAAGTCAAACCCTTCATTTCCATATAGTCATCATATTTGAAATTAATATTGCTCTTGTGGATGGCACAACAAAGCAATAACAAATTAAATATACCATAAGCATTTTAAAAATGCTCAAAGATATTATTATATCAATCCCCATGGTAAGTATTGTGGATAGCACAACAAACTTATTATGGTTCATGAAATAATAATCATCTTAGCATAAAGGAAGGCATTTTATAGTGCCTTTGATCAATATGCATTTCCAATTCAAGACTTCAACTGAATCATATTAGCCAAATAAGTGAGAGAGAGGTGGGAGGCCCCCCGTTCTTGCCTTAGACACCAATTAAAATTGGCCAGGTAAGTAATGAACCTAATTACTAAACCATATTCTCTTTACCTTCCCAGGACCACTTTTCTAAACACCAATTAACCAATTTCTACCAAGAATGGATTTGCTTTTTTTTTTTTTTATCTTATAACACAATGACTTAATTTTTAAGAGGGCTTTAAAGAACTCATGCACATCCTTGAAAACTTTAATATATGAATCTAAACGTTATGCAATGTGAAACATAACATATTCATCATTCTAGGATAATCTTATAATCAGAATGATGAATAAGTGCAACATACATTATAATATCATATCTAAGATATTATTTGAAGTTGCAAATTAAAATCATAATAATATGAACATGATCATATTACAAGACATAAAGCATCAGCATGAATATACATGATATTATATATCATCTTTATCATATAACATATGAACAATCATATCATGCTTTAAATCATAATTAAAAGCATTCATGTATATGATTGAACCATGCAAGGTGTGGCTCTGATACCACTGTTGGGTTTGATCAACATGGCAGAAGCAACTAATTTCAAAAACTGTGGTCTATCAAACCCATAACCCTAAGATAGACCTTGATGATTTTCAATCACATACATAGATAAGATATAATAATTAAATAACATACCTTTAATAATCTGATTTGGTGATGAATTATTTTCAGGAGGTGCCCAAGTGTTCGCCCTCCAACAGTAATCCACACAGGAATTGGGTTCAAGATCAATCCTTCTTGAATCCTTGCTTGTTGAATTCTAAACTAGAATTGCTTGGCCTTCCTTCTCCCTTCTTCTCTCTAATTTATTCTTCCTTATTTTCTCTCTTAGCTTTCTTAAATAATCTTCCTAACCCTTGTCTTAATTAAGACTCTTTGTATTAGTCAAGACCTTATCTAAAGAAAGACTCCTTGTCTTGACAATACCTTGTCTAAAAGAAAGGGAGGAACAAAATTAAGACAAGCTTCTGGAATTAGAATGCCCGACACTTTCATCCATATCCTATTTATAAATCCAGATGAGGCACCAATAACATCCATTCTCAAGCCCTTATCAGCCATTAAAAAGTCTTATCAAGGGGCCAGATAAGTTCCTTAATGCATAAGGAGTCTTGGAGGCATGAAAAAACTAATTTCTGCCTCCGAAACGTCGTATATATATCATTCCCATATTAATTCCGAATTTCATCTGATTTATTTCGAATTTTCTTTGACTTTTCTTTTGATATAGCATGGATAAGGGAGAGAGAGTCCCAGAGTAGGCATCCACTGGAGTGCCTTCAAATAGAAGGACTCTTAGGCACCAATAATCTGAAACTACGCGATCTTTCACGTAGTATTCCCGAGAAATAAAGTCCTACGCCCACAAGACTTTGACTAGTCAATAATTGCAAAAGAGTGTTGACCTGGTCAATGCCCCAAAGTAGAAGGACTTTAGGTCCTCTTACGCACCATATTAAATTCATGCACCACATATTATGGAGCCAACTATGAGAAAGAGTCCCAGGCCCCTTGGACTCTTCCAAAATGAGTCTAAATTAAATCCAGATAATGTCATGTGGCAAATATCTGATGGCCAACCCTTTTGACTTAACCAAAATTCAGTTTAAAATAAAATTAGTTAGCCAAAAGTGCAAGAATTCGAGCCAAAACTAATTTGGCAAGGAATTAGGTTAGCCAACATGTGCTAGCTTATCAATTAGCCATCCAATTAGGATCCAACGATCCTAAAAAAATAATTCTTGATCAATTTCTTTATGTGTGTGATCCATTGGGCTCCATATCTAGCCAGCAGTAGGCTCAGGTGCAATTTAATCTAATCTGATTGAACTCAATCTTGATCGGTTAGGATTAATGCCAATCCAATATCACCAATTAGAAGAAACATCGAATTAATCTCATTAATTTCAATCAAACCCACAAGTCAAGATTGATGTCTAGAAACGTATCATGACTATCCAAAAGATGTGAAATTTGATGAAAATACCAAAAATATCCTTCAATGTCAAGTTTCCATGCAATTCAATCCCTCGATCATCCTACATCCCGAATATGTTTATGAGCATGGACAAACTTAAATACATATTCATATTGATTCTCCATCAATTAATGATAACTCTTAATGAATGATTAGATATCCTATCTAATCTTCATTCTACTCTAGCCAAAGTCTTATTGAGTTATCATTAGATGAGAATACATAGGATGTCATCTCCTCTTACTAGGAGTGATCGATTTCTTGTTGACCTACTCACTATTTTCATACACACTTGACCATATCCAGAACATCCCGTTCATGATCTAATATCATGATCGAGTATGAATCAAAAATATGGGCTTATGTGCATAAGATACCATGATGGTCTCAGGTCTAAGGATCACTTGCACAACTCTCACTTAGAGAACCATCTTTTGACATATAAGTAAGATTTCATAAGATATTCTCTTTAGCAAGTCAATTCAGTAAACTCATACCTCGATGAGCATCCACATCCTTATATTAGTATCTTCACACAAGTGGCTTGTGAGATCTGCCACCCTCTCCATCGAGCATACATAGGATGTGCTAGTCTATCTGAAACATTAATCCCCGACTAAATGTTCCGATGACTAGGAATGTTTAAGATTAGAATTTTAGGGTTTTTAGGTCTCACAGGCATGACTCATTCATATCCCTTAAAAATCATTGTCCTAATCTTTAGGATTCATCATAATCGTTAAATATAATAGATGCAACTGGAATGATAAATCAAATACCTCAATTTTATTAATATCATAATAAATGTCATTACATGAGTTGAAAATTTTATAGAAAAGTTTCATGACATCACACATGTGATTGGCTTGTAGGGCACTTATTCTTTCAAAGGATTCTTGGGCATGGTATTTTAAAAAGATTTAAGTTGTTGTGTCTAAGTGAGAGACAAGAAAGAGAGAAGAGAGGTCTTCTCTAGGATTCCTCTTAGATCCTTTTCCACAATCTTTTTGAGAGAAAAAGCTGAAGAAAAGGAGTTCTTTTAGATCCTCCCATCTCTTCTTTGATGCTTTGGAAGGTCCAAGTTGATCAAAGGAAAAGTTTCACCATCAACCATCGAAGAAGGATCAGCACAGTACTAGCATACTATACTGATTTTCAGTCACTAGACTTCGGATCAATGATCGAGGCTTCGTTTGAATTTTCTATAAAGGTTGGATGTGTGTGCAGCTTGAAGTGATAACCTCAGCCTCAGATCAGCAAGTGGAGTTTCCAACTTGCAAAGATAAAAGAGATTTGATCTCTTTCTCCAACTAGATTAGATCTAGTCATGGTTTGATGTTGATATGATCAACATCATCATCTTTATTTAATATTTAATTTTAGATTTATTTACATGCATAGATTATATTATTAGATCTTAGATCTAGGATTTAATTATATATTTTAATAAATTAATATAATTAATTTATTACTTTTGCTAATCTAGTTTTGAAAAAGTTTTATAATACCTATAAGAAATCCTAAATTTTTCTTTCAATTGATATCAGAGCCTAGGATTTTTTATGACATAATTTCTATGCATATTTAGATTAGATCTAAATTATAATTTAATATATAAATTTAAAATTAAATTTTAGATCGTACGGATTGATTTATAAGGTTGTCCTACTGTAAGGTTTATCCCTTACAGTATAAAGATTATCCTAGTTCGTGCTAATCTAAAATTAATCTTAAATTTATTAGATATGATCTAGATTAATTAATAATTTATTTATTTTAAAATTATTTAAATTTAAAAATAAATATTTTAGATTGCACAGACTGATCTTATAAGGTTGTCCTATCGTAATGTTTATCCTTTATAGTGTCAAGATTGTCCTAGTATGTGCTGATCTAAAATTCTAATCATAAAATTTTAGATTCGATCTAAGAATTTTTTTGATTTAATTAAAAATATTTCAATCTAATTTTTATGATCATATATATATTAGATTTAATCTAAGATGATTTATGATTGATTATGTTGGGGGTGAAAAGACCCCCGCCAAAGTCTTTGGCCAAAATCCTTGATCGCCGACCTTCCTCCTATTGGAACTCATCGATCTCCTCAACGACAAATCTACACTGTAGAACTTCTCAAAAGCACATAGAAGTCAGGCAGTATGATTTTGAATAGTAAATGAGAATTACTATTATACTAATCTTGCCTTTTGACTAAAAATGAATGACAAGCTTAGACCTCCAGTCACACTCCTTCCAGACGAGCTCCTCCAGTCGCACTCCTTCCAAACAAACTCCTCCAATCATAATTCTTTCAAATGAGATCCTCCAATCGCACTTCTTTCAAATGAGCTCCTCTAGTCGCACCCTTTTCGAATGAACTCCTCCAATCGCATCCCTTTCGGACAAACTCCTCCAGTCGCACTCCTTTCGGATGAGCTCCTCTAGTCACACTCCTTCTAGACGAGCTCCTCCAATCGTACTCCTTTTAGATGAACTTCTTTCAGTCGCCTAAGAGGATCTTGTCTTTCACATGAATTCAACTCCCAACTAAACACAAACCAACCTGTATGCAGACGACCTTAGAGAAGTCCAAACTCCTCTAGAATTGTCATGATTTGAAGCCCTTGACTGTCAACATCTATTCCATCCAAACCTTAGCTATTAAGTCTTAATAGACTGGCATGTCATGATAATGGACACCATCCTCCATAACAAATCCCACGTGTCCAGAGCGGCCCACTATCAGATGGTTATAGCTATCACCATTAGTTTGTTATAAGCTCTGTCTATAAAAGAAACCCTCTAGATACATTTCTCTTGAAGCTCTCTTCTCCTTCCCATCACTCTGCTTCTTTATTTTTTGAGCACTCCATTTCAGTTGATCGAAGAATTAACTTGAGCATTGGAGGATCCTATCAGAGCCATCCACTTTTGGTTTGGACTTTATTTTGCAAGTCCCATTGGCGGCCTTGTCTTCTCAACTCCAGCCATCTCCGGCATCCTCATGAATTTTTGCACCAATAGATTAGAATTGAAATTATTTCACTTTGAATTATATGAATATGTTTAGATTAGATCTAAAGTAGATTCATGTTTATATTATTTGCATATTGATTATGAATCAAACATCTAACTAGATGGTAAAATCATATTGTAAAAATATTTTACAAATATAAAAATTATTTTCAAAATATCGAACCACAACCCTCAGCCCAAAAACTGAATTAAGAATTAAGAGTTATTTATTTAGGATCTAGGATTGTGAATTGAAGATCCTAAGATAAAAAATTATAATACTTGGGTTAATAGGTTAGATAAAATTAGGTCCATTACTTGGGTTAGACCTAAGGTTAGATTAAAGAATGGACTTAATTAAAGAATTGACTAAATCAAATCAAATGTTATCTTAAATTAGGCCAAGGGTTCTCTAGATCAATTATAATAATTATAGTTGGTCAAGTTCATGTCTTTAACGAGAACCAAAATAGACTTGATTCTTGGCTAAGCTATCTAGCCCAAACTATTAGGTTGATCCAATCATAACTAATTAACTAGTTGGTATCTAAGATAAGTTTGGCAATGTATAACTGGTGGTCGTTAATTGGAAGCTACTCACACTGATTCAGTCTTTGATGAGTTAATGATATATCCCTCCCACCGATCTCAGCTTCTCGATGAAGTTATGTTTTGATCAGATTACTTAACAATTTGAGCTGACCTATGTTAGCTAGGTAAATTAGTATGATTGATTTAGGTGCTCCTAGACTAGCCTATCTATGATCTTCCTTAATCTAACTTGGTGAAGTCAGTGGGAGGATCAAGATTAGCTGGTTCATCTGACTCTTTTCTCTAAATTAAATTAACCAAATTCTTTAAAATTATTAGATCCTTAAAAATAAAATAGTTATATGATAAATAGATCATAGCCTTCCATTAAGTGAGTGATAATGGGTCCATTAGTTAGACAATTATTGAAGGCCCAAAGGCTTGGTGCTTATCGACTAACAGAATTGCCATTCATAATATAATTTCTTAGCCGCATCTCTCTAAATGGTGGTTTGGTTGACCAACCAAAGTTGAGCTTAATCATTCATTGGTTAGATGGACCAAATATGGTCATATTAATGGTTGGATCTAATTGGATCTTTTTAGTGGAGGCTAAAGCCTACTGATTAGGAGCTGGAGCAAAAATTAAATTACTAGAAGTTGTTTACAGAAATAATTGATTATGAACCTATCCTTAGATATACATGGGTTGACCAACCCAAAGTAGGGCTTATATGCAGTCTATGTGGATTCTAGTACCTGAGAGATCATTGCTAATTCCGAAAATATTAATTCATTCAAAATGACATTAGAAAATTTCTTTCTTTATTGAAATCTCATAATTATTTTGCCAAAAGGCCTACAGAAATGATATTAAAAAAAAACTAGGACCATAGTGACAATCACTAAGAACAATAGTATGAGACTTAAATACAAGCTTTAAGATTTCTAATACTAGAACTAGAACTGGTTTTTCATCTCCAATATTCAAGAATCTCTCACATTATTCGAATTTTCTATTGACTTGCAATCCTTGCAACGAATTGCAAATATGGTAAGGACTTCCGATATCCAATACCCAATCAGTAATATCATAAATAGAGAAATTGCAAGTAGTTATCATATAAGTATCTTGCCCCATAATATTTTACTTCTTTCTTAGCCTGTTCGGGTCTAGGGTGGCAACATACTGAGAATAGTTCCTCTTCCAATGCCCCCACTTTTTATAGAAGAATTACTCCACTTGACTCTTATCGGGCTTGGATTTCTTGGTCTAGCCCTACACAAATGTCCCAGCCTGAACTTCCACCTTTTTGGATTTCTTCTTCTTATTCTTCTTCTCTTTCTTAAAGGATCGAGAACTAGAAGAAGACCGACTCACTAAGTTCACCGACTCCTTGCAGAGTTGATGATCCTTCTCAAAATTCTAAAGTAATCATAGTAACTTGTGGTAGTTAACTTTAGGCTTTGTCATTTTGTAATGAGTAAGGAAGGAGAGATAAGACTTGGGTAGCAAGTTCAGAATTGCATCTTTTTCTAGTTGTTCATGCAAGAAAAAATCGAGCTCGCTTAAACACTATCATCTTGATAATTTACAATACATGATTAGTGACTGAAGCTCCATCCCTCATCCTGGTGTTGAAGATGGCACAACTAGTCTTGTGCATCTCAACATTATTGAATGTGCTAAAAGACTCGTTCAACACTTGAAGCATATCTTCTGATAGAGCTATCTCAAACCTATTACTAAACTCGTCGCTCATAACCGCTAGCATGATACAGTGCACCATGGATCGGTGATTATGCCACTTCTGGTAAGTATCTTTGATTGACCCACATGCATTGGTAGCTAGGTTCTCAGGTGCCAGATCTATCAAGATGTATAGGATCTATTCATGCTTAGAACAATCTTCAACTTGTAGTACTAGTTACCAAAGTTGGATCCCACTAGCTTGTCATTATCTAATAATGATCGAAGTGAAAGAAAAGTGGCCATAACTGCACAAAAAAAAATCAAAACCTTAATTAGTAAATGATTTACTAAACTTAAAGTTTTGAACTTTAATCAAAAGGTTCTCTCACTATTTTATTCGAATTGGTAGCTTCTACACTCTAATTGAGAAATTTATCCTCATTTCTTAGTAG
>QRFJ01001719.1:0-31952 GCA_006176705.1 Cocos nucifera
CAGAGATTGTTCGAATCAGAAGAGTTCTGATCCATCGAAAGGAGTTTCGATGATGTTGATGATAGAGGTCATGACATATTTCATTACCATACAGAACTAAACCTAATTGGGTCACATAAATAAGGGTTTGAATCTGGTGATCATCAATTGAACTGATCCAGTTCAATTGATCTGAATGAGATTCAATTTGGTTCAAGAAAATCGTGCTAGCACTCGATTGAACCTAACGTTCTTCTTTTACTATCATAAATAGTTGTCCTGACTGAGCCAAAGGAGTTTATGCTCGATCAGAGGCCTTCACTTGGTCTGACTGAAGCCTGTTCAGGTCAAAAAAGGATTGTCTTATTTTGTAAGATAATACCTACCATTTTTGATCACCTACCATTTTTCGTCCTTTGATTTTGGTCAAAAGTTAACCTTTGACTGGTCAAATGTTGACCATTGACACTTTGACTTCTGTCCACATGTCACGCATCTATTGGAGCTGGTGGGGGCTTGTCCCCCTGCTAGAAACTGGCAAGGAGGAGCCCTTGGCGTGTGCCCAAGTTTGAGGTGCCCAGGAGTCCCTGTTGGACAGGGACTCCATCTCCTTATTGGAGTCCCTGTTGGACAGGGACTCCATCTCCTTATTGGATTCTGATTAGACTCCTCCTAAGAATCAACTTTGACTGGTCTTAAGCACCATCTAAGGATGAATCCAAGGGACTCTATTCCCACCAATCAGATTTAGATCTGATTTCATAAAGGGTTATGATTGGTTGGGATGAAGAGGAGTTGGATCATGCATAGTCTATAAATAAGATCCTGCGCCCAACTCAAAGAGGAGAACAATTCTCTATGCCCCAAGGCTACCTCTCTCTTCCTTGTCCATGCCAAGTTCATCATCTCCCTCTCTTCTCCATGCCCAAAGAAATTTGGGATCTTAGTTGGTGCAATCTAAGTGAGAGAAAGGCGACAGAAAGCTAGAAGGCTGCGCAGCTGCAAAGGATAATTATTGATCTTCGAAAGCTATTTTGAAGATCCTCCAAATTAGATTCTAATCTAATTTTTAGAGATGTGATAGAGAAGAAGAGGATCTTCAGATCCAGCTCGAGTGGATATCGGTAGAGGCCAGGCACTTGCATGGCTAGATCCAGAATCTTCCGTTACTTACAGGATCATCAGCGGGTAATTGAATTATCCTACATCAAGGTAAATTAAATTTGATTTAATTTATCTATATTTTATTTTAATTATTAGAATAATAAAAATTAGATCTGAAACATCCTAGATCTAATTTGGATCAAAGAGAAAAGTTTTGAAATATATCTCTTGATCCGATCAGATCTAAACAAACCTGGTCTGGGAAATCAGGATTTCCCTTCAAGTTGGTTGTGGGCCAAGTCAAAATAGGATGTTAGTTTTGATTTGAAATTCTATTTGATAGAATTTTAAAAAACCAAAACTCCTTTCCTTATGGTGCCAACCTACCAGATCTCCTTCTTATTTTTTCATGGGATTATTGGAAGGTTTTGTTAGATATGTGTGCCCTAGAAGCCAGATTGGCTGACACTTGTAATACATTTCTAAGGACAAAATTATAATTTTAACTATAAATAATAAAATAAATTATTTTCTATCACAGTGTGTATTTGAAAGTGTCTGTGACACATTTCTTGAGTTAATGGTAATGATACTTCATATTTTCAAGAATTAAAAATTTAAGACATGAATTTTCATTATTAACTCATAAAATACTCTCGACCATAGGATCATCATGAGGATGGTGATTGATCCAGAAGGTTGGTGTACAATTATTTCTTTAGGATAGATGAGTCTTGAGTCTACGGTGTAGAGACACTGAAGTGAGAGTATAGATACTCGTTAGAGAATGAGAGCACTGAGCATGACCACCTCGAGCAGTCATGAGGAAGTCTACCTTTTCGTCGATGACTGACTCGAAGCTGCAGTGGTGTGTCTAGTTCTTTGACCTGAGGTGCATCAGCAGTTCACCTTGAGGGTGTTATAGTTTAACTACATCATAACTCGATCTCCTAGCCAATCGAAATTCTGAGGTGTATGTTGGCTATAGCATATTCATTGTAGAAATTTGATTGCACCAATAAGGGATCTATCTACCTCGGTAGATGAGAAGCAGCCCAACAATGATCATGAGAATCAAGTCCATAAGCCTATGGCCATGGCAGAGTGAAATAATAAAAAGAGTTTCTATTTAGATTTTTCACATTGGACTTGAATTGAATGATTAATTCATATGATGAAAATTAGGGTTTGACGAGATCACCTTAACCCTAATCTGGATGGAGCTCAAGATAGAAAAACTTAATCACACAAGTAACTGCACCAAGAGGTTCACTTTCAGTTTTGATGGGTTGCCACCATATGCTGCTAGGTATCACTGGCGGATTTTGGGAGCAATTAGAATGATTTGGTTGATCGATCATACTAGTTGTCTGAATCAAAAATGTTCTGATCCATCGAAAGGTGTTTCGATGATATCGATGATAGAGATCGCGACATATCTCATTACTGTATGGAACCGAACCTAACTGGATCATACAAACAAGGGTTTAGATCTGGATGTCATCAATTGGACTAACTCAGTTTAATTGATTTGAATAAGATTCAATTAGGTTCAAGGAAATCGTGCTAGCACACGATTGAGCCTAATGTTCTCCTTTAACAATCATTAAAGCTTGTCTCGACTGAATCAAATGTATTTGAACTCACTCAAAAATCTTTATTTGGTCTAACTAGAGCTTGTCTAGGTCAGAAAAGGATTGTCTTAATTTATGAGATAAATTTAAAATAATATCTGCCATTTTCGATCATCTGCTAAATCTTATTTTCGAACATTGGTCAAATGTTGACCCTAGACACTTAGATATCTGCCCATGTGTCATGCATCCATAGGAGAGTACCTGTGGACTCGTCTCCCTACTAAAAAGTAGACAAGAAGGGGGCACATGCCTAGGGAGGCGTGTGCCCCATGAGGATAAAAGATGGAGTCCCATATAGATGGGACTCTAGGTTGTTTCAGAGGATTAAACTGTGTGGCGCCAAGAAGTCTTGTTTGACCCAGTCTTGGCGTCACCTTAGGATGGTTTTGAGGGTCTCTCATTTGATTGGATCAGATGATGTCATTCCACCAATCAGATTTAGATCTGATTGCACAAAGGGCCGTGATTGGCCAGGATGATGTGGCACTGCATGGCATAGCAGGGTCTATATAAACCCTATTTGCGCCTAGAATTTAATGCTTTTGCCTTTAGCCCATGCCACATAGCATCTCTCCCTCCTTCTCAATGCCACCTTTGGTCTTCTCTCTCCTCTCTATGCCCAAGGGCTTTTGGGCACGAACAAGGTGCGATCCAAGCAAGTGAAAGATGCCAGGAAAAAAAGAAGGCAACACTACTGTAAGAGACAATGGCTCTTCTTCAAAAGCAGTTTTGAAGATCTTCAAGATCAAATCTAGATCTAATTTTTGGAGGATTGATTGAGAAGGAGAAGATCTCTAGATCTTATTCAAGTGGATATCGGTAGAGGCCATGTGCTTGTGTGGCTACATCCAGAATCTCAGACAAACATTGGGATCATCACAGGATAATTGGATTATCCAAAATAAAGGTATAATTAAATTAGATTTAATTTTTATTTTTATTTTTATTATCAGATTAATAAGATTAGATCTAAGAAGTCTTAAATCTAATTAGGATCTTAAAAAAAATTTTTTTAAAATATTTCTCTTGATCCAATCAGATCTAAACGAATCTGACCCAAAAAATATGACTTTTTCCTTCAACTAGTATCAGAGCCAGGTTCGATAATTCATTAGATCTGGTTTGAATTTATTTTTAATCTAATAATTAGATGATTTTAGATGTCACATTAGATGTGATTAGATCTAAAATTAGAAAATTAAAAATTAAATAATCTAGATCTAAGATGTATGAGATGCATGACTAGACTAGGAATAGAATTATTCTATGTATAGTCTAGCATGATCATAATTTTAATTTAATTAATTATAATTTTTAAATATATTTATTTATTATTTTTTAATATTATAAATATTATAATTAGATCTAAAAAATAAAAAAAAAATTATTTAATTTATTCATATGAGATATGATAGATGCATGTTTAGACTAATTGTAGAATAGTTCTACAAAATTATCTAGAATAAATTTTAATTTGATATGATCAAATTTAAATCTTATTTTTTAGATATTTATGAGAAAATTTAGATCTAAAAACATGCATGATATGATACATGAGATGTATGCAAATCATGTTTTTAGTTAGATCAATTTTTATATATGTGATATATGATGTAGATCTAACTAGTTTTGTAGATTTATCAAATTTCTGATTAAGGTGTTCCCCTTAACCATCTGGTCATAAGAATGAAGTAGGATTTAAAGGCCCTCTTCTTTCATTCGATGGGGTATTCTTATGGTGTGTAAGGGTGCTGTGCGTTCATCCTTAATCAGAAATAAAAACCCTTATTTTCTACAAAATCCTAGATCCTAAAATCCTAGAATTATATATATATGTTTTATTTATGAACCCTAAATTTAATTGAGAATTAAGATTATGAAATATATTAGGTCTAAAATTGAGAATTTTTAGACCTAAGACATATTCATAAAATTGGGTTCGAGCTTGGATAGCTCAATTAGGTCTAGTGGTTGATCAAACCAAATCAAGAGTTGGTTAGATGGAATCAAGAGTACTTAAATTGACCAGCCTAATAGGATTAAGTCTGGGTCAAGATCTAGTCACATGAGTGATCGATCAAGTTAAGACCTAATTAGGCTTAGTAGTTAGAGTCTGGATTATAGGCTAACCCGATTGGTTCTGACTCAACAATTTAGTATCTAAGATAAGTTTGGCAGATACGATCGACTGATTTTTAATTGGGAGCTACTCGATTCGAATGCATTCTTATCGAGTTAATGGCATATCCCTTTCATCGGTCTCACTTACTTGGCCATATTTGTCAGTCCAGTTCTCATCTAAGGTGGCTAACAATACGAGCTAACGCATGCCACTAGGTTAGTTATAATGGTTATGGCTATGCCAAGTCAAGTTTAAAGAGACCTAAATCAAATCTCTCTAAAAAAAGATGAAGTCTATGGTCTTTCACCATTATAGATGTGCAGGCCCTTCTCGGGGTTGATTGTTCTTGGTTGGTCATAGTGGTTCAGTTGCACCGGGAAGACGTAACCATGTCTATTAGGCATTGGATACTACGGGCTGGAGGATGGATTGGGCTCAACATTTTGGATATGGTGAGAGACCCAATTAGGAATCCAATCTATGCAAATGGTGGGTCTGACTTAACTAAGGAGTGGATCAATGTTCCAGACATGGTGAGATTCATGAATTAGAGACCAAGTCTGGGTGCGTCATGATTAGAGAATCATTGGACAAGAGTTGTTCACTCATTGATTAACCAATCACCAATAACTATTAGGTGAGGTGATGAGTCAGTTGGTGGAACTGCACCACCCACTAAAAATTAGTAATCATGGAGATTTTTGCATCTCTACAGAGGAAGTGTAGGGATCCTAGAAATAATGAGAGCTAATTTATTTAAAAAATCAAACTTCTAAATAAATTGATCAAGTCTTAATTATAAAATCTAACTAGAAACTTTGACTCTCTATAGGAAAAAAAAAAATATCTACGTCCAACCCACTAGCCTATATCCTGGACACCCATAGATTGACCAGGTCCAATTACAAGGATTGGCTCCAAACTTTAAAATTATTTTGGATTTTGAGAAGTTGACTCATGTATTGGATCAGGAATCCCCCACTTTACCAGCTTGTCCATCCGCTAAACAGAGAGCGTCTCTTGATAAATGGATGGATGAAGATAATAAGGCTAGATACTACATGTTGGTCTCGATATCTGATGAGCTTCAGTGCTAACATTAAGATATCAAGACTGCCCACTAAATGTTGGCTCACCTGCAAGAGTTGTTTGGTGAACAGAATTGTGCAGCCAAATATCATATCACTAAACATCTATTTAAGGCTAAAATGCATGATGGGCAGTCTGTCTAAGATGATTGTCTGATGATGATCAAGAACTTGGAAGAGCTTGAGAAGCTCGGAGTAAAGTTAGATAAGGATCTGTTGAATGATATAATTTTGCAATCCATGGCTGATGCGTATGGGCAGTTCATCATAAACTACCATATGCATAAACTTTAGAATACTCTGGCCGAGCTTATGAATATACTGGTTACTACTGAGCTTTCTATGAAAGATTCTAAAGGCTCAGTACTTGCTATGGAATGGACTTCTTCCAAGAGAAAGTCTTTTGGAAAGAAGAAGAAGACTATAAAAAAGTAGAAGGTGGAAAGAAAAAGAAGGCAGAGCTAAAGAGAAGGCCACTGATAAAGAAAAGTTTTTTCATTATAATACTGACGACCACTGAAAGCGAAACTGCCCTATATACCTGGCCATCCTGATGAATTAGAAGGAGACAGGTCCTTCTGGAGGTATGCTCGTTATTGAATCTAACCTTATGATTTCTTCTGCATCCAGTTGGATGCTTGACTCTGGTTCTAGTGCTCATTTGTGCACTTCCATGCAGGGTCTTGAGGATTGCAGGAGGCTAAGGGATAGTGAGATGATCCTATGCATCAAAAATGAAGCAAGGGTTGCTGCTGTGGCCGTGGAAACCTACTCTCTTCGACTACCGTCTGGCTTAGATTTAGTACTTAAGGATTGTTATTATGTGCCTGTTGCAAGCATGGATTTGATTTCTATTTTATGTTTATCACAAGAAGACTATGTAATTAGTTTTCTTAAGGATCATTGTAATATTCTTTATGAAAAAATAAAATTGCAAGTGATTTTCTTATTAATAGTCTCTACCAGTTACATATTGATGTATCTATCTTTAATATTGAGAAAAATGTGAATGCCATAAGATCAAAATGACCCAGGGATAGTCCAAATGGTAGGTATCTATGGCACCTAAGGTTAGGTCATATAGCAGAAGATAGGGTTAACAAATTGGAGAAAACCAGGCTATTGAGTCTATTGACTTACGAGTCATATCCAATTTGTGAATCATGTCTTCATGGCAAAATGACTAAGCTCCCTTTTATAGGACATGGGAAAAGGGCCGTGGAACTACTTGCCCTAATACATATTGATGTGTGTGGCCCATTTAATATGCTGGCTAGAGGCAACTTTGTCTACTTCATAACTTTTATCGATGATTTATCTCGGTATGGATATGTGTATCTTATAAGACACAAGTATAAAGCCTTTGAAAAGTTTAAAAAATTCAGACATGAAGTTGAAAAGCAAATTGGAGAATTCATTAAGATTCTTCAATTAGATCGAGAAGGTGAATACCTTAGTCTGAAATTTCTGGACTATCCCAAGCAATATGGCATAGTCTCTTAATGGACTTCATCTAGAACATCTCAACTCAACGGAATTTTAGAATGGAGGAACCAGACTTTATTAGATATGGTCCAATTTATGATGAGCTTCACAGACCTCCCTGATTTTCTTTGGGGACATAAGTTTGTTAACTGCTATATATTTACTGAATAGGGTTTTCTTTAAAACCATTCCTACCACACCGTATGAGATATGGCATGATAAGAAACCAAGTCTAAGTCATCTTAAAATTTGGGGTTGTCCGGCTCATGTTAAAAAACAACAAGCGAACAAGTTAGACTTTAGGCTCTTTAGAGCTCGATTCATAGAATATCCTAAAGAGTCATTAAGATATTATTTGTATAATCCAGAAGATCATAATGTGATTGTGAGTTGGCATGCTATCTATCTTGAAAAATAGTTTATTCAAGATGGTGGCATTAGAAAGCAGATCAAGCTCAAGGAGAAAATCTCATAAGAGCTATGAGCTAAGGACCTTATGGAACCAAATCAGGTTGAGCAAATACAATCACTACCTCCTCCACCTCATAGATCGAAAAGAATTTTTCATCCTCCTGAGAGGTACTTAGGTACTATTTTAGAGAAAGTAGAAAAAATGTTCTTCGTAGGTAATGGGGTTCATGGTGATGATCCCAAAACCTATGATGAGGCAATATCGGATATCGACTCTGAGAAATGGTTAGAGACAATGAAGTCAGAAATTGACTCGATGCACTTAAACCAAGCCTAGACCTTGGTAGATCCACCTAAAGGTATAGTACCTATTGGGTGTAAATGGATCTACAAGAGAAAGATTGGTGCAAATGAAAATGTGGAGACTTTCAAAGCAAGATTAGTGGCAAAAGGATATAGTCCATATGAAGAAATTGAGTATCAAGATACCTTTTCGCCAGTAGCCATGGTAAAATCCATCCGCACATTCCTTGCTGTTGCAGCCTATTTCAATTATGAAATATGGCAAATGGATGTAAAAATGGCATTCTTAAATGGATACCTTGAGGAAGATATCTATATAGAACCGCCACTAAATTTCACATCTAGTGATGTTGATCACAAAGTGTGCAAGCTGCAAAGATCCATATATGGACTTAAGCAAGCATCTCGAAGCTAGAATACTTATTTTAATGATGTGATCAAATTATTTGATTTCATCAAGAATGAGGAGGAACCATGTATTTTCAAAAAGATTAGTGGGAGTGCTATTATTTTCCTCGTACTGTACGTAGGTGATATCCTCCTTATTGAAAATGATATTTCTATGTTGACCATAGTTAAAATGTGGTTATTTAAAGAATTCTCCATGAAAGACCTAGGAGAAGCATCCTTCATTCTAGGAATTAAGGTTTATAGAGATAGACCGAGTAGGATGCTAGGTCTTTCACAGAAGATGTACATAGAAGAAGTGCTAAAGAGGTTTAGCATGGAAAACTCCAAGAGGAGATTGGTATCCTTTAGATATGGCATTCATCTCTCCAAAAAATTATGTCCCAACACACCTGAGGAGATTGAACGCATGAGTAAGATCCCTTATGCTTTAGCAATAGGGAGCCTCATGTATGCAATGTTATGTTCACGACCTGATATAGCCCATGCTGTGAGTGTCACGAACAGATATTAGTCGAATCCAGGTGAAGAACACTGGACTTCTATGAAATGTATCCTTAAGTACTTAAGAAGAACTAAGAATATGATGTTGGTGTTTGGTAATGGAGAACTCCAAGTCCAGGGGTATACAGACTCGAATTTTATGTCCGATATAGATAATCGAAAGTCGACATCTGGGAGTCTGTTTGTGTGTAATGGTGGTACTGTTAGTTGAAAAAGTTTCAAGCAGACAGTGATAGCAGATTTCACCATGGAAGCAGAGTACATCGCTACATCAGAAGCTACGAGGGAGGCATTCTGGTACAAGAAGTTCACCATAGAGATCGAGGTGATGCCATCGGATGCCTTTCCTTTATACTGCGATAATAATGGCACCATAACCCTTGCTAAGGAGCCGAGATCTCATTAGAAATTCAAGCACATCGAGCAGCGATGCCACCTCATCTACGATTATCTTGAGAAAGGTTATGTCGAGATCAAGAGAGTCGACTCCATAGATAATGCAATAGACCCACTTTCAAAGCCGTTAGGCCAGTAGAAGATCGAAGCCCACCTTGAGAAGATGGGACTTAGATTTGTAGCCAATTGATTTTAGGTCAAGTGGGAGTTTGTTAGATATGTGTGTCCTAGAAGCTAGATTGGCTGACACTGGTAATCTAAGGACAAAATTATAATTTTAACTATTAATGATAAAATAGATTATTTTCTATCACAGTGTGTATTTGAAAGTGTCTGTGATACATCTCTTGAGTTAATGATAATGATAGTTCATATTTTCAAGAGTTGAAAATTTAAGACACGAATTTTCATTATTAACTCGTAAAATGCTTCCGACCATAGGATCATCATGAGGATGGTGATTGATCCGGAAGGTTGATGTATGATCGCTTCTTTAGGATAGATGAGTCTTGAGTCTATAATGTAGAGACATTGGAGTGAGAGTACGGGTACTCATTAGAGAATGAGGGCACTGAGTGTGACCACCTCGAGCAGTCATGAGAAAATCTACCTTCTCATCGATGACTAGCTCGAAGCTGTAGTGGTGTGTCTAGATCTTTGACCTAAGGTACATCGGTAGTTCACCTTGAGGGTGTTATAGTTTGACTACACCATAACTCAGTCTTCTAGCCATTTGAAACCTTGAGGTATATGTTGACTATAGCATATTCATTATAGGAATTGGATTGCACTAATAGGGGATCTATCTACCTCGGTAGATGAGGAGCAGCCCTAAGATGATCATGAGAATCAGGTCCATAATCCCTTAGCCATGGTAGAGTGAAATAATAGAAAGAGTTTCTATTATGGTTTTTCACATTGGACTTGAATCGAATGATTAATTCATATGACGAAAATTAGGGTTTGACGCGATCACCTTATCCCTAATCCAGTTAGGGCTCAAGATAGAGAAACTTAATCATACAAGTAACTGCACTAAGAGGTTCGCTTTTAGTTTTGATCGGTTGCCACTATATGCTGCTAGGTGTCACTGGAAGATTTTGAGAGCAATTAGAATGATTTGGATGATCGATCATACTAGTTGTCTGAATTAAAAAAGTTTTGATCCATCGGAAGGTGCTTCGATGATGTCGATGATAGAGATCGTGACATATCCTATTACCATATGGAACTGAACCTAACTAGATCATACAAACAAGGGTTTGGATCTGGATGTCATGAATTGGACTAACTCAGTTCAATTGATTTCAATAAGATTCAATTAGGTTCAAGAAAATCATGCTAGCATACGATTGAGCCTAATGTTCTCCTTTAACAATCATTAAAGCTTGTCTCGACTGAGCCAAATATGTTTGGGCTTACTCAGAAATCTTTACTTGGTCTAGCTGGAGCTTGTCTAGATCAGAAAAGGATTGTCTTAATTTATGAGATAAATTTAAAACAACACCTACCATTTTCGGTCACCTGCTAAATCTTATTTTCGGACATTGGTCAAATATTGATCCTGGATACTTAGACATCTGCTCATATATCATGCACCCATAGGAGAGTATCTGAGGACTTGTCACATTACTAAAAAGTAGATAGAAAGGGGGTGCATGTCTAGGGAGGCGTGCACCCCATGAGGATAAAAAATGGAGTCCCACATAGATGGGACTCTAGGTTGCTTCAGGGGATTAGACTGTATGGCACCAAGTGAAAGAAATATGCCCTCAAGCCAATTAATTTTTGGACTATTCTTTATCTTCCAAACTCATGTAATGATATTTTTTAATAAATAAATAAAGGCATTTTTTTTCATCATATGTAGTATCTTATTATTTATTTAAGATTATGATGAATCCTATAAATTAGGGCTATGGTTTTAGGATTATAATGAGATCATACCAGTGAAACCTAAAACCTTAAAATCCTAATTTAAATATTCCTACTCGATGGGACATTGAGTAAGGGATCAATGTTTTCGGTAAGACTAGCACATTCTTTGTATGCTCGATTGAGAGGATGATTGATCTCACAATAACTTGTGTATGACACTAATACAAGAATGTGGGTACTCATTAGAGAATGAGTTTACTGAATTGATTCAAATCGAGAATATCTAATGGAGTCTTATCTACATGTCAATAGATGGTTCTCATAGTGGAATTTGTGCATATAATCCTTTGACATGAAACTACCATAGAATCTTATATATATAAATTCATATTTTGGTTCATACTCATTCATGACTCAATTATGTACGGGATGATCTGGATATGGTAGATTATATATATGAAGGTTGTGAGTAGGTTAACATAGAATCGATCTCTCCTGGTAAGAGGAAATAGCATCCTACCTGCTTCAAACAAATGATGATTCAGGAACACTTTGATCAAAGAATGATGAAAATTAGAAATGGTTTCTAATATTTTATTAAATGAATTATCATTATAAGATTGAAAGAGAAATGAATATAATATTGGGATCGACATATTTTCATATCCAGAGTCATATTCAGGATGCAGGGAGATTGAAGGATCTAGTTGCATGGTAATTTTCACTAAAGAATATTTTTGGTATTTTCATCAAAATTTCATATCTTCTGAAAAAGTCACGATACGTTACTAGACGTCAATCATGTCTTGTGGGTTCGATCAAATTAAAATTTTAATTTGATCATTAAATTAGAAAGTGTTCTAAATTAAGTCAAATTGGGTTGGCTAGTTTTGATCTAAATCAGTTTGGTTGAGTTCTAACCAGATTAGGTCAAATCACACCCAGACCTACTACTGGTTAGATGTGGAACCTAATGGATCACACACAAAGAGAATTGATTAAGGGTCTAATTGGATTAGACCATATTTTCAAGATGAACATTGTAGCACATGTAGCAAACCCTAGCATCAGGATTCGAATTGGATTTGAATCGGCTTCCGATTTGGGCTAATTAAGGTTCGATTTGAGCCAAATAGGATTTGGTCTTGAGTTGGATTAACTTAGACTGATTGGGCTTTAGTTGTGGTGCCACATACCTGAATCCCACGTGCTAGAGAGTCTCTCTCTTGCGCATGGAAAGTCTTTCATTCGCAAAGCATTTTTGACGCATAGAATTAGTTTGCGCCTACCTTTTTTGACTTTTTCCATTTGTTATGTCGCGTAAAATTTTTTGAATAGGTGTGGACATCAGATATGGGGTGATAAAGAGTCCTTCTACAAGTTAAAAACTCCATTTTCTTTTTAATTTTTGTCGCCCAGGATTCTTTGTCGCCCAAGACTCCTTGCCGCCCAAGACTCCATGCCGCCCACTCCTCCTTGATGCCTCTTGGACCAAGTCAAAGTCTCTTGGGACTTTGACTATTCAAAGATCATCTCCACGCCTTCTTGCTGAATGGGCATCCCTTTTTAGAGCCATTGGATGGCCTTTTTATCTGAATCTAATGGATGAAAAGGGTGGCGCCAAAGATGAAATATTGCGACTCTTCATAAATAACTTACGTAGAATTAGTCCAAGAGTCCTTCTGCTTTAAGGCACCTCTTGGACTAAGTCTACATCTCATTATTTTCTGATGAGGCATGAGATTGGCTGAAGGGACATGAGATATTTTTTTTGAATGGGCATGAGAAATTATGTTGGCATCCTTACGTATATTATAAATAAGGGTGCATACCATGAGTCTGAGAGATGTGAAAATTATCTTTCTTTCTTACAAGAGTTTCTTTTTATCCAATTTTCTTTTTTTCCTTCTCTTATCTAGACCTTATCCTTATAAGGACAAGAAGTCATCTTAAGACTAAGAGATTAGGAAGGAAAATTAAGAAGACAAAAAAAAAGAAAGATAGATAAGGAGAGGCAAGGAAGGTGACATAAAGGCTAAAGAAGGTCTTGCCCTTTCAATTAAAGTTCTTATTATTAGAACTCTAATTATATAAATCAGAGGTGCTAGTATCTTGATCAAGTCTCTGTGTGGATCAACGTTGGAGGGTGAACATGTGGGCACCTGGTGGAACCCCTGACGGACTGCTACCGATGATCAGGGTCAATTTAGGGTTTAGCGATAAGAGGTATGTTCTAATACTTTCTTTTATATTACAAATGCATGTTATATGATTTAATTGCTAATAAGGTGGTCCTAGGGTTCGGGTTTGGTTTATATGATTTCATATTTTTGCTTTGAAATCTATGCTTTCGCCCTGTACACCATTTCTATCAGTGGTATCAGAGCAAGCCTTATTAGGTTAAATCATATAATGCTTTGCTTATAATATAATGGCACAAAAGAAAAGTATGATATATATATATATATATATTGTGTTTCTTTGCATGTTATTTATATGATGAGATCATATTCTTTTATTTATCATAATGAGATTATGATGTATATATATTATTCTGTAAAGGTTGCCCTGATTTAGTGGAAAGTATTCACTATATAATGATGGTTGTCCTAGGATAATTATACATGTTAATAGATATATATAAATTTTATTATAATTGATGCTATTAGGCATTTAGTTTGATTTAAATCAGAATGTGCATCGAGATCTTTTTAAATCCCTCTTTAAATATTATATTAAGTTGTAGTGTAATTAATCTATAGCTGTATCAGTCGGGATGTCTAATTGATCAATCGGTGTCTAGGATAAATGGTTCATGATTGGTAAAGAGAATGTGATTTTTAATTGATTCTATTGTCTGATCTAGCCGATTTATTGGTATTTAAGGAAAGCAACAAGAGGACTCCCACTTCTCTCCCACTTACCTGGCTGATTCGATTAATTTAATTCTAGATTAAAATGCTCAGTATTATATTCACTACATTAAGGCTTTCCTTCATACTAAGTTCTTATTATGTCCAGAACCATATTAGTTTTGTTGTGTAACCACAAGATATATCATGGAGAATGATGTAATATTAATCTAGTGCATTGAGATGCTTACAGCATTTTGAATATACTGCTTTATTGTGTAACCACAAAAGTAGTCATATTTTATTTTGACTGTATAGAAATGAAGGGTTCTATTTAAACTAAAACATTAAAGTTTGTTGTGCTAACACAAGGCTATTAATGTTTTAGAGGCAAAAGTTTTTTGAGAGTTGCATAAAATGCAATTGGAAAGAGTTTCCTACCTTTGAACTTATAATAGGTTTGTTGTGCAACCACAAGACCTTTTATACGGAATTAGGATCTTATTCTCACTAAGAAAATCAATAAGAGGGTTATGATTTTTTGATTAAATAGTGGGAGACATAATTAAATTAAAGTCCTAATTTAATTATGTTTGTCATCATGAGTTGTTTGCTTATATATTATTCTTTATTATGTAGATTAAATGGCTTCTTCACTTTCATTACGTTTAATTTTGGATTCAAATAAATTGACTGGTCAAAATTATATTGACTAGTTGAGAAACCTAAAAATAGTACTCAGTCGAGAAACACCCTCTTATATTCTTGATGCCCCTGATCCTAAGCCATTAGAAAATGATGCCACAGATGAAGATAAGTCCACATACAAGATGTGGCAAAATGATTCCCTTACTGTCAAATGCATCATACTTGCCTCTATGAATAATGAATTACAGAGGCAGCATGATAGGCATGGACACTCAATCCATATTGCTCAATCTAAAAGAGCTTTATGGAGAGCATAGTAGGACTGCTAGATATGAGATATCTAAGCAATTATTTCGTGCAAGAATGATAGAAGAAACATCCATACAAAATCATGTTTTGATGGTAATTGACCTAATCACTCGATTAAGTCAATTAGGTTTTGTAATGGATGGAGAGTTAAGTCAGGATTTGATCCTGCAATCACTCCCAAAATCATTTTCTCAGTTTGTCATGAACTATCACATGAACAAACTGAATTCTTTCTTATCCTGAGCTATTAAATATGCTTAAGACAATAGAAAGCCATATCAAGAAAGGATAAGGCTCCTCTTCTTCTTGTGGATGGGATCTCCAAGAAGAAGGCAGGCAAAAAGGGTTCAAAGAGAAGGTTGAATCCTAAAAGTGGTATAAATAAGAAGAAAAAGGAGAAGAAGGTCTCCAGACAAATGACCTATTTTCACTACGGCAAAGCAGGTCATTGGAAGAGGAATTGCAAGGCTTACCTTGTACAACCGTGAAGTCTGGTGCAAATAATGCACCAAAAGGTATGTATGAGATACATACTATATTATCATTAAATTCTTTCATTTCAAATTCTTGGGTATTAGATACCGACTGTGGTTTTCATATCTGCAAATCTTTGCAGGGGCTGCAGAAAATTAAGAGTTTGAAGAAAGGTGACTTCAAGCTCTATGGCGCTGGAGGAGAGTCTATCCAAGCAGAAGCTATAGGGACAAATATATTGAAGTTACCTTATGGGAAGATCTTAGAGCTTACAAATTATTATTATATGCCTAAGATCATTAGAAATATTATATCTATACCCTTGTTATTAAAATAAGGTTATAGTCTTAATGTAACGAGCGAAGGTTGCTCGATCAAATATTCTAATGAAAATATTTGTTTTGGCATATTTAGCAATGGTTTGTTGACTCTATGTTTGGATGACAATATATTTCATATTGATGAAAATAGAAAACGTAAGAGAGATGACATAAATAATACTTTACTTTGGCATTATCGATTAGGTCATATTAGTGAGGCTAGGATTAACAAGTTATACAAAGAAAAGTTCTTTGATCCTTTTGATTATGAATCATTGGGAACTTGTGAATCATGCCTCATGGGTAAAATGACCAAGATTCCATTTAGTGGACATGGAGAAAGGATAAATGAGTTATTAGGACTTGTACATACGGATGTATGTGGTCCTATGACAACTCAAGCCAGAGGAGGATACTCTTATTTTATAACGTTCACTGATGATTTATCTAGGTTTGGATATGTGTATCTTATGAAACACAAATCAGAAGCCTTTGATAAATTTAAAGAGTATCAAAGTATGGTCGAAAAACAAACTGGACAATGTATAAAAATCCTTCGATCTGATAGGAGAGGAGAATACTTATCTAGTGAGTTTCTAGACTATCTTAAAGTTAAAGGGATTCTTCTCTATCACTAATCTTAAGATATCTTAAGATATAGGGTTATCCTAGTACTCCATATGTATGGAGAAGTAAGAAACCTAATCTTAAGTATCTTAAGAAATTTTGGACATAAACTTGATGCTAGATCAGACAGATGTCTATTTATAGGATATCCTAGAAATAGTATAGGATATTTATTCTACCATCCTACTGAACAAAAGGTATTTGTAAGTAGGCATGCCACTTTCATGAAAAAAGAATTTATCCTAGAAAAGGGCAGTGGCAGAAATATTGAACTTAGTGAAGTTCAAGAAAAATAAATAGAAATTTCTCAACCATATAATCACATAAAAGAACCAGAACACATAACTCCTATCCGTAGGTCTAAAAGAGTACGAAATATATATGTGAGGTATGGTTTCATTATTGAGAACAATGAAGCCCAAGTCATTAAGAATGATGAACCTTTGACCTATACGAAAGCAGTCAAAAGTAAAGACTCTTACAAATGGCTGGCTGTCATGCAATCCGAAATAGAATCCATGCACACCAACAAAGTATGGACTTTGGTGGATGCACTAGAGGATATAAATCCTATTGGATGCAAATGGATTTTTAAGAAAAAGATTGGAGCTGATGGTCAAATTGAAACCTATAAGGCCAGATTGGTGGCTAAGGGTTTTAGGCAAAAATAAGGGATTGATTATGATGAAATATTTTCACCTGTTGCCATGCTCAAATCTATTCGGATTATGCTTGCTATAGCAGCATACCACGACTATGAAATATGGCAAATGGATGTAAAGACTGCCTTCCTTAATGGTTTTCTTGAGGAGGAGGTCTATATGTCACAGCTAGAGGGATTTGAGTCAAATGAGAGACCAAATCAGGTATGCAAGCTTAAGAGATCCATTTATGGATTAAAGCAAGCATCAAGGAGTTGGAACATCCATTTTGATGAAATAGTAAAAGAGTTTGATTTTATTAAGAATGGGGATGAACCATGTGTGTACAAGAAAACTAGTGGGAGAACCATAGTCTTCTTGGTTCTGTATGTAGATGACATACTCCTCATTGGGAATGATATCCCAATGTTACAATCAGTCAAATTATGGCTATCAAATAAGTTTTTCATGAAAGATTTGGGAGAAGCATCCTATATACTAGGAATAAAGATCTATAGAGATAGATCTAAGAGGATGCTAGGCTTGTCCCAATCTAAGGTACATTGACTTAATACTGAAAAGATTCAGTATGGATGGGAAGTAAAAGAGGTTACTTTACCCATGAGTCAAGGCATACATCTCTCTAAAAAGATGTCTTCCTAAGACACCTGAAGAGAGAAATAGAATGAGTTCTATTCCTTATGCTTCGGCTGTTGGATCAATAATGTATGCCATGTTATGTACAAGGCCTGATGTTGCTTATGCTTTAGGCATTGCAAGTAGATTTCAAGCTGATCCAGGAGAGGATCATTGGAAAAGCTGTGAAAAATATTCTTAAGTACTTGAAGAAGGACTAAAGATATTTTTCTAGTATATGGTGGTTCTGATCTTAAATTAGAAGCATATTCTGACTTCTAGTTTTCAATCAGACCCAGATGATAGCAAATCCATTTTAGGGTATGTCTTTACTCTGAATGAGTGGAGCAGTAAGTTGGAAGAGTACTAAGCAGCCAACTATAGCTGACTCAACCACTGAAGCAGAATACATAGCTGTAAGTGAAGCCACCAAGAAAGCTGTCTGGATGAAGAAGTTCATCACTGAATTGGGATGTTATTCCTGAAATTGAGAATCTAGTACCACTTTACTATGATAATACTGGAGCTGTTGCTCAAGCAAAGGAACCAAGGTCTCATCATAAATCCAAACACATTCTGAGATGCTTCCATCTCATTCGAGAAATTATTGAAAGACAAGATGTAGTCATAGAACGAGTGGACACAAAGAACAACATAGCAGACCCATTCACTAAGGCTTTACCACTGCAACTGTTTGATCGCCACCTTGATTGTATGGGATTAAAATATAAGGGCGATTGGCTTTAGTGCAAGTGGGAGATTGAAAGGAATATGCCCTCAAGCCAATTAATTTTTAGGATGTTCTTTGTCTTCCAAACTCATGTAATGACATTTTTTAATAAATAAATAAAGATATTTATTTCATCATATGCAGTATCTTATTATTTATTTAAGATTATGATGAATCCCTATAAATTAGGGCTATGGTTTTAGGATTATGATGAGATCATACCAGTGAGACCTAAAATCTTAAAACCCTAATTTAAATATTCCTAGTCGATGGGACATTGAGTTAGGGATCAATGTTTTTCGGTAAGACTAGCACATTCTTTGTATGCTCGATTGAGAGGATGATTGATCTCACAATAACTTGTGTATGACACTAATACAAGAATGTGGGTGCTCATTAGAGAATGAGTTCACTGAATTGATCCAAATCGAGAATATCTAATGGAGTCTTATCTACATGTCAATAGATGGTTCTCATAGTGGAATTTGTGCATGTAATCCTTTGACCTGAAACTACCATAGAATCTTATATATATAAATCCATATTTTGGTTCATACTCATTCATGACTCAGTTATGTACGGGATGATCTGGATATGGTAGATTATATATATGAAGGTTGTGAGTAGGTTAACATGGAATCGATCTCTCCTGGTAAGAGGAAATAGCATCCTACCTGCTTCAAACAAATGATGATTCAGGAAGACTTTGATCAAAGCATGATGAAAATTAGAAATGGTTTCTAATGTTTCATTAAATGAATCATCATCATAAGATTGAAAGAGAAATGAATATGATATTGGGATTGACATATTTCCATACCCAGAGTCATATTCAGGATGCAGGGAGATCGAAGGATCTAGTTGCATGGTAATTTTCACTGAAGGATATTTTTGATATTTTCCATCAAAATTTTACATCTTCTGGAAAGTCACGATACATTGCTAGATGTCAATCATGTCTTGTGGGTTCGATCAAATTAAAATTTTAATTTGATCATTAAATTAGAAAGTGTTCTAAATTAAGTCAAATTGGGTTGGCTAGTTTTGACCTAAATCGGTTTGGTTGAGTTCTAACCAGATTAGGTCAAATCACACCCAGACTCACTGCTGGTTAGATGTGGAACCCAATGGGTCACACACAAAGAGAATTGATTAAGGGTCTAATTGGATTAGACCATGTTTGCAAGATGAACATGCTAGCACATGTAGCAAACCCTAGCACCTGGATTGGATTCGAATCGGCTTTCGATTTGGGCTAATTAAGATCCGATTTGAGCCAAATAGGATTTGGTCTTGAATTGGAATTAACCTAGACTGATTGGGCTTTAGTTGGGGTGCCACATACCTAAAATCCCATGCATGCCAAAGAGTCTCTCTCTTATGCATGGGAAGTCTTTCATGCGCAAAGCATTTTTTGGCGCATAGAATTAGTTGGCGCCTACCTTTCTTTGACTTTTTCCATTTGTTATGTCACGTAAAAATTTTGAATAGGCATGGACATCTGATATGGGGCAATAAAGGAGTCCTTCTATTGGTTAAAAACTACATTTTCTTTTTAATTTTTGTTGCCTAGGATTCTTTGTCGCCAAGACTCCTTGCCGCCCAGGACTCCATACCGCCCACTCCTCCTTTGACGCCTCTTGGACCAAGTCAAAGTCCCTTGAGACTTTGACTATTCAAAGATCATCTCCATGCCTTCTTGCTGAATGGGCATCCCTTTTTAGAGCCATTGGATGGCCCTTTTATCTGATCTAATTGGATGAAAAGGGTGGCGCCAATGATGAAATATTGTGACTCTTCGTAAATAACTTACGTAGAATTAGTCCAAGAGTCCTTCTGCTTTAAGGCACCTCTTGGACTAAGTCTACATCTCATTATTTTTTGATGAAGGCATGAGATTGGCTGAAAGGGACATGAGATTTTTTTTGAATGGGCATGAGAAATTGTGTTGGCACCCTTACGTATATTATGAATAAGGGTGCGTACCATGAGTCCGACAGATGTGAAAATTATCTTTCTTTCTTACAAGAGTTTTTTTTTGTCCAAATTTTTTTCTTCCATTCTCTTGTCTAGATCTTGTCCTTATAATGACAAGAAGTCATCTTAAGACTAAGAGATTAGGAAGGAAAATTAAGAAGAAAAAGAAAAAGAAAGATAGATAAGGAGAGGCAAGGAAGGTGACATAAAGGCTAAAGAAGGTCTTGTCCTTTTAAGTAAAGTTCTTATTATTAGAACTCTAATTACATAAATCAGAGGTGCTGGTGTCATGATCAAATCTCTGTGTGGATCAACGTTGGAGGATGAATATGTGGGCACCTGGTGGAACCCCTAACGGACTATTACCAGAGATCAAGATCAATTTAGGGTTTAGCGATAAGACGTATGTTCTAATACTTTCTTTTATATTATAAATGCATGTTATATGATATAATTGCTAATAAGGTGGTCTTAGGATTCGGGTTTGGTTTATATGATTTCATGTTTTTGCTTTGAAATCCATGCTTCTGTCCTGTACACCATTTCTATCACCAAGAAGTCTTGTTTGACCCAGTCTTGAGGAGGGTTTTGAGGGTCTTTCATCTGATTGGATCAGATGATGTCATCCCATCAATCAAATTTAGATTTGATTGCACGAAGGGCCATGATTGGCCAGGATGATGTGGCACCTTATGGTGCAGTAGGGTCTATATAAACCCTAACTGTGCCTAGAATTTAATGCTTTTGCCTTTACCCCATGCCACATAGCATCTCTCCCTCCTCCATGCCACCCTCTGGTCCTCTTTCTCCTCTCTATGCCCAAGAGCTTTTGGGCATGAACAAGGTAAGATCCAAGCAAGTGAAAGGCGTTAGGAAAGGAAGAAGGCAACACTACTACAAGAGACAACGGCTCTTCTCCAAAAGCAGTTTTGAAGACCTTTAAGATCAGATCTAGATCTAATTTTTGGAGGATTGATTGAGAAGAAAATCTCTAGATCCTGTCCGAGTGGATAACGGTAGTGGCCAGGTGCTTGCGTGGCTATATCCAGAACCTCAAGCAAACATCGGGATCATCATAGGATAATTGAATTATCCAAAATAAAGATATAATTAAATTAGATTTAATTTTTATTTTTATTTTTATTTTTATTATCAGATCAATAACATCAGATTTGAGGAGTCTCAGATCTGATTAGGATCTCAGAGAATTTTTTTTTGAAATGTCCCTCTTGATCCAATCAGATTTGAACGAATCTGACCTAGAAAACAAGGCCTTTTCCTTTGGGTTTTGTGTGCCAAATACAAGTGGTCCATGCTTGGAAATCTGGAGAGGGTGCCCAACCCAACTCTTGCCTTATTTGGACAAGCCTTGCTAGGTTTTTGACCTAGACAAGGACTTTATCATAACTTATAAAAAAAGAGTTAAGGCATAAAATTTTCAGAGGTCCTAGACCTGAGAGAGAGAGAGAGAGAGAGAGAGAGAGAGAGAGAGAGAGAGAGAGAGAGAGATTGGAGCATAGGAAATGTTGGGTGCAAATAGCTTTAGGTGTGGGATTTTGTGGAGACACAAATCATTATGTCTTGGTAAGAGAAACAAGGAAGAAGAAAGGGTTCTTCTTCAAGGATTTTCTTGATTCTCTTCTTCCTCCTTTTGTGAGATTTTAGAAAAGTGATTTCCTTCCTAAATCCTCTACTTCTTCTTCTGATAATTGAAGGGTCTAAGGTCTAAAGAAGGAGGCTTATAATCAGCCATCAAAGAAGGATTAGTACAGTACTAGCATGCTCTGCTGATTTTCTATCACTGGACTTCAGATCAATGATTGAGGCTTTGTGTGGATATCCTATAGAGGCCAAATACATGTGTGGCTTGGAGGGATGACCTTAGCCTTGAATCAGTAAGTTGAAGAACCAAACTTGCAAAGGTAAGAGAGATTTAATCTTTCTTTTCTTTCTAGATTAGATCTAGTATAGCTTTGATGTTGATGTGATCAACATCATTTTTGCTTGATTTTTAATTTTAGATTTAATAGCATGCATAGATCATGAGATAAGATCCCAGATCTAGGGTTAATTTATGTATTTTAATAAATTAATATGATTAGTTTGTTACTTTCGCTGACCAATTTTGAAAAAAATTTCAAAATATGTTCATGAAACCCTAGATCTTATCCTTCAATTGGTATCAGAGCCTAGGTTTCTTATGATATCATTTTTATGCATGTTTAGATTATTTATTTATATTAGATCTAAATTATAATCTATTATTTAAATCTAAAATTAAATTATTGATCGTACGAACTAATTTATAAGATTGTCCTGCTATAAGGTTTACCCCTTATAGTGTAAAGGTTGTCCTAGTTCGTGCAAATCTAAAGTTAATCATAAATTTATTAAATATGATCTAGATTAATTTATAATTTATTAGATTTAAAGTTATTTAAATTTAAAAATTAATATTTTAGATTGCACGGACTGATCTTATAAGGTTATCCTGCTATAAGGTTTATCCTTTATAGTGAAAAGATTATCCTAGTACATGCTGATCTAAAATCCTCATCATAAAATTTTAGATTAGATCTAAGAGATTTTATGATTTAATTAAAAATATTTTAATTTAATTTTTATCATCATAAATATGTTAGCTTTGATCTAAGATGATTTATGGTTGATTAGAATTGAAATAATTTCAATTTGAATTACATGAATACGTTTAGATTAGATCTAAAGTAGATTCATGTTTATATTATTTGAATATTGATTATAAATCAAACATACAACTGGTTGGTAAAATCATATTATAATAATATTTTATAAATATAAAAAATAATTTTGAACCATCGAATCCCAACCATCAGTCCAAAACTTAATTAAGAATTAAGAGTTGTTTAATTAGGATCTAGGATTATGAATTGAAGATCCTAAGATACAAATCATAACATTTGGATTAATAGATTAGTGAGAATTAGATTCATTAATTATGTTAGACCTAAGGTTAGATTAAAAGAATGGACTTAATTAAATAATTGACTAAATCTAATCAATAGTTTGAAGGAAAAAATTCTATTTTTCGTGTTAGGTTCGTTTAGATCTGATTTGATCAAGAGAAATATTTCAAAAAAAAATTTCTTAGATCCAAATTAGATTTAAGACTTTTCAAATCTAATTTTATCAGTCTGATAAAATAAAATAAATTAAATTAAATCTAATTTAATTATATCTTGTTATGGGTAATCCTATTATCCTGTGATGATCCTGATGTTTGCTTGAGGTTCTAGATGTAGCCATGCAAGTGCCTAACCTCTACCGATATTCACTTAGGTAGGATCTGAAGATCTTCTTCTTATCAATCTATGCTCCAAAAATCAGATCTGGATCTAATCTTGAAGGTCTTCAAAATGACTTTTGAAGATCAGCCATTGTCTCTTGCAGCAGTGCTGCCTTCTTCCTTTCTTGTCGCCTTTCTCTTATCTAGATCGCACCAAACTTGAGCCCAAAAAGTCTTGGATGTGGATAGGAGAGAGAGGACCTAAAGGTGGCATGGAGAGAGAGGGATAGAAGCTTTATGGCATGGGCAAAGGGTTGAACCTCTCAATGCTAGGCACAGATAGGGTTTATATAGACCCTACTGCGCTATGCAGTGCCACATCATCTCGGCCAATCATGGCTCTTTGTGCAATCAGATCTAAATCTAATTGGTGGGATGACATCATTTGATTCAATCAGATTAGAGTCCCTCACAAACCTCTTTAGGTGGCACCAAGACTGATCAAAGAGGACTCTTTGGTGCCACCCAAGTTGAAAGCATGAAGCAACCTGGAGTCCCATCTGTTTGGGACTCCAGGCGTGATCCTCATGGGGTGCACGCCTCTCTAGGCATGCACCCCCTCCCTTTCTACTTTTTAGTAGGGGACAAAGTCTCATGTTCTCTCCTATGGGTGCATGACACATGGATAGATGTCTAAGTGTCAAAGATCAACATTTGACCAAAGTCAAAGGACAAGATTTAGTAGATAATGAAAAATGGCAGGTGTTGTCTCAAATTTATCTCATAAATTAAGACAATCCTTTTCTGACCTGGACAAGCTCTAGTTAGACCAAGTAATGATTTTTAAGTGAGCTCAAATATATTTGGCTCAGTGGAGACAAGCTTTAATGATTATTGAAGGAGAACATTAGGCTCAATCGTGTGCTAGCACGATTTTCTTGAACCTAATTGAATCTTTTTCAAATCAATTAAATTAGGTTAGTCAAATTGATGATATCCAGATCTAAACCCTTATCTGTGTGACCTAGTTAGGTTTAGTTTCATATGGTAATGGGATACATCATGATCTCTATCATCGACATCATCGAAATACCTTCCGATGGATCAAAACTTTTCTAATTCTCACAACTAGAATGATCGATCAACCAAATCATTCTAATTGCTCCAAAATCCATCAGCAACACCTAGCACCATATGGTGGCAACCCATCAGAACTAAAAATGAACCTCTTGGTGCAGTTACCTATGTGATTAAGTTTCTCTATCTTGAGTCCCGATCGGATTAGGATTAAGATGATCTTGTCAAACCCTAATTTCCATCATATGAATTAATCATTTGATTCAAGTTTAATGTGAAAACTCTAATAGAAACTCTTTCTATTATTTCACTCTGCCATGGCCATGGGCTTATAGACTTGATTCTCATGATCATTATAGGACTGCTCCTCATCTACCGAGGTAGATAGATCTTCTATCGATGCATTCCAATTCCTACAATGAACATGCTATAGCCAATATATACCTCAGGATTCCGAATGACTAGGAGACTGAGTCATGGTGTAGTCAAACTATAACACCCTCAAGATGAACTATCGATGCACCTCAGGTTAAAGAACCAGACACACCATTGCAGCTTCGAGCCAATCATCGATGAGAAGGTAGATTTTTCTCATGACTGCTCAAGGTGGTCACGCTCAGTGCCCTTGTTCTCTAACGAGTACCTGTACTCTCGCTTCGGTGTCTTTACACCGTAGATTCAAGACTTATCTATCCTAAAAAAGTGATTGTACACCAACCTTCTGGATCAATCACCATCCTCATGATGATCCTATGGTCGAGAGCATTTTATGAGTTAATAATGAAAATTCATGTCTTAAATTTTCAACTCTTGAAAATATGAACCATCATTACCATTAACTCAAGGGATGTATCACAGACACTTTCAAATACACATTATGATAGAAAATAACCTATTTTATTATTTATAGTCAAAATTATAATTTTGCCCTTAGATGTGTATTATAAATGTCAGCCTATTCTGGCTTCTAGAGTACACATATCTAACATAGTTGTCTTAGATTAGATCAAGGATTCTCTAGATCAATTATAATAGTTGTAGTTGGTCAAGTCCATGTCTATAACGAGAACCAAATTGGATTTGATTCTTGGCTATGTAGTCTAGTTCGAACTATTAGATTGATCCAATAGAAACTAAATTAATCTAGATTAAATCTAACAAATTTATGATTAGCTTTAGATCTGCACCAACTAGGACAACCTTTACACTATAAAGGATAAATCTTATAGCAAGACAATCTTATAAATCAGTTCGTGTGATCTATAATTTTAATTTTAGATTTAAATAATAGATTATAATTTAGATCTAATCTAAATAAATAATCTAAATATGCATAAAATATTAGATATGTGTGTCCTAGAAGGCAGAATTGGCTGACACTTATAATACACTTTTAAGGATAAAATTATAATTTTAACTATAAATAATAAAATAAATTATTATCTATCACATATGTATATTTAGTGTCTGTGATACATTCCTTGAGTTGATGATAATGATAATTCTTATTTTCAAGAGTTGAAAATTTAAAACAAGAATTTTCATTATTAACTCATAAAATGCTCCTGATCGTAGGATCATCATGGGAATTATGATTGATCTGGAAGGTTAGTGTATAATTGCTTCTTTATAGTAGATGAGTCTTGAGTCTACGTGTAGAGACATCGGAGCGAGAGTATAGGTACTGTTAGAAAATGAGGGCACTGAGCGTGACCACCTTGAGTAGTCATAAGAAAGTCTACCTTCTCATCGATGATTGACTCGAAGCTACAGTGGTGTGTCTGGTTCTTTGACCTGAGGTAAAACGGCAGTTCACCTTGAGGGTGTTATAGTTTGACTACACCATGACTCGATCTCCTAGCCATTCAGAACCCTGAGGTGTATGTTGGCTATAGCATGTTCATTGTAGGAATTGGATTGCACCAAGATGGAATCTATCTACCTTGGTGGATGAGTAGCAGCCCTATGATGATCATAAGAATCAAGTCCACAAGCCCATGGCCATGGCAGAGAGTGAAATAATAGAAAGAGTTTCTATTAAGGTTTTCACATCAGACTTGAATCAAATGATTAAATCATATGATAGAAATTAGGATTTGATGAGTTCACCTTAACCCTAATTCGATCGAGACTCAAGATAGAAGAACTTAATCATACAAGTAGCTGCACCGAGAGGTTCATTTTTAGTTTTGATGGATTGCCACCATATACTGCTAGATAGATTTTGGGAGCAATTAGAATAATTTAGATGATCGATCATTCTAGTTGTCTGAATCAGAAAAGTTTTGATCCATCGAAAGGAGTTTTGATGATGTCGATGATAGAGATCATGACATATCCCATTACCATACAGAACTAAACCTAATTGGATCACACAAATAAGGGTTTGGATCTAGATATCATCAATTGAATTAATCCAGTTTAATTGATTTAAATTAGATTCAAGAAAATCATGCTAGCACACGATTGAACCTAACATTCTCCTTTTTCTATCATTAAAAGTTATCTCGACTGAGCCAAATGAGTTTGTGCTCACCCAGGTATCTTTACCTAGTCTGACTGGAGCTTGTTTAGGTCAGAAAAAGATTGTTTTAATTTATGAGATAAATTTAAGATAATACTTACCATTTTTCATCACCTGCTAATTATTGTCCTTTGACTTTGGTCAAATGTTGACCTTTGATTCTTGGACATCTGCCCATGTGTCATGCACTTATTGGAGAGAAAATAGGGCCTTGTCCTCTCCCTAAAAATTGGAAAGGAGGGGGCGCATTAATAGGGACACGATGTTGTCGTTAAGACACCGTGTTTATCAATTTAAATCCGACTCTTTACTTTTTAAATTAACTAAAAATTATGAAGAAAGTGGTGAGTCGGGTCGAATCCACAGAGAGGCAATGATTTATTTCTAAAATCTTTGATTCTTTTTTTTTTAAGAAAAGAAAGCAAGGATTTTTTTTGTCAAAATTAAAGTTGAAAAATAGATCTATAAATAAAAATAGAATTTAAATTATGCAAAAATAAATTTGATACTAAGATCTACTATTTAGATCTTAGCAACTACTTATAGTAAAATTAAAAAGCAATAAAGAACAAATAATTTAAAGAGCTAGAATTGAAAAGAATAATGAAACTTTCTTTATTAAATTTAAAACTAAGATGCAGAATTTAAATACAAGAAATTAAAGAAAATTTAGAATTTTAATACAAGAAATTAAAGGAAAAAGACTAGATGGAGATCGCAGATCAGCGTAGGCATGAAGATGGCGTAGAAGACCGACTCTTCTTCTCAGCACCGCAGCTTTGAAGCAACCTTTAATCCAGAGCTTGACTTCCACCCCTATACCTTAGCTTTCCTTCCAACCCTCCTCCTCTTCTTAGAGGCTTAGGATCCTTTTTATAGAGCTAGAAGAGGTAGATATTTATTTCTAAAAGCAATATGGGACTAATTTCCTTTGTAATCATAAAAAATCTGAATAAAATTTGAATAAAAATAACTCTGTTATGACTCTGGTAAATCTGGTAAAATCTGGCTATTCGATAGGAATCGAACAGTTCAAAAATCATCAAAATCGGATGCCTATTAGCTCAGATCAGCTCGAATTAAATTCTGGCCATCCGATCGCGCTTGATCGAGAAAATCTGGCCGCAAATCATGCTTCGGGAGTCCTGATCACCATCGGGAGCATTCTGGACCGTCGAATCGAAGCTGGAATCAGGCACTGCCCATTTGATGGTGATCCGAGTGAAATTAGCAATCGAAAAAAATGCTGATCGTCCGATCTTAACCGCAATCAACTGCAGCCATCCGATCGCGCAATCACTGTTCCCATGGACTGCGTAGACTGGCTGCACCGCACACCGCAACCAATCAACGCTTCTATCATCGAGTGAAATGACCAGATTGCCCTGTGAGCCACGATAAATTTCTGTAGACCCTTTAAGGGTCTAGGTCCACCACGTGGCAGGCTCTGATTCGCCGGACTTTGCTGAGCTGGCGGTCCATGCCTGGATCATAGACCGGCTGATGGCTTCAATGACTGAGTCGGCTTTGATGGCTTGGCTTGGCTTGGTGGCTCGGCTTGCGGAGCCGGTTGAGCCATTTTCTTTTTTTTATTTAATTTTTATTTATTTTATATTTTTTAAAAATTCATATCTTTTCTATTTTAGCTCCGTTTTATTTGAAATTTATTTCGTTGTAATCAAAAAAATGAGCTCTTTCTTTTGATAATAAAATTTTATTTTTTAAATTTTATTTATTTTTTATTATTTTTTAATTAATTTTTTAATTAATAAAAATATGAATTTTTTTCAAAAATTATATATAAATTGATCATTAATTTTTAAAAATTAATATAAATTAATTAATAAATTAATACTTTTATTGATGAATTTATGGTGCTTATCACACCTTCCAACTTAAGTTTTGCTTGTCCTCGAGTAAAGAAAGAATTTAATTTAGATCAATTACCATATTTCATTGAGATCCTCCTTCATAAGAATAGATCCAGGATTTAAGATCAAAAGTTTAGACAGTATCACTAACTAAGTATTAAGTTTTAGAAAGTAAATTTTATGATAGATTAATCAGAAAAACTTTCTTAGAATTCATCTAAAGATTTTCAGCACTTGGTTTCATGAATACTAACTTAACATTTGGATGTTGATTTAAAGGACAAACGAATCTTCTTTTATCATCCTATTTTGGTCAGTTTTCTATATACTTCCAAGTTAAGTACATGAATTAAGGTAGCTTTCACATTGCTCTCTTTTTTTTTAAAAAAAAATCATGCTGAGCATCCTGGCCTTCCCTTCACCATTTTTGATGTGAACTTTCTACACTTCACTTAGGTGCAGAAGTTCTAGTTTAGGGCAATCTATATATACTCTATGTTTTATGCACTTTTTTTTTTTTTTTTTTAAGCAGGTAGCTCTTTCCTTAAATTCAAGTTTCTTTAGTTGAGGTATATATAAACCATCCAATTTTTAGTGATAATTAAATCCTCAATTTAGCCTTATAATCAACACCTACTGTGCTTCATTAGTGTGCATGTGCAAGTTAGAAGTGCTATTAGCCTTTAAATGACCTTAAGTAGGCTTGCTAATGGTCTGACCAAATAATCTGCTTCTTGAACTCGCCACCATTATTAGTTAATACTTTCTAACTTTATTACTTTTTCCTAGTTTATTTTGCTTAAGATTCTCTTTCCCAAAATATGGTTTATTCCAAAAATTTTTTAAATAGTTTTAAATAGTTTGATTATTATTATTATATATATATTTATTTATTATTATTTTTTATTTTAATTTATTAATTTTTAATTTTTTAATTATTTTATATATTTTATTATCCCCTATTATTGATTATTGACATTTTTATCCTTTAATTGATTTATTTATTTATATATATATATTTTTTTTTTTTTATTTTTTTATTTTATTTTTTATTTTTATTTTTTATTTTTTTACTTTTTACCCAACTGAATTGACATTGTCCTCAATAAAAGAGTGTAAATTATGTTTATTTATTTAGCATAAGGTCTTGAAGCTTATGATCCTTCTCCAGTTTTTTGGTCCTTCTCTAACTTAGCCTAAAAAGAAAAGAAACTAAAAAGAATAAATTAGATTCAAGAAGTATTGGGTTGCCTCCCAACAAGCGCTAAGTTTATTATCTTCAGCCAGACAAAATGCAGTTTAATTCATTGTGGTTCTTGTTAATTGCACTTGATCAATGTTTTAATTTAATGATATCCCTTCGATATATGGTTTAAGCCTTTGGCCATTTACCTTAAAGAAATTTTTAGTCCTAGGGAATCATAGAGTTTGAATTGCACCATGTGGGAATACATGATTAACTATATAAGGTCCATCCCATCTGGATTTTAATTTTTCAAGGAAATAATCAAAGCCTTGAGTTAAATAACCAGACTTGTTGATTTGGCTTCAAAGGTTTT
Source organism: Cocos nucifera (assembly GCA_006176705.1). Classification (NCBI taxonomy): domain Eukaryota; kingdom Viridiplantae; phylum Streptophyta; class Magnoliopsida; order Arecales; family Arecaceae; genus Cocos; species Cocos nucifera. Next base: position 30,826 of record QRFJ01001719.1, read on the forward strand.
TCCTTGAAATGTGTTTATCATGGAAGGCTTTCATTTTCTCCTTATAAATTTTTGAATTTTCATAAGCTTCTTGCCTTAATTCTTCTAATTCACTTAATTGTAACATCCGATTGGAACCAGCTTTGTTTAAATTAAAATTTAATTATTTTATTGCCCAATATGCTTTATGTTCAAGTTCTACCGGAAGGTGACATGCTTTTCCATAGATTAATCTATAGGGAGACATTCCAATGGGGTTTTATAAGCTGTCCTATAGGCCCATAATGCATCATCCAATCGATCTGACCAATCTTTTCGATCAGGCCTAATAGTCTTTTGTAAGATATTCTTGATTTCCCTATTAGAGACTTCTACCTGACCACTTGTTTGCGGATGGTATGGTGTAGCTATCTTATGTGTCACCCCATATTTTCGTAATAAAGTTCGAAATTGATGATTTGTAAAATGGGTACCCCCGTCACTAATGATAGCACGTGGAAATCCGAACCTGAAAAAGATATTCTTCTGAATAAATTTTAGGACTACTTTATGATCATTGGTTCAAGTTGCTATTGCTTCAATCCATTTAGAAATATAATCGATAGCTACCAAAATGTATTCAAATCCATTGGAAGGTGGAAAAGGTCCCATAAAATCAATTTCCCATACATCAAAAATTTCAACCACTAAAATAGGTTCAAAGGCATCATGTCTTTCTTTGAAATATTCCCTAAGACTTGACACTTAAAACACTCCTGACTAAAAGTATGGGCATCCTTAAATAATGTTGGCCAATAAAAACCACTTTATAACACTTTGGCCGCAGTTTTTCATCCAGAAAAGTGTCCTCCACAAGCAAGAGTATGACAAAATTGTAAGATACTCCATTGTTCAGATTCAGGAACACATCTACGATTGATTTGATCAGCACAAATTCTAAAAAGCTCAGGATCTTCCCAAAAATAATATTTGATTTGAGCAAAGAATCGATCATTTTCATTCTTAGACCAGCCATCAGGAATTTATCCTATGACTAAGTAATTGACAATATTTGCAAACCAAGGAGTCTTTGTATGTGAAACTATTAACAATTGTTCATCTGAAAAAATTCTCTGATTGATACAGGTTCATTATCTTTCACTAGGATC
>QRFJ01001719.1:31977-191188 GCA_006176705.1 Cocos nucifera
AAGAGAGAGATAAAAGTATACCAAACCAACCACTTAATCAAAATCAAGTGTCTCCTTACTGCATCCATGCACTTCAATTGATAAACATAGAGAAGGAGAGCCTCCAATGCCCAACACAGAATGCACAAAATGTGCATGAAAACACAAAGGACATGGGATTTGGATAAGATGTGAGTTTAACGTTTCAACCAAAAAACTAAGTGAATTCAAAATTCAACTAATTTAAACTAGCCCAACCCTTAGACCAGCTCAAAAGTAGTAAGCAGAGGGCCAGAAACTTCTGGATATGAAATATTACTAAAAATTTATAGGGCATGGACAAGTTAGAAGCAAGATGTGGCGCAAGGGAGTTTAAATTCACACTTATTGACTGCCTAAATTGGTTCAACCGAACCAATTAATCTAATAATTAACTAGGTAAATCAACCAAATAGTCTAACTATCTAATTAATTTTTTAATTAAATAAGAAATAATTAGATTCCAGCGTCGATCAAATAGATCAAAATCTCCCAAAGATAGTCATCTCATGATTAATCATATCAACATCTAATCACTAAGCACTCAATCAGATTGGATCATCTTTTGCCATCAAATTAAGCTAACATAATCAATCTACATTAATCCTTAAAAATTCAAGTCCAAATGTAGTACTCGACAATAGAGCTCACAACATAAAATCCTGATAGAGTCATCCAGGACTTCTTGAATCCAGTACCCAAATGAATAAACCATATTATAGATTCCAAACTAAGAGATCTGATCAGAGAGTTTTAGATAATAAGACTCTAATTTAAGTCTAGTATAACCAATAAAAAAGAGCCTAACTAGAATCTGTCAAGATCTCAATCAGTGAAACTTGACCATAGGTCCCCAAGTTATAGACTCATCATAAGCCATCAAATAAGGTAGAACTCTATTGTATCCCATAGGTTTGATTCCCGAATCGATAGCAAAAAAATTAATTTTATGATGAGTTAGTATGGTACCTCGATCGATCGTAGGTCAAAAACTCCACACAACATATAGATAACCTATGAATGGTATCATCATAACTTCTCTGACATCGATCACAAAGGATGAATCAATTTACTGCCAATCCTAAAATTTCTATTTGTATTTCAAAATCAGTGCCATCATATGGCCACCTAACGGAGGGTTGCAATTGAAATATAGTGGCACTTGCTCACCTTGGAGGGGGTCAACCAATTTGACACACCATGACCTCAACAAGTACTTGACGACTCATAAGCTCATCATAAATCAAAATTCTTAAGTAGTCCGATACTAAGTACCAGGAGCTTGCTGTAAGTCACCAGGTGTCGTCAGTCTAGAGGGACACTTATACCATATTGTCGTGAGCAATCTTGAAGTAGAACTACTGCAATGGACTCACATTAGGTAAAATATGTACTACATCTTCACTGCATCCATAACAGTAATCTCCATACTTCTTGATTAAATGACAACCATCACTTTATGGCACACAACGACTATACTCGATAGTTGTCCACGCTGAGTAATAGTGTATCATTGGATGTAACAATTTAAGACTAATGATAACTATCCTTTCGGGTCTAAATAGCCTAGGACTCATCATCCGAAGAGTTCATTAAAAAAGAAGCCAAAAGATGAAAAAATAAAAAAATAATAATTCTTTATTAAATAATTTAAGTAGAATTAATATAGGCTCAACCACTATAATTTAGTGATTACTCTTTAGAATAACAATTCCAACATCAATCTAGATGAAATCTAAAGATAGACAAGAGAGCTTAGATTATCCCAGTTCTATATACATAGAAACTCAATGCTGAGAGGATCGGCATAGAGAATTTCAAGAGAACTACTTCTGATATGGCCATGAAATTTTCTCTCCAAAAGGATTATTCGACACTTCCTAAAAGAGAGAGGCATATAGTAGAACCATACTTCGACAGTAGGATCTAGTCACGTACCCCATGAAATTAGAATCCAAATATACATACACTAAAAGTAGGAGTAATACTAATTGATGGATTTAATTCTAGTTCAATTCTACGATGATGAAATGAAACGGTCTCATATTATTCCTTTAACTTACTATGAGTCATCTACTAAAGAGTCCCAAGAGACCTATGGCGGACCTCTATTGCAAAGTGGATACATCGCAAAATTCAGATGTCATGAAAGAAGACGTGTGTTAAGAACACACTAGATAGAGTAGGCATCCTTCCTGATGGTCCTGGTCCTGCTCTAACTGTCGATACACTTGTAATTATCAAAGAAGGAACCAAAGGCATACCAGCAAATGAGCATATACTGCCTGCACCAACAAGTCTAAAAGATCGATGAATCGAGGTAATCCGACCTCAAAGATCAATAGAAGGAGAACCTGGCTGACCCCTTCACGGAAAGAGTTCAACACCCCATCGAAGATGGATATTAGAACATATCGAGGCATTTAGATAAGTAAGAGTTATTGAGAATTAAGTTCCAAAGTCATCAATCAGCATATTATTTGCTATTTATAATTAATAAATAATTTATTATTAAATAAAATAATATTCTACTTTTTGTCATAAAGTTCTACATCTTCTAATAACTTCTTTATTATAGAAGTTCTAGGACAGTTAGTTTAGATAAAGAAGAAACTTTATCAATGCAGTCCTACACATTCCGACCAAAAATATAGTTGTAATGAGATAAAATATTATTGATAAGATCATTATATCCCATATAGGTTGGGTTGTCCCTTAACCAAGGACGTAAGAGATAACTGCATGGCAAACAGTGAGATATAAGGATACATCATCACGTGAACTGACCAACTTCAAAAAGCATCACTATGCGAATGCTCTGATGTGATATAGATATAATGTCCGCTTAGACTGAGATTACATGGGCTTGCAAGACTCATCATGCTTGGTTCAGACTATCTAAATTTTAATTTAGTGATGGAAGGTTTTGGACACAATCAAGTCTATGAAGTTGGTAAATAACAAGATGGATGACCACTCCAGATTTAAAAAAATATATATTAATTAATTTAGCAAAATTTAGCCAAAAAATCCATAATGATTGGATTAAATACAATGTGGAGAAATTCAAAGTTGATAGTTAAATTTATCATCTTAGCATTTAGATCAAGGGGATGAATTATACGAAACTAATATCAATGTGGTTTGTAGAGTGGTTGCTTTACATATTGAACTATCCGCATACGAAAACCATGCTAAATGCAACTTTGATTGATACACAAAATATTTTTATGCTACTAGGACTTAGGTTAAACTAGGACCATGCACATAAACACTTAACAATGATGGCTGATCAATGACTTATGAATCATTTAAGGTAACAACATACATTGATGTTTGACCAAGTCAAGTATTGCAAGAAGAATTCGATAGTAATTGGATTGCTAATAGCTTAATTGATTAAACTAAAAGCACAAGGATTAAGTCCTAATTGAATATGATTAATTAGATTTAGTTTGGGCTTGATGATCCAAGTCCAATTGATTATTGGCACGCTAATACAAGAAGAACAACTCCAGCTCAAGTAGACCTTGTATGGCACCAATTAGATTTGAATAAAATTAACTAATTTAATTTAATAATTAATTAAAACTCTTAGTTGGACTAAAGACATCTATAATTGGTTGTATTCGTTTTTGATTTAATTGGGTTCAATAATAAGTTAGACCATAGCAAAACTAGAAGGTCCTAAGTTATGACGGATTTCTCCATCCTATGCTACCTTTTAGCTTCCATGCTATCCTGCAATTCTTGCAATCTTTTATGAAAAAATTATTTGCAGAGGTATCCATCCCGTTTAATGTCTGTCACTATTTATAAGAAAATTAGTTAGGAATAGTCAAACAAATAAGATTTGACCTAGGTACTTTTGATAGAGTTTGACGCGCATCCTTTCTTACTCTTGAGGCAACAACATATAATTTCTCTAATTTTTATAAAAATAGAAGATTTTTTGTACATTTAGAGCACAAAAAAAATATGAGGGGATGCGCAAAGTTGGCACCCCAATCCTTACTCCATTTGGACCTACCTTCTAGGTACTTGACATACGATAAGGATCTATCTAACTCTTATTGAAAAAATAGGAATATAGTTTCTCAAATTTTAAACTTGAGAGAGTTTGGATGTGGAAGCTTGTGCAAAAAGATCTAGCGTGTGCTCCTTTAACACAGTAAACCTCGTGTCGGTGACAGACAGAAGGAAAAGAAAGGATCTTCTCCAGGATTTCTATTCTCTTCTTCTCCTTTATAGATCTAGAAGAGGGATTTTCTCCAATCTTACTTCTCTCCTGATTATTAAGATCCAAGATTGGAAGAGCCTTCTAATCGGCCATCAAAGAAGGATACACAGTACCTGCAGTGCTTGCTGATTTTCGTCGTTGCACTTCAAATCGATAATCCGAGCCTTGGTGGATTTCTATAGAGATCGGGATGCATGTACGGCTTAGAGCAATGACTCAGCCCTTGATTAGCAAGTTAAAGAACCCAACTTGCAAAGGTAAGAGAGATTCGACCCTTTCTTCTAGATTAGATCAAGTAATAGCTTGATATGATGTGATTAATATCATCCTTGCTGATTATTTTAAATTTAGATGTAATAGTCATGCCTAGATCATGAGATAAGATCCTAGAATTTAGGTCATTCATGATATTTAAATAAATAATATGATTCGTTTATACTTTTGCAACTATTTGAAAAAAAATCGCAAATATGTTCAGACCCTGATCCTTCTTCAATTGTAGCATAATGTACTGTTCTTATGATTGATTATTGAAGGGAAACATGATTTTTTTGGATCAGGTTGTCAGATCTGATTGATCGAAGGCATATTAAAAAAAATTCTTAGATCCTAATCAGCATCTAATTTTTCAGATCTAATCTTACGTCGATAAACTAAAAAATTAAATAAATAAATTTGAATAGTTACTGAATGGGTAATCTAATACCGTTGATGATCTGTGATGGCTGAGTCTGGATCTAGCCATCAACGCCTGGCCTCTATGATATCCACTAGGCGGATCTAATAGAGATCTTTCTCCTCTCTTTCTCCAAAAATCAGATCTTGGATCTGATTTGAATCTCAAAACTCCTTCTGAAGACAGAGCGTCTCTGCAGCAGTGATGCTTCTCTTCATTCTCGTCAGTCTTTCTTGTCCTTAATCGCATAACGAACCAAACTATCCTTAGGGCATTGAGAGGAAGATATACCTGAAAGGTGGCTATAGAAAAGAGAGATAGCCTTGGTGCATGCTGGAGAGGATTCTTGAAAGTGCGCATAACTGTCTTATATAGACCTGCCGCGCCATGCAGTGCCACATCACCCGCCAATCTGTTTTGTTTATTCAATCTAAATCTGATTGGTGGTATGACAGCACCTTTAATCAATGAGAACCATAGATATCCTAAGGTGTCTAAATTGGTCAAAGGTCATACGGTGAGGTCACCTAGTTATTGAATCAAGAAGCAACCTGGAGTCCATCCATATGGATCCAAGCATCCTATCCATCGCGGCGCACTGCCATCCTAGGCATGCGCCCCTCTTTCCAATTTAGAAAGAGGGGACACGTAAGCCACTACTGCTTTCTCAAAAATGCATGACACATGGACAGATGTCAAGGGTCAAAGGTCAATGTTGACAAAGGTCAAAAGATAAGAATCAGAGTGATGGAAAATGAGGTGTTGTCGTAAATTATCTCATAAATTAAGACAACCCTTTCTAACCTGGACACCCATCAAACTAGGTAAAGATATGAGTACAAAAACCATTGCTCAGTCGAGATAATTAATGATAGAAAAAGAATCATGTTAGGTAAATCATGCTACAAGTTTTCTTGAACCTTAATGAATCTAATTCATCAAGTTGAACTGGGTTAGTCAATTGATAATATCACATTAACATTTTTAGTGACCAGTTAGTTCAATTCTATTGTGATAAGGATATTCATGATCCTTATATCGACATCATCAAAACTTCTTTTCGATGGATCAGAACTTTTTGGATTAAGACACAGAAGATCGTCATCTACATATTCTAATGGCTACCAAAATCCACCAGGACACTAATAGTTATGGTGGCAACCATCAAAATTGAAGATGAACTCTTGGCAGCACTAGTGATAAGTCTTCAATCTTGAGCTCTGATCGGATTAGGTAAGAGTACCGTCAAACCCTTAATTCATCATATGATTAATCATGTCATCAATCCAATGTAAAATCTTAAATTAAAAACCTTCATTATTTCGACTCTCTGGCCCTGGCAGGCTTATGGACTTGTTCTCACGATAACCATAGGTATGCCCTCATCCATCGAGGTAGCTTCATCTATCTTGTGCAAGATCAATTCCTACAATGACATTATAGCCAACATACCACCTAGGTTCTGAATGGCTAGGAGACCACTCATGATGTATCAAACTTAACTCTAAGTGAATCTGTCATACACGCTCAGGTCAAAGAACCACGAACCCATCATAGCTTTGAGTCAGTCATTGACGAGAAAGGTAGACGTCTATGACACTCGAGGTGGTCACGCTCAATCCTCATTCTCTAACGAGTGACTGACTTCACTTCGATTCCTACACTCTAGACTCAAGATCATTACTATACAAGAAGTGATATACACTAAATCTTTCGGACAATCACATCCTCATAATGATCCTACGTTATGAGCATTTATTAAGTTAATAATGAAAATTCTTATAAATTTTTAACCTCTGAAAATAGAAAATCATTACCATCAACTCAAGGATGTACTCACGACACTAAATACACATATATGATAAGACAAGTAATCCATTTATTCTTATTCAAAATTATTTTGCCCTTAGAAGTGTATTACAAGTGTCCAGCCATCTGGCTTCTAGGGCACACATTACTAACAAACCGCCACTTGTCCAAGCCATTGGTACAAATCTAAGTTCCCATCTTCTCAAATGGATTACGATCTTTTGCTGCCCATGATTATATCAAATCCACCACATATCTGTGACGTTGACTCTCTTGCCTCGAGGTAACAATGGATGAGTGGTATCGCCGCTCGAATTGCTTGAATTTTGGTGATGACATTGGCATAGCAAGGCTATGGTGCCATTGTTATTGCTACAAGGAAGACATCTGATGGATCACTCTATCTCCAGGAAAACTCTGTACAATTGGACTAATTTGGAGGCTTTAAAATTTTTCTGAAGATCAGTATCTCTCTAACAGCAGCTGCGCCTTCTCCTCTTCTGTCAGCCTTTCGTGCTAATGCACTAACGAAGCCCAACTAACCTTGTTGAAGGAGAGAATGGCCTAAATGGGCATGAATGAACGAGAGGGACAGCCTTGGGGTATGTGCTAGGAAGGATCTACTCTGAAAGTGGGCAATAGGTCATTATAAGATCCCTACTGCCGCATGCATGCCACAAGTCACCTCGCCATCACAGTTCGTTTAATCAGTATCTAAAATCTGATGTGGATGACATCACCTGAATACAACAGATAAAGACCCAAAGATTCATCCTAAGGTGGCCTAAGACTGCGTCAAAGCCTATAAGTGAGAGTCATCTAGTTGAACCAAGAAGCAACCTAGAGTTCCATCCCATCGGGACTTCAGGTGTCTTCTATCATGGGCGCATCATCCTAGCATGCGCGCACGTGATAAGCCATAAATTACAATAAAAGTATTAATTTATAATAATTTATATTGAATTTAAGAACTACAAGCAATTTTACACATATTTGAAAAAATCTATTTGTTATTAATTAAAAAATTAATTAAAAAAATAATAAAAATCAATAAAAATAAAAAATAAAATTTATTATCAAAAAAAGCTCATTTTTTGATCACAAACAAAATAAATTTTAAATAAAACGGAGCTAAAATGAAAAAGATATCAATTTTTTAAAAAATATAAAAAAATAAAATTAAATAAAAAAAAAGAAAATCTCAATCGGTCCGCAAGCCGAGCCACCAATCCAACCGACCACTAACTAACCAAGCATCAAAGCGACTCAGCGTGAAGCCATCAGCAGTCTATGATCCAGCGTGACTGCTTCAGCTCACAAAGTCCGCGAATCAGCAGCCTGCACGTGGTGGAACCTTAGACCCTAAAAGGGTTCTACAAAATTTATCGCGCTCACAGGCAATTCTGGTCATTTCACTCGGTGAATGAAGCATTGATGGTTGTGTGTGTGGCGGGGAGTGCGCATGGAACAGTGATTGCGCGAATCGGACGGCTGCGGTTGATTGCGGTAAGATGGACGTCAGGCATTTTTTTAATTGCCAATTCACTCAGATCACCTCAAATGGTAAGCGCCTGATCCAGCTCGATCGAGTCTTAGAATGCTCCCGACGGTGGATCAGGACCAAAGCCGCGATTACGCCAGATTTCCTCGATCAACGCGATCGGGTGGACGGCCAGAATTATTCGAGCGATGGGCTGATAGGCATCCGATTTGATGATTTTTGAAACCGTTCGATTCCTAATCGAAAGCTAGATTTGAACCAAATTTTGCAGAGTCATCAAGTTGTTTATCAAATTTATTCAGATTTCTACGATACAAAGAAATTAGTTCCCATATTTGCTTTTAGAAATAAATAACTACCTCTCTATCTCTATAAAACGGACCTAAGCCTCTAAAGAAGAGGACGGTGAACGAAAGCTAAGTATAGTGTGGAAGTCAGCTCTGGATTAAAGGTTGCTCAAAAGTGCGTGCCTGAGAAGAAGAGTCGCTTTCTCTACGACCATCTCATGCCTACGCTGATCTGCACTCCATCTAGCTTTTTCCTTAATTTCTTTATATTAAAATTCTGAATTTTTTAATTGTTGTATTAAATTCTGCATCTTAACTTAAATTTAATTAAAGAAAAGTTTCATTAATTCTTTTATTCTAGTCTTAAAATTATTTGTTCTTTTTGCTTTTTAATTTACATAAGTAGTTCTGAAGATTAAATAGTAGATCTTAGTATCAAAATTATTTTGCATAATTTAAATTTCTATTTTTATTTATAGACTTTTTTTGCCTTTAATTTTAAAAAAAAAATTCTTGCTTCTTTTCTTAAAAAAAAAAAATAACAAAGATTTTTAGAAATTAAGATCATTGCTCTCTCCCTGATTCGACCGATCACCACTTCTTCATAATTTTACAGTTAATTAGAAAAGTAAAAGTCGGATAAATTGATAAACACCTGTCTTAACGAACATCGGTCCCTATCAAATTTTTGGCACCGTTGTCGGGGAGGCATAAAAATCTCAAAGTTCCTTTATTTTTTGAATTTTTTTTTTTTATGCCTACTCATATTTTTTATTGTATTTTGCAGACAAATAAAAAAAAAGGGAACAAATAAGATTAGGGCACGAACAAAACTCTCATCCTATTCGTTGAGATCATTCCAAACCCTAAATCTCTTTCTTATTTTAATATTTCTTTAATTTTAATTAATTAAAAATATTTACTACATAACTGTTAAAAATCTCTCAAAAGATTAGAAACCCTAATTATAGAGAGCCACTCATATTAGTTTTATTCTTATTTGGTGATTGCTGGAGCTCAAAGTAAGCCTTTTAAATTTAATTAGTAGTTTTAATTCGCATATGAACTCTTGATGGAATTTTTTTTTTCTTTTGCATATTTCATATAAACAAAATTAAGGCACAACTCCATTAAACAAGATAATGGATGACACCCTTCCTTAGCCCCCAACAACCAACCACATCCCATTAACCCAACTTAACCTTAAAATCATAGCATTAACCTTAAGAGATATTCGAGCTCAATAAGACAATAAATCCTAAGAGTTGAACAAGATTAAGTTAACAATTTGGACTGGGTCAGAAGTTGTTCAGGACGATTGGGCCGAAAGAAGGGGTTATTAATTGGTTCTGTTCGCTTATTTACCCTAGCCAGCACATTGGTGTCTTAAGGCAAGCCGGATGGGACTCCCCGACTTACCCTTACCGGCCAGTTGATGGTAATCTCTATATTGAGGGCTTGAAGGTGATCTTTGCGTAGGACGTCTAGATCTAGATAACTCTATCAGGATGAATTGCTTTAACTGTTTTGCTAATAATCATTAACATAAAATAACTCCTACCTATCTCTCCAGATTTAAGATCTTAGGATTTTCCTCTTCTTCTTCTCTCTCTTTCTAAAATAAATAAATAAATAAATAAATAAATAATTAAAAAAAAAAATTGAATCTATATTAATTGCACTAAGTACAAGCACGCGGTCGCTCCTAGAAGACACTTTTACCTGACTAGTTTAAACCTAGATCTAAAATTGAATAGACTAATTCATTAAGACTAGATAATAAATGTTGGAAATGTGAAGAACACTTGGCAGAGAAGAGACTTTATTTCTTTCCACTACAATCTCGACGTTGCATCCAATACTGATACCTGCTAGTTCACTAGAGATCAGTGACCCAATTCCTAGATGCTCCATCTTTATGGGAATGCAATCGAAGACCTACAAACTCTGGATGAGCTCTTAAAATTGCTTTACGGGTAAAAATTCAAGATATTTTTTGAGATGCCTTAGACGCCTTGTTTCCCTTTCTCATTAAAAGATAAAGCAAGTATGGCTTGGCCACATTGGCCAGAACAATTCAAACAGGAAGAGCTGCAACATGGTAATTTCTAAGAAATTTATACCATATGGACGAACAATACCAGAGGCAAGCCATACGATGCTCAGCTCAGGAACAATTCAGAATCATGGGAAAGACTTATGGAACCCTTTAGAAAATGCCCACACCATGGCTATCTAAGTGGCAAATTGTACAAGCTTTCAATGAAGGTGTTAGGAGATCAAATAATAAGCAAATGGTTGATGCATCGTGGAGGTGCCTCAATGAGCAATAACGTGAGGATGAAGCTTATACCTTGTTTGAAACTTTAAAGTGGAAACCTATAACACGCTTCATATCTTCTTTGAAAAAGTCAATTTCTCAACAAAAACGGACAGAATTAAGATCAAAACTCAAACTCAATTGCTAAGGCAGATTTGAACAAATAGCACAAAAATTAGAATAAAGTCGACTTATTGCATCAGAAATTAGATCAATTTCCCTAAACTTAGTCAACAATCCCCTGCAACAATACACACTAGTTCTAAATTATCAAGTATTGCTCTATATGTGCTAGCCAACACATCATAAATGAATGCCCACAGTTGCCAATACACCTTCTTTACCAAGAACAAGTCATATCTGCTCATGGTACTCAAAACACTTAAACCATATTCAACACACACCTGGTTGGAGAAACCATTCCTAATTTCCTTGCAACCTACAACAAACTCAGCTCAGATTCCAAATCCCACCAGTTTAGAATTATCAAAATATGGCCCCATACTAAAACTCTGCCTATAATAGGTCAGCCTAGTCAGTCTTCTCAACCACACATTAATTAATCAACCCTCTACCACTCTCCCAAAGACAATCTACCGACGATAAATCAATCAACTTCAACAATTAATTCTAAGCAACCAGATCAATCGCAGACTAAAGCCAAATAGATAAATAGCTGAGTTACATGAGGAAGAGAACCGGTCAATTACAAGCCAAACCAATTGCAAATCCTAAAAATAATTGCATCAATGTTCTATCAACCACCTGATTATCATCCATCTAATTCCACTAAGTAACCCCAATCAAAAATGCCCAAAGCAATATCGAACTTAGAATGGTAGGATTCTTAAGGACACAATAAGACAGGTGATAGAGCCAATATGATGTAGCCAAGAGTGAAAATTTGAAGAAGAGGATATATAAGAGATAACTTGAGTTTGACTAGTAAACTGACACTGATAAGATGATAAAGAAAAGAGAGAACAATGAATTAGCTAGACATATAACCAAAGCCCGTTCCCTGCCTTAGAAGCAGGCTCTTCTCGCAAAAAAGCAAGAAACACGGCAATAAGAGCTAATGGAACTATTTTAAACAAGTTATATTAATTTACCCCCCTCGATGAATTCAGCATGTTCCAGCCATGGCCTAATTTCTAAGAACTCTGTACCCAAAAGCATTGAGCCACGAACCCACCAAAAAGTTAGCTATCGAGGATGTAAGTGTGTCCTGTTAAATCCAATACCTCAAAAGATGAAAGATCTGTGCACCTTAATTTCATGTTTATGGAGGTATAACCTTGACCGAGCATTACTAGCTTAGGAGCTCGTGAAACCTCCTTCCAACCTCGTTTATGAAAAATTTGGATTGGAGAAGGGTAAAACCCACGCAGTCAGTTTGCAATTAGCTGATAGATCTAAAAAAACAACCGCATGTGTTAATTGAGGATGTTCTAGTTAGAGTAGATAAATGTTTTTTCTCGTAGATCTCTCCATACTGACATGGAACCATACCCAAGAGCTGAACCAAAATCCCATAATTTAAGGACGTCCATGTCTAGGCAACCGCGAAGCCATATCAACTGTAAAATGGGAAGCTAGGATTTTCTTTGGGAATCAAAAAGTAAGAATTATGTTTTAAACCCCAAAGTACACCAGAGGTAGAAGACGCTTTTAAGCATCAGATAATGTAAATAGTTTGAGATCTAATTTCCTCTAGATTTTACTTACAAGATGATGCAACCCACTCGAGATACTCACAACCTAGGAAGGAAATACCCTGCTTAATTTACCTCAACCATCACATCCATTACCTTGTCAGGAAATTGAGCCCTTACCTGAGCGATAAAATTGAACCACTTACGTCCTTCAATGCAGTCCCACCACAAACTTTAACTAAAGACTCTTAACCTGAATCACTTAAGTATGTATTTTAGGATTCAAGGAGAAAACCCTACCAGTAATAATTGCTTCCAACTTAATACGAAACAGGAAAACCAATTGGTACTAACTATTCTAAAAACATATAAAGAGGGCCAAGGGTGGACCGTGCCGAAAAAAGGAATTAGTCCGTCAATATGCATGCACCATATTTAATAAGAAGAGAAGCCAAACAACTCGAGAGATGCAAAAGAAGAGCTAACTCTAACATGCACAGAAGTAGTCAAGAAGAAATATTAAAATGGTTAGATCTGGAAATTATTTATCCTATCTCTGACAGCTCACTGGTGAATCCTACACAATTTTCCAAAAAAATACTAGTCTTAAGGTTGTCCGCACTAACATGGAAACTAGTACCAACACGACTTTCCACTGAGGTGGCGTGTCTGCAAAGGATATAAAAACTCAATACAACCATCTAAAAGATCACTTTCTCCTACCCTTTATCGATCAAATCCTAGAAAGGACTAGCAGGCCAACAATACTTTGCTTTTAGATGGATACTCGGGATACAATCAGAATAGCAAAATCTACCCAGGAATCAAAGAAGCACCACGCTTTACATGTCCTTATGGAACCTTTGCTTTCGTAGAAATGCATTCGGTATATGTAATGCACCTGACTTTTCAACGGATGCAAGATGTCATATTTTAGACCATGATAGGAGATTATCTAGAAAATGATTCATCGGATGACTTTTCGGTCTTTGGAGAAATCTTTTGAGAGTTTGTCTCAACATTGAAAATATAAAAGATGTATTGAGGGCTAATTAGTGTTTAAGCTGGGGAAAAAGAGCACTTCATGGTTCAAGAAGGGATCGTTTTAGACATATATATCCAAGAAAGGGATTGAGGTAATAAACTTAGATGTTGAACTAATTTCTAAACTTCCTCTCCCACTTCTGTCAAACAAAATTCGATCTTTTCTTGGTCATGTAGGATTCTATCGTCGCTCATCAAAGAGTTTCTTAAAATTTCTCTCATCCTTGTGTAATCTGTAAGGATGTTTCTTTAACTTGAATGAAAATTGATCTTAAAGCCTTATGAAATTTAAAAAAAGCTGTGACACAAAAGCCTCCATCATACAACCTCCTAATGGTCCATACCTTTTTGAAGTTGATGCGATGCCTCAGATATTTGCCCATAGGAGCTGTCCTGGCCAAAGGGTAAACAAATTCCCTGTGTAATTATTATGCTAGTAGACACTCTGAATGAAGCACAAATGAATTATACCACCACTCGAAAAAGGAGTTGCTAGCCCTAATGTGTTGCCTAGAAAAGTTTAAGATCATTTTATTGAGCATCAAAAATCATAATTATCTCGGATCTATTCAGCATTGAGATACTGCTCTACAGAAAGAGCTAACATGATTAATTTAGGATGCATTTTACTGTTACAAGAATTTACATTGAAATTCGAGATACGAAGGGATCTAAAAATGTTGTAGGCACCCATCTCTAGGCCTACGTTCAAAAATCATCAAAATCGGATGCCTATCAGCCCAGATCAGCTCGAATTAAATTCTGGCCATCCGATCGCGCTTGATCGAGGAAATCTGGCCGCAAATCATGCTTCGGGAGTCCTGATCACCGTCGGGAGCATTCTGGACCGTCGGATCGAAGCTGGAATCAGGCGCTGCCATTTGATGGTGATCCGAGTGAAATTGGCAATCGAAAAAAATGCTGACCGTCCGATCTTAACCGCAATCAACCGCAGCCGTCCGATCGCGCAATTACTGTTCCCATGGACCGCGTAGACCGGCCGCACCGCACACCGCAACCAATCAATGCTTCTGTCACCGAGTGAAATGACCAGATTGCCCTGTGAGCTGCGATAAATTTCTGTAGACCCTTTAAGGGTCTAGGTCCACCACGTGGCAGGCTCTGATTCGTCGGATTTTGCTGAGCTGGCGGTCCACGCCTGGATCGTAGACCGGCTGATGGCTTCAACGACTGAGTCGGCTTTGATGGCTTGGCTTGGCTTGGTGGCTCGGCTTGCGGAGCCGGTTGAGCCATTTTCTTTTTTTATTTAATTTTTATTTATTTTATATTTTTAAAAATTCATATCTTTTTCATTTTAGCTCCGTTTTACTTGAAATTTATTTCGTTGTGATCAAAAAAATGAGCTCTTTCATTGATAATAAAATTTTATTTTTTAATTTTTATTATTTTTTTATTATTTTTTAATTAATTTTTTAATTAATAAAAATATGAATTTTTTTAAAAATTATATATAAATTGATTAATAATTTCTTAAAAATTAATATAAATTAATTAATAAATTAATACTTTTATTGGATGAATTTATGATGCTTATCACACCCCCAACTTAAGCTTTGCTCGTCCTCGAGTAAAGAAAGAATTTAAGTTTAGATCAATTACCATATTTTGTTGAGATCCTTCCTTCACAAAAATAAATCTAGGATTTAAGATCAAAAGTTTAGACAGTATCACTAACTAAGTATTGAGTTTCAGAAGTAAATTTCATGGCAGATTAATCAGAAACTTTCTTAGAGTTCATCTAAAGATTTTCAGCACTTTGTGTCGTGAATACTAACTTAGCATTTGGGTGTTGATTCAAAGGGCAAATGAATCTTCTTTTTATCACCTATTTTGGTTAGTTTTCTATATACTCCCAAGTTAAGTGCATGAATTAAGGTAGCTTTCACACTGCTTTTTTTTTTTTTTTTTTTTTTTTTAAATTGTGCTGAGCATCCTGGCCTTCCCTTCACCATTTGATGTGAACTTCTACACTTGACTTAAGGTGCAAAGTTCTAGTTTAGGGCAATCCACATATACTCTATTTTTTGCACTTTTTTTTTTTTTTTTAGAAAGCAGGTAGCTCTTTCCTTAAATTCAAGTTTCTTTAATTGAAGTATATATAAACCATCAATTTTTAGTGATAATTGAATCCTCAATTTAGCCTTATAATCAAACACCTGCTGTGCTTCATTAGTGTGCATGTGCAATTAGAAGTGCTGTTAGCCTTTAAATGACCTAAGTAGGCTGCTAATGGTCTGACCAAGTAATCTGCTTCTTAACTCGCTACCATTATTAGTTAATACTTTCTAACTTTATTACTTTGTCCTAGTTTATTTTGCTTAAGATTCTCTTTCCCAAAATATGGTTTGTTCAAAATTTTTTTTTTTTAAATAGTTTTATTATTATTATATATATTATTTATTTATTATTTTTATTTTATTTATTTATTTATTTATTTAATTTTTTAATATTTTATTTATTTTATTATTATTATTATTATTATTAATTTTTATTTTTATTGATTTATTTATTTATATATATATATTTTGTTTTTTTTATTTTTTTTATTTTATTTTTTTATTTTTTTATTTTTTATTTTTTTTACTTTTTACCCCAACTGAATTGATATTGTCCTCAATAAAAGAGTGTAAATTATGTTTATTTATTTAGCATGGGTCTTGAAGCTTATGATCCTTCTCCCGCTTTTTGGTCCTTCTCCAACTTAGCCTAAAAAGAGACTAAAAAAATAAATTAGATTCAAGAAGTATTGGGTTGCCTCCCAATAAGCGCTAAGTTTATTGTCTTCAGCCAGACAAAATGCAGTTTAATTCATTGTGGTTCTATTAATTGCACTTGATCAATATTTTCGATTTAATGATATCCCTTCGATATATGGTTTAAGCCTTTGGCCATTTACCTTAAAAAAATTTTTAGTCCTGGGATCATAGAGTTTAATTGCACCATGTGGGAATACATGATTAACTATATAAGGTCCATCCCATCTGGATTTTAAGTTTTTCCAGGAAATAATCGAAGCCTTGAGTTAAATAACCAGACTTGTTGATTTGGCTCAAAGGTTTTTCTTGAAATATGTTTATCATGGAAGGCTTTCATTTTTTCCTTATAAATTTTTGAATTTTCATAAGCTTCTTGCCTTAATTCTTCTAATTCACTTAATTGTAACATCCGATTGGAACCAGCTTTGTTTAAATTAAAATTTAATTATTTTATTGCCCAATATGCTTTATGTTCAAGTTCTACCGGAAGGTGACATGCTTTTCCATAGATTAATCTATAGGGAGACATTCCAATGGGGGTTTTATAAGCTGTCCTATAGGCCCATAATGCATCATCCAATCGATCTGACCAATCTTTTCGATCAGGCCTAATAGTCTTTTGTAAGATATTCTTGATTTTCCCTATTAGAGACTTCTACCTGACCACTTGTTTGCGGATGGTATGGTGTAGCTATCTTATGTGTCACCCCATATTTTCGTAATAAAGTTCGAAATTGATGATTTGTAAAATGGGTACCCCCGTCACTAATGATAGCACGTGGAAATCCGAACCTGAAAAAGATATTCTTCTGAATAAATTTTAGGACTACTTTATGATCATTGGTTCGAGTTGCTATTGCTTCAATCCATTTAGAAACATAATCGACAGCTACCAAAATGTATTCAAATCCATTGGAAGGTGGAAAAGGTCCCATAAAATCAATTCCCCATACATCAAAAATTTCAACCACTAAAATGGGGTTCAAAGGCATCATGTCTTTCTTTGAAATATTCCCTAAGGCTTGACACTTAAAACACTCCTGACTAAAAGTATGGGCATCCTTAAATAATGTTGGCCAATAAAAACCACTTTGTAACACTTTGGCCGCAGTTTTTCGTCCAGAAAAGTGTCCTCCACAAGCAAGAGTATGACAAAATTGTAAGATACTCCATTGTTCAGATTCAGGAACACATCTACGAATGATTTGATCAGCACAAATTCTAAAAAGCTCAGGATCTTCCCAAAAATAATATTTGATTTGAGCAAAGAATCGATCCTTTTCATTCTTAGACCAGCCATCAGGAATTTATCCTATGACTAAGTAATTGACAATATTTGCAAACCAAGGAGTCTTTGTATGTGAAACTGTTAACAATTGTTCATCTGAAAAAGATTCTCTGATTGATACAGGTTCATTATCTTTCACTAGGATCCTAGACAGATGGTCTGCTACAACATTTTTAGATCCCTTCTTATCTCGAATTTCAATGTCAAATTCTTGTAACAGTAAAATCCATCTAATTAATCATGGTTTAGCATCTTTCTTTGAGAGCAGGTATCTCAAGGCTGAATGATCCGAGTAAATTATGATTTTTGATCCTAATAAATATGATCTAAACTTTTCTAGGGCAAACACAATGGCTAGCAACTCTTTTTCAGTGGTGGTATAATTCATTTGTGCTTCATTCAGAGTTCTACTAGCATAATAGATCACTACAGGACATTTGTTTACCCTTTGGCCTAGGACAGCTCCTATGGCAAAATCTGAGGCATCGCACATAATTTCAAAAGGTAGTGACCAATTAGGAGGTTGTATGATTGGAGCTTTGGTCACAGCTTCTTTTAAGATTTCATAAGCTTTAAGACAATTTTCATCAAAGTTAAAAGAAACATCCTTAGCAAGGAGATTACACAAAGGACGAGAAATTTTAGAGAACTCTTTGATGAAGCGACGATAGAATCCTACATGACCAAGAAAAGATCGAATTTGTTTGACAGAAGTGGGAGGAGGAAGTTTAGAAATTAGTTCAACTTTAGCTTTATCTACCTCAATCCCTTTCTTAGATACTATATGTCCTAAAACGATCCCTTCTTGAACCATGAAGTGGCTCTTTTCCCAGCTTAACACTAGATTAGCCTCAATACATCATTTTAATATTTTCTTCAAATTGTTGAGGACAACTCTCAAAAGATTCTCCAAAGACTGAAAAGTCATCCATGAATATTTCTAAGAAATCTCCTATCATGTCTGAAAATATTGACATCATGCACCGTTGAAAAGTTGCAGGTGCATTACATAATCCGAATGGCATTCTACGGAAAGCAAAGGTTCCATAAGGACATGTAAAGGTGGTCTTTTCTTGATCTCCTGGGTAGATTGCTACCTGATTGTATCCCGAGTATCCATCTAAAAAGCAAAAGTATTGTTGGCCTGCTAGTCTTTCTAGGATTTGATCGATAAAGGGTAAGGGAAAGTGATCTTTTCGGGTGGTTGTATTGAGTTTTCTATAATCTATGCAGACACGCCACCCAGTGGAAAGTCGTGTTGGTACTAAGTTTCCATGTTCAGTGCGGACAACCGTAAGTCCAGATTTTTTTGGAACAACTTGTGTAGGACTCACCCAGTGGCTGTCAGAGATAGGATAAATAATTCCAGCATCTAACCATTTAATTACCTTCTTTCTTGACTACTTCTTGCATGTTAGGGATTAAGCCTTCTTTGCATCTCTCGAGTTGGTTTGGCATTATCTTCTGTATAAATATGGTGCATGCATATTGACGGACTAATTCCTTTTAAATCGGCAACGGTCCACCCTATGGCCTCTTTATATGTTTTTAGAATATTTACCAATTGGTTTTCCTGTTCAGTAGTTAAGTTGGAAGCAATTATTACTGGTAGGGTTTTCTTTGATCCTAAAAATACATACTTAAGTGATTCAGGTAAAGGTTTTAGTTCAAGTTGTGGTGGGGCCTGAATTGAAGGACGTAGTGGTTCAATTTTTCGCTCAGGTAAGGGCTCAATTTTCACTGACCAAGGTAATGAATGTGATGGTTGAGGTGAATTAAGCAGGGTATTTACTTCCTGGGTTTGAGTTATCTTCAGTGGGTTCATCATCTTGTAGTAAATCTAAGGAGGAATTAGATTCAACTATTTCATCTATCTGATTGATTACAAAGCAGTCTTCCTCCTCTTGGGTGTACTTTGGGGTATTAAAAACATTAATTCTTACTTTTTGATTCCCAAAAGAAATATCCATAGCTCCCATTTTACAGTTGATATTGGCATTCGCGGTTGCTAAGAATGGACGTCCTAAAATTATGGGATTTTGGTTCAGCTCTTGGGATGGTTCCATGTCAAGTATGAGAAAGTCTACAGGAAAATAACATTTATCTACTCTAACTAGAACATCCTCAATTAAACCACGCGGTGTTTTTATAGATCTATCAGCTAATTGCAAAATGACTGACGTGGGTTTTAATTCTCCAATCCCAAATTTTTCATAAACCGAGGTTGGAAGGAGGTTTACACTAGCTCCTAAGTCTAGTAATGCTCGGTCAAAGGTTATACCTCCAATAACACATGAAATTAAGGGTGCACCAGGATCTTTCATCTTTTGAGGTATTGGATTTAACAGGACCGCACTTACATCCTCGGATAGCATAACTCTTTTGGTGGTTCGTGGCTCACGCTTTTGGGTACAGAGTTCTTTAAGAAATTTAGCATAGGCTGGAACATGCTGAATTGCATCGAGGAGGGGTAAATTAATATGAACTTGTTTAAATAGTTCCATTAGCTCCTTGTTGCGTGTTTCTTGCTTTTTGCGAGAAGAGCCTGCTTCTAAGGCCGAAGGGAACGGGGCTTTGGGTTTATATGTCTCAGCTAATTCATCTGTTCTCTTCTTTTCTTTATCCATCTTATCAGTGTCAGTACCAGTCTTAAGCTCAAGTTCTTCTATATGATTATCCTCTTCTTCAAATTTCTCATCTTGGCTAACATCAGTATTGGCCTCTATCACCTGGTCTTGATATGGGTCCTTAAGAATCCTACCACTTCTAAGTTCAGATATTGCTTTGGCATTTTCTAATTGGGGGTTCTTAGGTGGAATGTTAGATGGATGAGTAAATCCAGGTGGTTGATAGACATTGGATGGATTATTTTTAGGATTTGCAATTGGTTGGCTTGGTAATTGACCCGGTTCTCTCCTCATGCTAGACTCAGCTATTTGTCCTATTTGAGCTTCTAGTCTGGCGATTGATTGTTGTTGGCTTAGAATTAATTGTTGAAGTTGATTGAATTTATCGTCGGCTAGATTGGTCTGTTGAGGAGGTGGGTATGAGGGTTGATTATAATGTAGTGGTTGAGAAGACTGACTAGGCTGACCCTTATTATAGGCATAGTTCTGGTATTGGGGCCTATTTTGATAATTCTGAACTGGTGGGATTTGGGTCTGAGCCTGAGTTTGTTGTGGTTTCCAAGAGAAATTAGGATGGTTTCTCCAACCAGGATTATATGAATTTGAATATGGGTCATTAAGTGGTTTTGAGTAACCTTGAGCAGCTTGGACTTGTTCTTGGATAAGAGGTGGTAATTGTGCAACCGTGGGACATTCACTTACATGATGTGTTGGGCTAGCACAAATAGAGCAAATCACTTGATAATTAGAAGCTGGTGTGTATTGTGCAGGGGATTGTTGACCTAAGTTTAGGAATTGATCTAATTTCTGTGCAATAAGGTCGACTTTATCTAATTTTTGTGCTATTATGTTCAAATCTGCCTTAGAATTGAGTTCCGAAGTTTTGATCTCATAAATTCCTGCCCGTTTTTGTTGAGAAATTGATCTTTCATAAGAAGATAATGAAGCATGGTTAATAGAGTTTTCACTTAAAGTTTCAAACAAGGTATAAGCTTCATCCTCACTTTTGCTCATGAATGCACCTCCACAGGATGCATCAACCATCTGCTTATATTGATCTCCTAAACCTTCATAGAAAGCTTGTACAATTTGCCACTTAGATAGACCATGGTGTGGGCATTTTCTAAGGAGTTCCTTAAGTCTTTCCCATGATTCATGAATTTGTTCCCCTGGAAGCTGAGCAAATCCCGTGATGGCTCGCCTCATGGTATTGGTTCGTCCTATGGGATAAAATTTCTTAAGAAATTCATGTTGCATCTCTGCCCATGTTTGAATTGTTCTTCCTAATGTGCCAAGCCAGTACTTGGCTTTATCTTTTAATGAGAAAGGGAACAAGGTCAGTCTAAGGGCATCATCAGAAAAATTCTGAATTTTTACCGTAGAGCAGATTTCTAAGAACTCATCCAGATGTTTGTAAGGGTCTTCATTGGCATTCCCATAAAAAGATGGGAGCA
The DNA here is from genome assembly GCA_006176705.1 of Cocos nucifera. Classification (NCBI taxonomy): domain Eukaryota; kingdom Viridiplantae; phylum Streptophyta; class Magnoliopsida; order Arecales; family Arecaceae; genus Cocos; species Cocos nucifera. Next base: position 53,674 of record QRFJ01001719.1, read on the forward strand.
TCTGGATTGTGGTCGACTTAATCTCATAGTGGACTAGCAGGGATATCAGGTATGTGGATGCAAGTCGATGGGTTGTAGGTGGAAGGAATAAAGTATTCCTTCATCTGCCTAGGTGGTTCTTCACGATTTCCAGCCATTTGATTATCTGGTCTTAAATGAATTAGTCTTTCAATTTCAGGATCTGGTTTAACTAGGTCAGGTAAAAGTGATCTTCTACCGTGCATGTACTAGTGCAATTTGATATATGGTTCAAATTTTTTTTTTTTTTAAATTATTATTATTTTTTTAATTTATTTATTTTTTTAAGAAAAGAAGAGAGAAAGAAAGAAGAGGAAAAATCCTAAAGAATCTTAAATCTGGAGAAGATAGGGAGGAGTTAATTTTTATGTTAGATATTATTTGGCAAACAAGTTAGGCAATCAATCCTGACTAAGAGTTATCCTAGATCTAGACAGCTCCTAACTGCCAAGATCACCTTCAAGCCCTCCAAATAGAGGATTAACCAATCAACTGGCCAGGTAAGTGTAAAGTCGGTGGGAGTCCCTCCGTTGCTTGCCTTAGACACCAATTGTGCTTGGCCAGGTAAGCGAACAGAACCAATTAAGTAACCACCTTCTTTCGGGCCCAATCGTCCCTGAACCACTTTCCTAGACACCAGTCAAATTGATTAATCCTAACTTGGTTCAACTCTTAGGATTTCTTGTCCTATTGAGCTCGAATATCCTTAAAGGTTAATGTCTAATTGATTTTAAGAGTTAAGGTTTGGGTTAATGCAGGATGCTGGTTGGTTGTTTGTGGGCTAAGGAAGGGTGATCAAATCCCCACCTTATCTTGTTTAATGGGTTGTGCCCTTAATTTGGTTTAATATGAAATATGCAAAAGAAAAAAAAAATTCCAATCAAAGAGTTCTATGCAATTTAAACTAATTAATTAAATTATAAAAAGGCTTACCTTGACTCCAGCAATCACCAAAAATAAGAATAAAAACTAATATGATGGATGCTCTAAATAATTAGGGTTTCTAATCTTGTGATGAGATTTTTAATTAGGTTTATGTAGGTAATATTTTTAATTAATTTAAAATAAAGCAAATATTAAAAATAAAGAAAGAGATTTAGGGTTTAGGAATGATCTCACCGAATAGGATTGAGAGTTTTGTTCGTGCCCTAATCTTCCTTGTTCCCTTTTTTTTTTTCTTTTCTGCAAAATAAATAAAAAAATAATGAGTAGGCAGTAAAAAAAAAATCAAAGAAATAAAGAAATTTTAATTTTTATGCCTCCCCGACAACGGTGCCAAAAACTTGATAGGGACACGATGCTGTCGTTAAGACACCGTGTTTATCAATTTAAATCCGACTCTTTACTTTTTAAATTAACTAAAAATTATGAAGAAAGTGGTGAGTCGGGTCGAATCCACAGAGAGGCAATGATTTATTTCTAAAATCTTTGATTCTTTTTTTTTTTAAGAAAAGAAAGCAAGGATTTTTTTTTAAAAATTAAAGTCAAAAAATAGATCTATAAATAAAAATAGAATTTAAATTATGCAAAAATAAATTTGATACTAAGATCTACTATTTAGATCTTAGCAACTACTTATAGTAAAATTAAAAAGCAATAAAGAACAAATAATTTAAAGAGCTAGAATTGAAAAGAATAATGAAACTTTCTTTATTAAATTTAAAACTAAGATGCAGAATTTAAATACAAGAAATTAAAGAAAATTCAGAATTTTAATATAAGAAATTAAAGGAAAAAGACTAGATGGAGATCGCAGATCAGCGTAGGCATGAAGATGGCGTAGAAGACCGGCTCTTCTTCTCAGCACCGCAGCTTTGAAGCAACCTTTAATCCAGAGCTTGACTTCCACCCTATACCTTAGCTTTCCTTCCAACCCTCCTCTTCTTAGAGGCTTAGGATCCTTTTTATAGAGCTAGAAGAGGTAGATATTTATTTCTAAAAGCAATATGGGACTAATTTCCTTTGTAATCGTAGAAAATCTGAATAAAATTTGAATAAAAACAACTCTGTTATGACTCTGATAAATTTGGTAAAATCTAGCTATTCGATAGGAATCGAACGGTTCAAAAATCATCAAAATCGGATGCCTATCAGCCCAGATCAGCTCGAATTAAATTCTGGCCGTCCGATCGCGCTTGATCGAGGAAATCTGGCCGCAAATCGCGCTTCGGGAGTCCTGATCACCGTCGGGAGCATTCTGGACCGTCGGATCGAAGCTGGAATCAGGCGCTGCCATTTGATGGTGATCCGAGTGAAATTGGCAACCGAAAAAAAATGCTGACCGTCCGATCTTAACCGCAATCAACCGCAGCCGTCCGATCGCGCAATCACTGTTCCCATGGACCGCATAGACCGGCCGCACCACACACCACAACCAATCAATGCTTCTGTCACCGAGTGAAATGACCAGATTGCCCTGTGAGCCGCGATAAATTTCTGTAGACCCTTTAAGGGTCTAGGTCCACCACGTGGCAGGCTCTGATTCGCCGGACTTTGCTGAGCTGGCGGTCCACGCCTGGATCATAGACTGGCTGATGGCTTCAACGACTGAGTCAGCTTTGATGGCTTGGCTTAGCTTGGTGGCTCGGCTTGGCTTGGTGGCTCGGCTTGCGGAGCCGGTTGAGCCGTTTTCTTTTTTTATTTAATTTTTATTTATTTTATATTTTTTAAAAATTTATATCTTTTTCATTTTAGCTCCGTTTTACTTAAAATTTATTTTGTTGTGATCAAAAAAATGAGCTCTTTCTTTTGATAATAAAATTTTATTTTTTAATTTTTATTTATTTTTTATTATTTTTTAATTAATTTTTTAATTAATAAAAATATGAATTTTTTCAAAAATTATATGTAAATTGATTGATAATTCTTAAAAATTAATATAAATTAATTAATAAATTAATACTTTTATTGGTGAATTTATGATGCTTATCACGCATGCCAGCGCATGCCTAGGATGGCATGCGCCCATGGATAGAGACACCTGAAGTCCCATATGGATGGAACTCTAGGTTGCTTCTTGGATTCAAACTAGATGACTCTCACTTATAGGCTTTGACCAGTCTTAGGCCCCACCTTAGGATGAATCTTTGGGTCTCTTATCTAGTTGGATCAGGTGATGTCATCCCACCAATCAGATTTAGATCTGATTAAACGAAGCAATGTGATTGGCCGAGGTGATGTGGCACTGCATGGCGCAGTAGGATCTATATAATGACCTATCTGCACCCACTTTTCAGAGACTCCTCTCCTAGCCATACCCCAAGGCTGTCCCTCTCTTTTCTCCATGCCACTTTTAGGCCATCTCTCTCCTCTCCACACCCAAGGATAGTTGGGCTTCAGATTAGTGCGATTCAGGCAAGAAAAGGCTGACGAGAAAGGAAGAAGGCAGCACTGCTGTAGAGATGACTACTGATCTTCAGAAGAAATTTTAAAGATCCTCCAAATTAGATCCAATCTGGTACAAGAAGTTTTCCATGGAGATCAGAGTGATGCCATCAGATGTCATTCCTCTGTACTGCAACAACAATGGCACCATAGCCCTTGCTAATGAACCAAGGTCTCACCAAAAATTCAAGCACATCGAGCGGCGATACCACCTCATCCATGGTTACCTCGAGGTCAAGAGAGTCAACTCCACAGATAATGTGGTGGATCTGATTATAAAGCCATTGGGCCAGCAAAAGATCGAAGTCCATCTTGAGAAGATGGGACTTAGATTTGTAGCCAATTGGCTTTAGGACAAGTGGGAGTTTGTTAGATATGTGTGCCCTAGAAGCCAGAATTGGCTGACACTTGTAATACACTTCTAAGGGCAAAATTATAATTTTGACTATAAATAATAAAATGGATTATTTTCTATCATATATGTGTATTTAGTGTCTGTGATACATCCCTTGAGTTGATGGTAATGATAATTCTTATTTTCAAGAGTTAAAAATTTAAGACAAGAATTTTCATTATTAACTCATAAAATGCTCCTGACCGTAGGATCATCATGAGGATGGTGATTGATCCGAAAGATTAGTGTACAATCACTTCTTTATAGTAGATGAGTCTTGAGTCTACGGTGTAGAGACATCGAAGTGAGAGTACAGGTACTCGTTAGAGAATGAGGGCATTGAGCGTGACCACCTCGAGTAGTCATAAGAAAGTCTACCTTCTCGTCGATGACTGACTCAAAGCTATAGTGGTGTGTCTGGTTCTTTGACCTGAGGTGCATCGACAGTTCACCTTGAGGGTGTTATAGTTTGACTACACCATGACTCGGTCTCCTAGCCATTCAGAACCCTGAGGTGTATGTTGGCTATAGCATGTTCATTGTAGGAATTGGATTGCACCAAGATGGAATCTATCTACCTCGTGGATGAGGAGCAGCCCTATGATGATCATGAGAATCAAGTCCATAAGCCCATGGCCATGGCAGAGAGTGAAATAATAGAAAGAGTTTTTATTAAGATTTTTACATTGGACTTGAATCGAATGATTAAATCATATGATAGAAATTAGGGTTTGACGAGTTCACCTTAACCCTAATCCGATCAGAGCTCAAGATTGAAGAACTTAATCACATAAGTAGCTGCACCAAGAGGTTCATCTTCAATTTTGATGGGTTGCCACCATATACTATTAGGTGTCACTGGTGGATTTTGGTAGCAATTAGAATGATTTAGATGATCGATCATTCTAGTTGTCTTAATCAAAAAAGTTCTGATCCATCGAAAGAAGTTTTGATGATGTCGATGATAGAGATCATGACATATCCCATTATCACATAGAATTGAACCTAACTGGATCACATAAAAAAGTGTTTAGATTTGAATATTATCAATTGAACTAACCCAGTTCAATTGATTTGAATTAGATTCAATTAGGTTCAAGAAAAACGTGCTAGCACATGATTGAACCTAACATTCTCCTTTTTCTATCATTAAAAGTTATCTCGACTGAGCCAAATGAGTTTTTGCTCACTCAGGTATCTTTACCTAGTTTGACTGGAGCTTGTCCAGGTTAGAAAAGGGTTGTCTTAATTTATGAGATAAATTTAAGACAACACCTACCATTTTCCATCACCTGCTGATTCTTATCCTTTGACTTTGGTCAAACATTGACCTTTGACCCTTGGACATCTGTCCATGTGTCATGCATTTATTGGAGAGCAGATAGGGGCTTGTCCCCTCTCTAAAAATTGGAAAGAAGGGGGCGCATGCCTAGGATGGTGTGCGCCCATGGATAGGGATGCTTGGAGTCCCATATGGATGGGACTCCAGGTTGCTTCTTGGATTCAAACTAGGTGACCCTCACCTATAGACTTTGACCAATCTTAGACACCACCTTAGGATGAATCTATGGGTCTCTCATCTGATTAGATCAGGTGATGTCATCCCACCAATCAGATTTAGATCTGATTAAACAAAGCAACATGATTGGCCGAGGTGATGTGGCACTGCATGGCGCGGCAGGGTCTATATAAAGACCAGTCTATGCCCACTTTTCAGAGACTCCTCTCCTAGCCATGCACCAAGGCTATCCCTCTCTTTTCTCTATGCCACCTTCAGGTCATCTCTCTCCTCTCCATGCCCAAGGATAGTTGGGCTTCAGATTAGTGCGATTCAGACAAGAAAAGACTGACGAGAAAGGAAGAAGCCAGCACTGCTGCAGAGACGACTGCTGATCTTCAGAAGGAGTTTTGAAGATCCTCCAAATCAGATCCAGATCTGATTTTTGGAGAAAAGAAAGAGAAGGAGAAGATCTCTAGATCCAGCCTAAGTGGATATCAGTAGAGGCCAGGCGCTTGCATGGCTAGATCCAGAACCTCAGACCATCAGCAGATCATCAACGGGTAATTAGATTACCCATATCAAGGTAAAACTAATTCAAATTTAATTTAATTTAATTTTTTATTTATCAGACGTAAGATTAGATCTGAAAAATGTCAGATCTGATTAGGATCTAAGAAATTTTTTTTTAAATATGCCTCTCGATCCAATCAGATCTGAACGAACCTGATCCCAAAAAATCATGATTTCCCCTTCATAAAAATCATATCATAAGAAACCTACATTATGATACCAATTGAAAGAAAAGATCTAGGGTTTCATGAACATATTTCGAATTTTTTTTCAAAATTAGTTAGCAAAAGTAATAAACTAATCATATTAATTTATTAAAATATATGAATGAACCCTAAATCTAGGATCTTATCTCATGATCTATGCATGCTATTAAATCTAAAATTAAAAATCAAGCAAAGATGATATTAATCACATCATCATCAAAGCTATACTAGATCTAATCTAGAAAGAAAAAGGAGATCGAATCTCTCTTACCTTTGCAAGTTGGGTTCTTTAACTTGCTAATCCAAGGCTGAGGTCATTGCTCTAAGCCGTACATGCATCCGATCTCTATAGGAAATCCACACAAGGCCTCGATTATCGATCTGAAGTCCAACGACAGGAAATCAGCAAAGCATGCTAGTACTGTGCTAATCCTTCTTTGATGGCCGATTAGAAGCCTCCTTCTCCAAATCTTGGATCCTCTAATAATCAGAAGAAGAAGTAGAGGATTTGGAAAGAAAATCACTCTTCTAGAATCTCATAAAAGGAGGAAGAAGAGAATTAAGAAAAATCCTGGAGAAGAATCCTTTCTTCTTCCTTCTTTTTCTCTCACCAAGACACAATGGTTTGTGTCTAAATGGAGCACCACGCCTAGATCCTTTTTGCACCCAAGCTTCCCACATCCCAAAACTCTCTCTCAAGTTTAAAATTTGTAGAAAACTCATATCCTAACTTTCTTTAAATAAAGAGTTAAGATAGAGTCCTTATCTAGGTCAAATACCTAGAAAGGTAGGTCCAAATTGAGTAAGGATTGGGGTGCCCAACTCTTGGGCATCCCCTCCTTATTTTTTTTTGTGGACTCTAAAAATATGTACAAAAAAATCTTCTATTTTTTATAAAAAAATTAGAGAGAAATTATATGGTTTGGTGCCTCAAAGAGTAAGGAAAGATGATGCGTCAAACTCTATCCAAAAGAGACCTAGGTCAAAATAACTTATTTGTTTTGACCTATTCCATAACTAATTTTCTTATAAAATAGTGGAAGACATAAAAAGGGCATGGATACTCTCTAGCAATAAATTTTTTCATAAAAATTTCAAGAAAATTAGCATGGATAGGCATGGAAAGTAAGGTAGCATAGGATGGAGAAATCCCAGTCATACTAGGACTTCTAGTTTTGACTTGGTCTAACTTATTATTTGAACCCAATTAAATCAAAACTAATACAACCCAATTATAGATGATCTTAGTCCAACTAAGAGTTTAATTAAATTAAATTAAATTAAAATCTAATTTAATTTTTAATCAAATCAGAAATTGGGTGCATACAAGTCCTACTTGAACATGGACTTGTTCTTCTTTGTAATTAGCTTATCCAATAAATCAATTGGACTTGATCCAATCAAGCCCAAACTAAATCTAATTAAATCATATTCAATTAGACTTAATCTTAGTGCTTTAGTTTAATCAAATTAAGCTAATTAGCAATCCAATTACTAATCGATCCTCTTGCAATACTTGCACTAGGTCAAACATCAATCGTATTGATTGTTTTACCTTAGAATGATTCTAAATCATTGATCAGCCATTCGATTAGTTCAAGATCTTTTATGTGCATGGCTCCATAGGTTAGAACCTAAGTCAGTAGCATAAAAATAATTTTTTGTATCAATCAAAGTGACCATTTAGCAATGGTTTTCGATGGCCGGATAGATCAAATATGTAAAGCAACACTCTTAAAACCCATATGGATATAGTTTCTGTATAATTCATCCCCTTGATCTAAATGCTCATAGGATGATTCAGAATTTAACTATCAACTTTGAATTTGTCATCCACATTGTATTTTAAAATACCAAATCCATCTCATGGATTTTCTTGGCTAAAATTTTGCTAAATTAAAATATAATAATATATTTTTTTCAACTCTTGGAGTGGTCAATCCCATCTTGATTATTTACCAACTTCATAAGTACTTGATTGTGTCCAAAAACCTTCCATCACTAAATTAAAAATTTAGATAGTCTGACACCAAAGCATGATGAGTTGCTTGCAAGCCACCATGGTAATCTCAGGTCTAAGGGACATTTATATCTATATCCCATCAGAGCAATTCTCGATAGTAGAATGCTTTGAAGTTGGTCAAGTTCAGTGATGATGTATCCTTATATCTCACCTGTATGCCATGCCAGTATCTCTACGCTCCTTGGTTAAGAGGACAACCAACCTATATGGCATATAATGATCTATACTCAATAAATATTATTATCTCAATTAACAATATATTATTTGGTCGTGAATAGTTTAAGGACTAATTGATAAATTCTCTCTTTATCTAAACTAAATAGTCCTAAGAACTTCATCATAATAAAGAAGTTTATTAGAAGATGTAGACTTTATGACAAAAATGCTAGAATATTATTTTATTTAATAATAAATTATTTATAATTATAAAATAGCATAACTATCAATAGGCTGTTGATTGACTTTGGGACATAATTCTCAATAACTCCTACTTATCCTAAAGCCACTCGATATAGTATCTAATATCCATCTTCGACTTGTGGTTGTTGAACTTCTTTACCAGTGAAGGGGTCAGCCAGGTTCTCCTTTCTATTGATCTTCTGAAGGTCGACATTACCTCGATTCATGATCTTCTAGACTATGTGGTAGCAGTGCAGTATATGCTTCATTTGCTGGTATGCCTTTGGTTCCTTCTCTTGAGTAATGATACCAGTGCTATCACAGTAGAGCAGGACCAGACCATCAAGGAAGGATGCTACTCTAATCTTAGTGATGAACTTCCTTAACCACACAGCTTCTTTCATGACATCTGATATTGCGATGTACTCCACTTTGCAAATAGAGTCCGCCATAGTGTACTACTTGGAACTCTTCTAGTAGATGACTCTACTATTTAAGATAAAGATATAATCTGATACGTTTCTATTATCATCATGGTCAGATTGAAAACTAGAATTTATAAATCCCATCAGATTGGTATTTACTCACTACTTTTAGTGAGTATGCTATATTTGATCTCGTACATGTCATGGCGTACATGATAGATCCTACTGTCGAAGCATATGGGATTCTACTCATATGCCCTCTCTCTTTAGGAATTGTCGAATAATCCTTCTTGGAGAGAAAAATTTCATGGCCAATCAGAAGATAGTCTCTCTTGAAATTCTCTATGCCGATCCTCTTCAGCATAGTTTCTATGTATATAGACTGGGATAATCTAAGCATCCTCTTAGATCTATCCTTATAGATCTTCATTCCTAGAATATAGATGTTGGAAATTGTATTCTAAAGCTAATCATCTAAATTATAGATGGTTGAGCTAAATATAATTATACTTAAATTATTAATAAATAAAATTATTATTTTTATTTTTTCATCATTTTGTGCATCTTTTTGTAATGAACTCTTCTATGATGAAGTCCTTAGGCTATTTAGACCCGATAAAGGAGGATTTATCATTTAGTCCTTAAATTTGTTCACATCCAAATGATACACTATTACTCAGGATGACAACGTATCGAGTATAGGTCGTTGTGTGCCATAAGTGATGGTTGTCCTCTTAATCAAGAAGTATGGAGATACTGTTATGGCATGCAGGTGAAGTGTAGGGATATATTTCACTAAATGTGATCCAATTGCAGAGCTCTCTACTATCAAGAGTTGCTCACGAAGGATATGGGTATAAGTGTCCCTTAGACCTGAGACCACCATGGTGACTTACAAGCAACTCACTGTACTTAAGTATCGGACTACTTGAATTTCTAATTTAATGATGGAAGGCTACTGAGTGCAGTCAAGTACTTGTGAAGTCAATGTGTGTGTCAAAATGGGATTGACCCCTCCAAGTGTTGCAGCAAGTGCATCACTATATTTCAATTTAGCAAACCCTCGGTTAGGATGGTCCATATGATGGACACTGAATTTTGAAATACAATATAGATAAATTTTTAGGATTGGCAGTAAATCCTAGATCATCCTTTGTGCATCGAGGTCAAGAGAATGAATTATATGATAACCATATGCCATAGGTTCATCATTGTTGTGTTGAGATTTTTTGACCTACCCGATCATCGGGTACCATTACTAGACGGTCACATCATAAAAAATTAATTTTTATGCTATCGACTCGGGAATCAAACCTATGGGATCACACACATAAGGAGTTTCTACCTGATTTGATGGCTGATGATGAGTCCTAATGACCTTGGACACTATGGTCAAGAGTTTCACTAGATTGGGATCTATGACCAGGAGTTCCACTAGATTAGGACTCTATTTTTATGGGTTCTACTAGACTGAAATTTAGAGTCTTACTTATCTAAAACTCTCTGATCAAGAGTCTCATTAGTTTGGAACTCTATAATCATGAGTTTCATTCATTTGGGATACTGGATTCAAGAGTCCCACTGGATTGGGACTCTTCAGGAGTTTTATGTTGATGAGACTCTATTGTCCGATAACCCATCCAATTTGGACTCTGAAATTTTTAGAGGATTAATTAGTAATTTGATTACTGATTAGCTTAATTTGATTGAGCAATAAGGATTTGATCAAATCTGATTGAATTGGATTTGATTAGATTTGATCTGATAAGATCATGAGATGACCTAATCATTATGGGAGATTTGATCCTAATTTGATCCGAACCTGAATCTAATTAATTTTTAATTTAATTAAAAATTAATTAGATTAAGTTAAGACTAATTTGGTTGGATTTAACCTAGTCTAATTAGATCTAGATTAATTGGTTCGGTTGAAACCAATTAGGACCAAGTCAAATAAAGTTTGAATTCAAACTCTCCCATGCGCCCACCATCTTTGACTTCTCCACCCTTGTACCATGCCCTAAAATTTTTGTACATAACTTTCTCATGTCCAGAAGGTTTCTACGCCCCCTCTCTTACCTACTTTTGACTTGGTCTAAGGGTTGGGCTAGTTTAAATTTAAGTTGAATTTTGAATTCAACTTAGATTGTTTTGGTTGAAACCACTTAACCATCACATCCTTATCCAAATCCCATGCCTCCTTTGTGTTTTCTCATGCACATTTTTGTGCATTCTGGGTGTGGGCACATAGAAGGACTCTCCTTCTATGTCTCATCCACATTGAAGGTGGCATTGGATGCAGATAAGGAGACCACTTGAATTTTGAATTCAAGTGGTTGGTTTGGTTTGAACCTTATCCCCTGCACACGCTTTCCACACTGTGTCTCCCATTTAAAAGAATTTTTTTTCTAGGTGTGTGGGGATTAGTGTGGGGCATTTGAGAGAGGAGGGAGGCTATGTAGAGGGATTTTTGGGGGAGAGAAAATTAGAGAAGGGGGGCTTGTCCTATGCGTGGAAGGGTCAACTATAGTTCCTGCACCAACTTTTCTTGCATGCCTCTTCTCAATTTCTTTCCTCCTTATGTCATCCATCTTAAGAGAATCTAAGGTGGGTGTACGATAGAGGAAGAGTCCTTCTTCTTGTGTAAATTTGTTTCATAGAAAAACTCCAAAGAGAGAGGGTGTGAGAGGGTTTTCGACGTGTCAAGGTTTTTCGATGAGTGCAAAACCCTAGGGTTGGGATCCTAGGTTTAGGTGGAGAGATCGAGTGCTGTGAGCATCGGATTGCCACCAAACTTCAGACACCGACTCATCATCCTCCATACTCCATGTTTTAATTTTTTAGAGTATCCAAAAAATCAAAAAGAAGGTGATCGATTGGATCGATCACGATCAGCCGTTAAAGACCCTGACGAGGAGCTAGCACTCCGATGGAGATGGTCGAGACTAGGAGCTCCGTGTGGACCAATCGTAGAGGTCGGACAAGTGTGTGGCTACAACACAATACTAGAGACTTATTTTGATGGATTCAGATTATGGAGATCAGCTATCCAAGCATAGGTATCGAGTTCTGAACTCGTATCGATCAACAGATTTGATTTGCTGATCGATCACATTCAAATTTCAAATTACATATTAGAATGTCTAGATCCTAAGTAGGGTTTAAATTGATTAGATCAATGCATGTAGTAGATTAATATTTGATTAATTTTAGTTTTCTCTACTTTAATTTTAAAAATATTTTAAAAATGCATGCTAAAAATCCTGCTTGATTTCCTTCATTGGTATCAGAGTAACCAAGTTGCTTGACATATCAAATATATAATTAGAAATTAAATGTTAGTATATTTGATATGCTTAATCCAGATAACTTAGTAATCAAGAATGAATGAGCCACCAAGCCATCTGGTCATAAGGGACAAGTATAGTTTAAAGGCCAAGTCCTTCCATTCAGTGGGGATCCCTTATGGTGGTAGGGGTGCCACCGTGAACTCATCATTAAGATGAACAGTGAAAGAATTTTAATGATTGATATTATTTCAATCAAAAAATTAAATATAAATTTATTTTAGATTAAATCTAAAAGGTTGATTCATAGTTTAATTTTCATTATGTTTTATTTTCTATCTAAAACTAGCAATAGATTGCTGTTTGAGAAATGAGCCGATCCATTTCTAAAATGAGTCGACCTATTTGAAAAATAGAAAATGAAAACCTTTCAAAATTTAAAAACTATTTTTGAAATGTCGAACCTTGATTCATCAGCCTAAAAACTTAGTTAAAAGAATTAAGTATTATCTTCTAAGTTCTAGAATTGTGAATTAAAGATCTTAAGATAAAATCATAAGACTATGGGTTAAAGGGTTAGATGAATTAGGTCCATTAATTAGGTTAGACCTAAGGTTAGTTAAAGAATGGATTAATCTAGAGTAATTGATCAAATCTAACCAAGTGTTGAATTAGATTAGATCAAGGATACTCTAGAATCAACTCCAATAGTTATAGTTGGACAAGTCCATATCTTTAACTAGACTAAGATGGACTTGATTCATGGCTACGTGATTAAGCCTAAAATTGCTAGGTTGATCAGATTAAACCTAATTAATCGATTGTGTCTAAGGTAAGTTTGGCAGTTTAGACTAGTGATTTTTAATTGGGAGCTACTCGCACTGATTTGATCTTTAATGTGTTAATGACATTTCCCTTCCACTGATCTCACTTAGCTGGCCGACATGGTCGATTGGAATTTGATTAGATGACTTGATGATTCATATTGACCCATATCATTAGGAATCAGTTTGACTGATTTCAATCAGTAAGATTGAATAAGGTGCCCATGGACCTAAATTGATCCTAGTCCTAACCTATTGACTTGATGAAGTCAGTGGGAGGACTTGACTTGATGAAGTCAGTAGGAGAAATTTGATCTGTGTCCTTTCTATCCTTAAATAACATGTAAACTAAATCCACTAAATTATTAGGTCCTTAAAATGACTAAGTTATGGAGATAACCAAATCATAGCCTCCCATTAAGGTGAATAATAAGTCCAATTTTTTGGATAAATATTGGAGGTGCCTTACTCTTGGTGTTTATTTGGATATTAGAATTATTGTACATCATATGATGATTAGATCGTACTCTCTTAATGGTGATCAGGTTAGCCAGAACTTTTCTTGAGCCTGGTTATCATTGGTTTGATGCATCGAAGTCAATCATGTTAATGGTTGGACCTAACTAGACCTTTTCAATAGAGGCCATATCCTACTGATTTGACATCTGGGGCAAAACCTAAATACTAAAAATTATTTAAAGAAATAATTAATTGTGAACCTACTTGTAGATGCACACGGGTTAGCCAGAGCTTTCCTCGGACCCATATGTAGTCTATGTGGATTCCAATACCTGCTAAGGAGTTAGTGTAATTCCTTGAATTGGAGATAGAGGCTATCAATTCATTAAAAATAGTGGAAGAATTTTTAAACTAAAGTCCAAGTCTTTAGAATTAATTAATTCGAGTACTAATAAGGTTTCATATTTTCCTTTCAGATAATTAGAATGGCTAGAGTTAGTCCACTCCATTCACTATTGGATAGTGGCAAGTGTTTAGGACCTAAGAATAAGGAGTCTAGTATTGACCCTAATAAGGCAGACCCAAAGAGAAATTATCCTCTAAACCCAAATAGGCTGAACAAAAAAATTCAGCAAGTGGTTGCTGGTCAAGGTTGTTATATAATAACACCTTGCAATTTCTCCATATATGATACATCTATCTGGGTATTAGATATCAGGAGTCCAATTTATATATGCAATTCATTGCATGGACTTTAAATTGGTAGAAAATTTGAGAATGGTGATAGATTTCTTAATGTTGGGAATGAAAGTCAAGTTTTAGTCCTAGCATTGGAAACTCTTGAACTATTTTTCAAAAATAATAGTGTCATTTTAAGTGATTAACTATTGTCCATCTTTTATGATGAACAAAATATCTGTTGGGCTTTTGGCCTAAGATGGTTATAGTTTATCAATAAAGGGACATTATTGCAATATCATTATGAATGATGTCATAATAATGCAAGGATAATTAAGAAATGGCATTTATATTTTATCATAGTCTATTAGTGTAATGTACACGTCGAATAAATGACCAAAACTAGATAATGTCACTAATGCTTATCTTTGGCACTATAGGCTCGATCATATAAATAAGAATAGGATTAACAGATTAATCAAGGAGTGTATCCTTGACATTGATGATTATGAATCATTGAATATCTGTGAATCCTTGTAAGATGACCAAATCACCTTTTACTAGAAAGGGTGAGCGGGCCACTGAGCTTCTAGGTCTAGTACATACTGATGTATGTAGACCTATGAACACATGTGCTAGAGATGGATTTTACTACTTTATTATATTTACTAATGACCTATCTAGGTTTGGGTATGTCTATCATATGAAGAGTAAATTTGATTCGTTTGAAATGTTCAAATGATATCGAAATGAGGTAGAAAAACAACATGGGAAGAGTATTAAAACTCTTTGGTCTGATGGAGGAGGTGAATATCTTTCCAACGAGTTTTTGACATATCTAGGAGAGAATGGAATTATCTCACAATGGATGCCTCCTAGAACACTACAGCATAATGGTGTATCTAAAAGGAGGAATCAAATCCTGTTGGACATGGTTCGGTCCATGATGGGGTTTATAAGTTTGTTGATTTTATTTTAGGATTATGCACTAGAAACTTTCTATTTTATTTTGAATAATGTTTCGAGCAAGTCTGTTGCCAAGACTCCATATGAGATATGGACTGTGCGTAAGCCGACACTCTCATACTTTAGGGTTTGGGGATGTCTGATTTATGTTAAATATTTGTAGCCGAAAAAGCTTGTACCTAGGTCCGATAAATGCTTATTCATAGGATATCCCAAGAAAACTAGGGATTATTACTTCTACCTTGCTAAAGAACAAAAGATGTTCGTCAGCAATAGAGTAGTCTTTTTGGAAAAAAAGTTTCTTAGTAAAGGAATAATTGTCTCTAATGTTGAACTCAATGAAGTTCGACAGGTAAAAGAATCGACACATTCTAGTAAACCTATAGAACTAGATTTGATAAGATCAAATCCAGAGCCTATTGAAATGGCACCAAAAAGATCTGATAGAGTACCGCATCAACTGGACAGATACTATGATTTTTTGGTCTGGAATGGTGATCCTATCGAACTCGATGAGAATGATGAGGATCCAATCACCTACATGGATGCCATGCAGAGGTCCGACTCTGATAAGTGGCTGGAAGCCATGAAGTCTGAAATGGAGTCCATGAAGGTCAATAGTATATGGACACTAGTTGATCCATCTGAAGGGGTAAAACCCATTGGGTGTAAGTGAATTTTCAAAAGGAAATGGGGTGCAAATGGAAAGATGGAGATCTATAAAGTTCATCTGATTGTCAAGAAATATCATCACCATTATGGTATTGACTATGACGAGATATTTTTTCTAGTGGCAATGCTCAAATCTATTCAGATCATGCTTGCGATAGCGGCATACCTAAACTATGAGATCTGGCAAATGGATGTGAAAACAGCTTTTCTAAATGAAGAACTAGATAAAGAGATGTATATGATATAGCCTGAAGATTTTACATCAACAGACGAGTCTAAGGTGTGCAGGCTTCAAAGATCCATCTATGGATTGAAGCAGGCATCGTAGAGTTGGAATATGCATTTTGATAAAGTAATCAGAACGTATGGCTTCATTAAGAATAGAGAAGAACCCTATGTGTATAAATGGGCCAACGGTTCTATTGTTGTATTTTTTGTACTATATGTTGATGATATTCTCTTAATTGAAAATGACATCTCTGTATTATAGGGAATGAAGATTTGGCT
Organism: Cocos nucifera; assembly: GCA_006176705.1. NCBI lineage: Eukaryota > Viridiplantae > Streptophyta > Magnoliopsida > Arecales > Arecaceae > Cocos > Cocos nucifera. Next base: position 69,987 of record QRFJ01001719.1, read on the forward strand.
ATCATCTCAATTCTCCATGAAAGACTTGGGAGAAGCTTCCTACATCCTAGGGATGAAGATCTATAGGGATAGATCTAAAAGATTACTAGGATTATCCCAATCCACGTACATTGATACCATGCTGAAGAGGTTCAGCATCATGAATTTCAAGAAGGGCTATCTTCCAATTGGCCATGGAATTTTGCTCTCGAAGAGGGATTGTTCGACAACTCCTCAAGAGAGAGAGCATATGAGTAGAATACCATATGCTTCGATAGTGGATTCTATTATGTACATCATGATATGTACGAAATCAGATGTGGCATACTCACTAGGGATAGTGAGCAGATACCAGTCTTACCTAGGTGAGAATCACTGGAAGGTTGTGAAGATAATCCTGAAGTATTTAAGAAATACCAAGGACCAGTGGCTCATCTATGGAGATACTGACTTAAAACTTATGGGATATACTGATTCTAGTTTTCAGTTAGATCATGATGATAGCAAAAGTGTATTAGGTTTTGTGTTTACCCTAAATAGTGGAGCGGTCTATTGGAAGAGTTCCAAGCAGCACACTATAGCTGATTCTGTGCGAGGTGGAGTATGTCGTGGCATCTGATGTTGCAAAGGAAGCTGTGGCTGCGGAAGTTCATCAACGAGCTGGGAGTGGCATCTTTCTTGGATGGTATGGTTCTGCTATATTATGATAGCACTGGAGCCATAGCTCAAGCGAAGGAGCCAAAGGCACATCAGCACATTAAACATATTTTGCGTCGCTACCATCTTATACGAGAAATCATGGAGCAAGGTGACATCGAGCTTCAGAAGATCGATAGAAAGGAGAACATGGCCAACCCCTTTACTAAAGCTCTAGGAATCAAAGAGTTCGATAATCACAAATGGAAGATAGATATTCGATACTATTCTGAGTGGCTTTAGTCTAAGTGAAAGTTGTTGGAAATTATATTCTAAAGTCAATCATCTAGATTATAGATCGTTGAGCTAAATATAATTATACTTAAATTATTAATAAATAAAATTATTATTTTAGCCTTTTCATCACTTTGTACATCTTTCTATAATGAACTCTTCTGTGATGAAGTCCTTAGGGCTATTTAGACTTGACAAAGGAGGATTTATCATTTAGTCCTTAAATTAGTTCGCGATCAAATGATATGCTGTTACTCAGGATGACAACGTATCGAGTGTAGGTCGTTGTGTACCATAAGTGTTGGTTGTTCTCTTAACCAAGAAGTATAGAGATACTGTTATGGCATATAGGTGAAGTATAGGGGTACATTTTACTGAACATGATCCAATTGCAGAGCTCTCTACTATCAAGAGTTGCTCGTGAAGATGGGTGTACGATAGAAGATCTAAGGTGTACAATAGAGGATCTATACTGTCGACCTATTCTTAATTTTTTTCCTCCTTATGTCATCCATCTTAAGAGGATCTAAGGTGGGTGTACAATAGAGGAAGATTCCTTCTCATGAAAATTTGTTTCATGGAAAAACTCCAAAGAGAGAGGGCGTGAGAGGGTTTTCGACGTGTCAAGGTTTTTCGGTGAGTGCAAAACCCTAAGGTTGGAACCTTGGGTTCAGGTGGAGAGATCGAGTGCTGTGAGCATCGGATCGCCATCAAACTTCAGACACTGACTCATCATCCTCCATACTCTATGTTCTGATTGTTTGGAGTATCTGACAAATCAAACAGAAGGCGATCGATTGGATCGATCATGATTAGCCGTTAAACGCCCCGATGAGGAGCTAGCACTTTGGTGGAGCTGGTCGGGATCAGAAACTCCGTGTGGACCAACCATAGAGGTCAGACAAGTGTGTGGCTGTAGTGCGATACTAGAGACTTATTTTGATGGATTCAGATTATGGAGATCAGCTACCCATGCACAGGTATCGAGTTCTGAACTCGTGTCGGTCAGTAGATTCGATTTGCTGATCGATCGCATTTAAATTTCAAGTTACATATTAGCATGTCCAGATCCTGAGTAGGATTTAAATTGATTAGATCAATGCATATAGTAGATTAATATTTGATTAATTTTAGTTTTTGCTACTTTAATTTTAAAAATATTTTGAAAATGCATGTTAAAAATCCTGCTCGATTTTCTTCAATAGGATGCTTCACCCAAGTCCTTCATGGAGAACTGATATAACAACCAAACTTTTATTCCTTATAGTGCAGGGATGTCATTCCTGATTAAGAGAATGTCATCCACGATAGAACAAAAAATATCACTATCGAACTATTAGCCCACTTGTAAATGCAGGGCTCTTCTCTATTCTTAAGGAAGCCATACATTTTGATCACCTTATTAAAATGCATGTTCCAACTCTGAGATGCTTGCTTCAATCCATAAATGGATCTCTAAAGTTTGTACACTTTGAACTCATCTATGAATGTGAACCCCTCAGGTTGTATCATATACACCTCTTCGATCAGCTCTCTATTTAGAAAAGCTGTCTTCACATCCATCTGCCAGATCTCATAGTCCAGATGGATAGCTATTGCAAGCATTATTCGAATGAATTTGAGCATTGCCATAGGAGAGAATGTCTCATCATAGTCAATACTATAATATTGACGATACCTCTTGGCAACCAGACAGGCTTTGTAGGTCTCCATCTTTTTATTTTGCACCCATCTTCCTCTTGAAGACCCACTTACACCTAATGGATTTAACCCCTTCAGATGAGTCAACCAATATCCATGCATCATTGACCTTCATGGACTCCATTTCGGATTTCATGGACTCAAGCCATTTTTCAAAATCAGTCTATACATTGCATCCATATAAGTGATCGGATCCTCATCATTCTAATTGTTGCCTAGCTATGCAACCTAAGAGGAGGGGTGAATTAGGTTTTTAAAATTTTAATGCTAATTTAAAGTTGTCAAGATTGAATGATGATATGCAAGTAGTGTGTGTGAATCAATTTAAGTTAGATGAAAATATAGAAGATTTGAGAGAAAGAATTTAACAAACTAAGAAAAGAAACATGGCAAGCACACCACAAACAAGTAAGATTTATAGTGGTTTGGTGCTTTCCTTGCACCTACATCCACTCTTCAAGTTCCTACTTTGAAATTCAAAACCACTAAACGTATTCAACCAGAATACAACATTGGTACCTTTGACCCTAGCTATGCCAAGATAGCACACTTATTTCTTGGGTACAAGCCAACCCTACACACTCCAATTTAAGGCTTGGATCAACCCTCTCAAGTTTTGAAACCCCCCAAAACTTGAAACAAAATAATAAAGCAGAGTATAAGAGTTTATGACAATCAAATACAAGTTTAGCTCCCTTAATGAGCATATAAAATCTTAAGAATGCTTTTCACAATAATGGAGGAAGCTTTTCTGATTTTCCTCAAGGTTGTTGGAGACTTGAATGAGCTCTTGAGTGATTGCTGAACTTGAAACGAAAGCTTCTTTGCTTGAAGATGACTTTTTTCTTAGGGATGAATTGAATTCATGAAATCTCTTATATTTTTTTCTTTTTATAGCCTTTTAAATCTTCAATGGATGGAGGAGAGAATCTTAGGTAAGATTTGTATCCATTGGAGACCTTAAAGAAATCATTAAAAGCTACCAAAACTGGATAAAACTAGCCATTATAGAAAATTTCCATCATAGGGGTCGACTCATGGGAACCTCTGAGACAAAATCCAAAAAATTGACTGTTCTATATTTTTGGCCTTTGAAACAGCACAGATCAACCCTGGGGTCAACCTTTGGCACACAGACAATGTGCCAAATAGCTCATTTTAGCAGAGGATGACCTAGGGGTCGACCCTTTTGCTTCAAACTCGATTTCTTCTCAAAATATGTATCCAAAAATTATGGGATTGCCTCCAAAGGAACAAAAATCTTCTATACTTGTGCTTGAGACTCTTAGATCAAAATTTGATAAAATTATGATTTTGCCCTTGAAATATAAAAAGTCTTTTTCCAAGCCAAATTCATTAGTAATCCCCTCAAATGCTTTGTAATCATCAAAATCAATTCTTGGAGCAATCTCCCTCTTTTTGATGATGATAAAATATTTGAGCATAAGCAAAAATAAAGCATGTAGAAGCCTACTAGAATATCATATTCATAAAGAGCAGTTTTAAGATTACTTATGGTTAGACATTCAAATCATTTGCAAAAGAGTTTGACTTACTTATTCCTTTTGTCAATTTTACTTCAATTTTGCTTATAACCTAATTTTATTTACTCTACTCCCCCTTTGACATCATCAAGTAAGATCTTAAGGGATTTCAAAATTTAAAAAGAAAAAGCCTTCCCCTTAATTTATTCCATATGTTTTTCTATTAGAACAAGAATTTATAACAAAACTTTCAATTTGCTTATATACAACATAGTATTTTCAGCATATCATAATGAAATTTTAGCTAATTCACAGAAGTTACATTTCACATCATTCAAATGATATCATCATATTTATATACACATATTTACATCCAAATAATATCATTCCACATACAATAAATCATAACATCAAGTCATCAAAACATATAAGTGCTAAAGGTATCAAAAGCATTCATGAGAGTTAGGCCATCAAAACATATAAAATTCATGGATACAACTATCCATGATCCAAGCAGCCAATAGTACTAATGCCATAGGTTAGATCCAAAATATAACCAACCATGACTTGATCAACAACTCATAGAAATAACTAAGAGATACTAGATCATAACCTAATACAAAGATGACTAAACTAGATCTAGTAGAGATCATGGCTGGAAGCATCTGAATTAGATGAAAAATTAGAGATGTGATGGGGTGTATTAGGGTCAAATTTAGGAGCACGTCCTCGACCACGTCTGCCTAAGCCATGGATGGAGGTGCGGGCTTGAGCAGCTGGATGAGACGGCCTAGGAGCCTGAGAGGAAATGGGCTAAGCATGAAGAGCAATCCTGATAGAGTCTAAATGTCCCAGTGCTCTCAACATGGACTGTATGAGGGCGCCAATCTATGAAGATAGAGTGTCACTAGAGTCTCTAAACTCTCTTCTCAGAGAGTCAAAACCATCCTCCAGAACACCACGAAGTCTGGCTGCCTTAGCTGTAAGATCTAATATCTCTGTAATGTCCTCTCTCATCTGGGGACAAGCTAGATCTAAAACCTACCTCTGTAAATCCAAAACTCTACCTGTCAATCTCAAAGCACATCCCTTGAGGTCCTCAAGTTGTGCAGTCTAAGCTGTAAGCATCTAAAAAATGGTAGATATGTGTGGAGTCATGGACTGATCAGAAGATGGGATGAAGTGAGAACTCTCCTCCCAAGAGGTACTGGCCATTTGCCGAGATAAAAGACCTACAATCCTCTAAGATAAAGTATCGATGATCGACTGAATCAACTGGTCAGTGATCATCCTAATTTGATCATCAAAGAATCTAACATCTATGTCTCTACTCCTCAATGGTGCCACAGCTGTATCTTTCTTCATTAACTCTAAGGGACCAGCCTCATGATTAGATACAAACTAAATGTCAGGAGATCCTCTATGATCATGAGGAGATGAAGACGATCCCTCCTCCTTAACTCTCTCCTCATCCTCAACACCTTTAGACCAACTGCCATCAGTCTTTGAAAAATCCATGCGATGTAGTGTGTGGCGGTTGATGGTATCGATGTGAGATAATTTGGTGACTGCCTCCTCCTCAAAACTAACTCCAAACCTCCTAAACACTAATGAGAGAGCCATACCATATGGGAGATGTGCCTTAGACCTATTCAAGGTCTCTCTTATCATCTCAATCATCAAAATAGGGAGGTTAAAGGGGGTCTCTATAATCACATGATACATTATGCATATATCCCTACCAGATAATAAATCATGCCAGCCATTTCCAGGAATAAATAACTTGGTAACCATGGTGTGTAGCACTCTCATTTCAGCAGAAAGAATCTTGACCTCTAATTTATTTAAATTTTTTTCAAATTCTCTCCCCAAGATGGCTCTCAGTCCATCTTCTTTATGGATAAGTTTCATTTCCTTGTAGCCCTCACATGGTAATCTTAGAATTCCCCCAAGTGGATTGGATCAAGAATAATTTCAATACCTTTAACAACCAATTTTGCTGTTCCATTGAAGTATCCCAAATTCAGGTAAAATTCTCTAATCAAATCCACATATGTAGTTTCTTTCAACTTGCAAAAGTAATCCTATCCTTGCTTTTTAATCTTTAACACAAAGAAAAATCCTTCTTTTTCAAAGAAATCAAAATCTACATTCTTTCCCAATTCAACCTTTCTATCAGATAGAGGGACCTTACTTGGAGTGAGAAGAGACTGTGAAGTATGTCTGGGAGCAAAGGTTGGACCAGGAGATGGCTCGGGTGCCATCCTTTTTCGATGGGCTTCTTTCTCCAAGCAACGGACCGACTTTCTTCTTTAAGGCAATTTCATCTTGGGTGCGATTCCAATCAATAGAAGCCTTAATCCCACTCTAGAGTATCAAGGGAAAATGGAATGCAGAAGATTTGAGAAGAAGAGGAAGGGTTTTGAGGGAGATAGCCGATGGTGGGTTTTAGGGCAAAGATTTGCTAGAACCCTTCAATCTGCTTGAAAAGGAGAGAAAATAGAAAGGGATATTGCTTCTTAAGGAGCGATTTGAGGAGGGGATCTTGGAAGAAAAAAAGATTTTGAGGGAGGACAAGGGAGAGGGAGAGCCCCTTTTGTTCGGTTGAATGGAAGACAAGGGAGGATGGTGAGGTCGCCCCTTTCAGTCAAAAGTTTTCTCAAATAAAAAGCCGCCCGAAGGGTTAAGTGCAACAATGACCAAAATGCCCATAAGTCGCCCTCTAGGTCGACCCATGGCACAAAAAAATCTAAAGAGTGATGAAAAAATTTTAAAAAAATTGAGATTTTAAGGATTGAAATTTTATTTCATGAGAATGATCAAGGAAGATTAGATTTGAGTTTTTTGAGATAGAAAATTTAAGATATAGGCTCAAGATAAAGATTAAGATGATTTTTGATAGAAATGTACTTGAAATTATAAAATATCACATAATTTATCTTCACTCAAGTACATTTTGATAGAAAATGTACTTGAAAGATTAAGATCAAAAATTTCTAATTCTCTCCTAATCTCACATAATTTATCTTCACCCAAGGCCTTAATAAAAATATCAGTCAATTATTTTTCAGTACAAACATAATCAAGAATTATGTCATTATTTTCAACATGATCTCTTATGAAATGATGTCTTATTTTAATATGCTTTAACCTAGAGTGTTGGATTGGATTCTTAGATAGATTTATGGCACTAGTATTATCACATCTTATGGGAGTTTTGTTTAGTTTGATACGAAAAGTCCTCAAGTTGTTGCTTGATCCACAAGATTTGTGCATAGCAACTTTTGATTGCAATGTATTCTGCCTCGACCGTAGACAATGCTACCAAATTTTGCTTCTTACTAAATCAAGAAATTAAGTTAACTCCTAAAAATTGGTAAGTTCCACTGGTGCTTTTTCTGTCTAATCTACATCCAGCAAAATCTGCATCTGAATATCTAATTAAATCGATCGATGAATTCTTAGAATACCATAAATCTATGGATTGAGTTTTTTTTAGGTATTTAAATATTTTTTTTACAGCATTTAAATATGATTCTTTTGAATTAGATTGAAATCGTGCATATAAACAAACACTAAACATAATATCTGATCTACTAGCAGTTAAATATAATAACGAACCTATCATGCCTCTATAAGTCTTTGAATCAATACTTTTACCTTCTTCATCCTTATCAAGCTTACATGATGGACTCATGTGGGTACCAGTGGCTTTGGAGCTCTCTATATCAAATCTTTTAAGTAGCTCTCTTGTGTACTTGCTTTAGGTGATGGAGATCTCTTTCTTCATTTATTTAATTTGAAGTTTGAGAAAGAATGTTAGTTCACCCATCATGCTTATCGCGAACCCTCCCTACACGAGCTTAGCAAAATCTTGATATAAAGTTTTATTAGTAGACCCAAATATAATGTCATCAATATATATTTATGTTACTAAGATATCATCATGATCTCTTTTAATAAAAATGGTTGTGTCTACATTTTCTCTTGAAAACCCATTATTAAGCAAGAATTTACTTAATCTTTCATTTCAAGCTCTAGGTGCTCATTTTAAACCATATAATGCTTTGTTTAATTTGAAAACATGATTTAGAAAAGCATGATTTTTAAAATCAAAAGGTTGTTCTATATAAACTTCTTCAGCAATATATCCATTTAGAAAAGTACTTTTAACATTCATTTGAAATAACTTAAAATTCATAAAGCATGCATAAGCGAGTAATAGTCTAATTGCTTCTAGTCTAGCAACAGGTGCAAAGATCTCATCAAAATCAATTTCCTCTTCTTGATTATAATCTTTTGCAACTAATCTTGCTTTATTTCTAATTATATTTTTATTTTCATCCAATTTATTTCTATATACCCATTTTATACCAATTATTGGATAATTTTTAGGTCTTGATACTAAGGTCCATACATTATTTTTTTTGAATTGATTAAGTTTCTCTTGCATTGAATTTATCCAATTATAATCTTTTTCGGCTTCATCTATGGTTTTAGGTTTAAAATAAGGAACAAAAGCAAAATAATTATATGCATATCCAAGTGAAGAGCGAGTTGTTATCCCATGTGTAGAATCACCAATAATTAGTTCTTTGGGGTGATTGTGAACATACCTCCATTCTTTTGAAAGATCATTTGTACCTTGAGGTTGTTCTTCTTGTCCTTTATCTTTATTTTTTTGCTTATCTTCATGATCCTCTTCATTTTGAATTGTTGAATCCTTTAGAATGATCTCCTTTATTCCTTCTATATGGAGATCTACATCATCAATTCCCTCACTCTTCCTTGATGGAAGATTATTAGTCTCATAAAAAACATGTATTGACTCCTCTACTGCTAAGGTTCTTTTGTTAAACACTCTAAAAGCTTTACTAGAAGAGGAGTAACCAAGAAAAATAGCTTCATCAGATTTTGCATCAAATTTTTCTAGTTTTTTTTATCATTATTCAAAATAAAACATCAACAACTAAAAATATGAAAATATGCACTGTTAGGTTTTCTTTCTTTCCAAAGCTCATAAGATGTTTTCTTTAAAATTAGTCTGATTAGAGCATGGTTTAAGATGTAACATGCTATATTAATTGCTTCCATCCAAAAGTATCTTGGAAGGTTGCTTTTACATAGCATGGTATGGGCCATTTCTTCTAAAGTCCTATTTTTTCTTTCTATCATCCCATTTTGTTGGAGTATCCTAAGTGTTGAAAAATTATGGTCTAATTAGAGCACGGTTTAAGATGTAACATGTTGCATTAATTGCTTCCATCCAAAAGTATCTTGGAAAGTTGCTTTTACATAGCATGGTACGGGCCATTTCTTCTAAAATCCTATTTTTTCTTTCTATCATCCTATTTTGTTGGAGTGTCCTAGGTGCTAAAAAATTATGATTTATTCCTTTTTTATCATAAAATTTTTCGAAGTCTGGATTTTCAACTTTGGTTCCATGATCACTTCGAATGTTTTGAATTAAAAATTCTTTTTTATTTATAATTTTTTAGTAAAATTTTGAGAAAACATGAAAAGTTTCATCTTTGTGTGTGATAAACATATAAAATATATTTATAAAAGTATAATTTATTATTTTATTAATTAGTTTATCCTTATTTCTTAAGAATTGATATTTTTATTTTATCTTTTGTAGAAAAAAAGACTATGGATAAAAAGAGCTCGATTTATGGATCACAACGAAGAAAATTTTGAGCAAATCAGACTTAAAATGAAATTAAATCAAAAGAAGGATGCATACGGTATTACAGAAAATGAAGATACTATGTAAGAAACCCTTAGAGGATATATGCATCATTATAATGGGTCCGTGAGTCTGATGCGGGTGCACACAGTGGCAACGCAGCAAGGTCTGATGTGGGCGCACACAGCGGCAATGCCACAATGTGGATTCATAACCGGATCTTTGCAAACAGCCGGAGCGGTCTCGGTTGCACAAATCCTACTCTAATATAAACTTCTACAAACCTCTTCTCAACCAAACTCTCTCTCACCCTCTCCTTTATTTAAAGCCATCATCTTGACGCCTCCCAAGCCTTCTCTTGGCCCTTCTTTCTCTCTTTCTCTCTCTCTTTCTTTTCCTAACAATCGACCCTTCCTCTTCTTCTTTCTCTCCAAACTTTTCTTCCCTCTTTTTTCTTCTAAATTTGCACAAACCAAAAGCCCCTACTTCTCCATAAAATCTTTTCATCTTGCTCTTGATCCCTGCTCCAAGTTGTTGGAAGAAAGACCTCTAGTTCAAGGATGAAGATTTTAGTGAGAAGCTTTTCGATGTCTGGCTGATTCTCTCTTTCTCAGGAGATCATTATGATCTTATTTTGACAGTATTTTCTATTTTTTATCTTTTGTATTTCTTTTTAATTTGTAATAAAGACTATTTATAGTTATAAAATTTTTATATCTTTATTTTCTTATAATTAATCTGAAATAGTTTATTATCCTTGAGATGAGCCGTGATCTATAGGTACGATTCATTCTCTTGGAATAAATTATATTTAGGTTAATTCTTTTTTTTTATATCTAAATCAATTTAGACTAGCCTATAACTTTAAGAGATGGACTGTGATCTAAGGATACAGGCCATGATCTCTAAGATAGATTATATCTTTATTGATTAGATATCAATTAAAGCATATTAAAAAGAATATCAATTGTCAAATAAGTGATCAATTAAAATCCTGAGAATCCATCTCTATACTTGCAACTTTTCATCTTAATTAATTTGCTATTTAATTTATTTATTTTTAATTAATTTAAATAATCTTTTAATTAATAACTATTAATTAATCTTAATCTTTCTTTTAATTTATTATTTAAATATAATTAATATAATTTCTATGGATACGATCCTAACTCATCCTATCTATATAGTTGTGAGTTAGGTTTTATTTTTGACTGCCTATAATAGTGATCAAATTTTGGCACCATTGTCAAGGATCATGATTTAATTACTTTAAATAAATAAAAAAAATTCAAAAAAAATTAAAAAAATTCTTTAAAAAATTCTTAAAAAATTAAAAATTAAAAAAAATACACTGACACCGCATAAGCTATTTAGGGTTTAGGGACTTAATCACAAAATCTAACAAGTAAAACTAATTAATTTAAATTTAATTGTTATACTTTACTTAGACATCTTGACTTTTTGCATCTCATCTTCATACGACACTTTAAGGATGCTAAACCCAATTAAACAAGATAAGGTGGGGATTTGATCATCCTTTCTTAGCCCAAAAATCACAAACTGTCATATTGCATTGACCCAAATCTTAATTCTAAAATTAATTAGATGTTGGCCCCTAAGGATACTCAAGCTCATTAGGACAAGGAACCCTAAGAGTTGGATCGGATTAGGATTAGTTAATTCAATTAGTGTCTAAGGCAAGTGGTTCAAAAATGATTGGGCCCGAAGGAAGGTGGTTACTTAATTGATTCTGTTAGCTTACCTGGCCAAGCATAATTGGTATCTAAGGCAAGCAATGGGAGGACTCCCACCAATCTTATACTTATCTGGCCAGTTGATTAACTGATTCTTTACTTGAAGGACTTGAAGGAGACCTTGGCAGTTAGGAGCTATCTAGATTTAGGATAACCCTCAATCAGGATTGATTGCATAACTTGATTGTTAACCCACAAATATCAAACTTAATTAAACTTTTTGCATCTAATTCTTAGTCTTAAGACTCTCTAGGCTCTCATTTTTAGAATTTCTTTCATCTTTTTTTACTTTATTTTTTAAAAAAAATTTAAAAAATTAATTAATATTTTTCTATGACTACTCTAAGATTTAATTGTAAGGTTTATGCTCGGGCACCGTTCATTGCAACCTAAAATTCAACCCTTAGATCCTGAAATCGAGAGAACCCTTAGAGCCAACAGACCCAGAAACATGGACCAAAATCAAGAGAATGATCCACTTAAACAATTGAAGGAGTACTTTACTCCTTTCACATACACATACTCTCCCTGCATTCAGGCTCCTCCAGTAGAAGCTACACAGTATGAAATCAAGTCTAGTATTATTCAGATGCTCCCATCATTTTATGGACTTGCTAATAAGGACCCATACAAACACCTTGATGAATTCCTAGAAATATGCTCAATAGTTAAAATTCACAATTTCTCTGATGATGTCCTTAGGTTGAAACTGTTCACAAAGCCAAATATTGGCTAAACTCCTTAGATACTATAACTATGTTAACTTGGGATCCACTTCAAAAGGAATTCCTCAAAAAGTACTTCCCAATAGGAAAAACTAATCAAATAAGAAAGGCTATAACTAGTTTTTCCCAAGTAGAAGGAGAAATATTTCATGAGACTTGGGAGAGGTTAAAAGAACTAATTAGAAAATGCCCCCATCATGCGATACCCAAGTGGCAACTAGTCCAGTGCTTCTATGATGGCTTGACAGAGAAGCACCGGCAGATGGTTGATGCATCTTGTGGTGGAACCTTCATGTTAAAAAATGAACAAGAAGCCTGGCAATTGTTTGAAATTCTAAGCAAAAATTCATTACACCATATGTCTGCTGCCAGGAGAGACCTTCCCATGTTTGGACCAAAATGGGGTGGAATTTATGAAATTGTTAGCTCGATAGACATCTACAGCCAGGTAAATGAATTATCCCAAAAGATGGACCGACTACTGCATGCAATGCCCACTAGTATTCCACCCACACCCATCACAGATGTGTGTTCAATATGTTCAAATTCTGCACATTCTATTTATGATTGTCCTGCTGCATCCCAATTCCCTGAGTTTATACATGAACAAGCAAATCAAGCACAAACTCAGTATAGCTTTAGGCTAGGATACAACCCTTACTCCAATACCTACAATCCCGGTTGGAGAAACCATCCAAACTTTTCTTGGGCCCAACAACCTACTGCTAGGCCACCAGTACCTAGACCTAATTGCACTGAGGCAGCTTACAAACCAACTTCATACCCATAAATTGCACAAAATTCATAGCCTTCTGCCTTTGAGGAAAAAATCACCCAACTCCTTCACTCCCACACTCAATCAATAGCCAAGCTTGAGACTCAAATAGGTCAATTAGCTACTGCTTTGAATTGAAGAGAGGAAGGAAAACTTCCAAGTCAATCCATTAATAATCCAAAAGGACAGTACATGGCTGAAAGCTCCACTGGCCCAGAAATTTTTCTAGAACAAACCAAGTCTGTTATGACCCTTAGAAAAGGGAAAACCATAAATAAGCCTGAAACAACTTAAGAACCTAAACCATCAAAACCAACCGAATTAGAGAAAAATAAAACTGAAGAGAGAGAAAAACCTATTGACCCAGTACCTGTACCTAATGCTCCATACACTAGTGCTTTAGAATCTCTTCTACCTTTAGACAAGAAGGGCATTAAAATGAATGAAATGCTTGAATTATTTAAACAAGTGCAAATTAATTTACCCCTTCTTGATGCTATTAAACAAGTTCCAACATATGCCAAATTTCTCAAAGATTTGTGCACTCAGAAAAGAAGAACTAAAGCACACACACCTAAGAAAGTCCACTTAACTGACAAGCTAGCTCTATCTTTCAACAAATAACCCCACCCAAACATAAGGATCCTGGTATCCCAATCATATCCTATGTCATAGGGGATCTGACCATTGAGAAAGCATTGTTAGATTTGGGTGCAAGTGTTAATCTTCTCCCAAGTTCTGTCTATGACCTTTTTGGATTTAGAGAATTGAAACCCACAATGGTAACCCTACTGTTAGCTGATAGATCAATTAAGGTATCTCATGGAATGTTGGAAGATGTGCTAGTCAAGGTAGATGAATTTTACTTTCCTATAGATTTTCTGATGCTAGACATGGAATCTGGTAGCAACCCCAGCCAAGTACCTATCATTCTAGGAAGACCCTTCCTCGTAACTGCCAATGCTTGCATAAATTGTAGAATTAGAGTTATGGATGTATTTTTCAGGAATAAAAAGCTAAGGTTGAATATTTTTAACGCTGCACAAGGACCACCCACTTTCGACCATAGTGAAATAAATTTACTAGAGGAAGTTTTAGAAGATAAAACCCCTACCGTGCTCAACTCGGATCCTTTACAGGCATGCTTAGCACACTTTGAAGTGGATGATTTTGATATTGATGGGTACATGAGAGAGGTTAATGCACTTTTAGAGCCATCCAATTTTAGCACCACTTCTTCTTGGACTGTAAAGTATGAACAATTATCGACTCACTTGAGCCCTCTAGTACCATCCCTAGAAGCATCACCTACTCTAGAGTTAAAGCCTCTTCCTAACATATTAAAGTATTTATTTCTCAAATCCGATGAGATCCTTTTGGTAATCATATCCTTCGACTTAACTACTAACCAGGAAGAACAACTTGTAGGAGTGCTCAAAGAGCATAAAGAGGCCATAGGGTGGACAATTGTTGATCTGAAAGGCGTTGATCATTTTGTTTGCATGCACCTATACATTGGGAGGCAGAGGCCAAACCACATAGAGACATGCAACGTAGGTTGAATCCAAACATGTGGGAGGTAGTAAAGAAAGAAGTAATAAAATGGCTAGATGCAGGCATTATCTATCCAATTTTTGATAGTAAGTGGGTTAGCCCGACTTAGATGGTGCCTAAGAAATTGGATATCACTATGGTAGAAAATGACAAAGGTGAGTTATTATCCACTCGTACAGCAACTGGCTGGTGAGTATGTGTGGATTATTGGTGACTCAATGCTGTGACTAGGAAAGATCACTTTTTATTATCTTTCATTGATCAAATTCTAAAATGATTAGCGGATCAGAGTTACTTCTGCTTTCTATATGGATATTCAGGATACAATCAAGTACCTGTATTTTCAGAGGACTAAGAGAAAATCACCTTACCTATTCTTTTGGTACTTTTGCCTTCCATAGAATGCCTTTTGGACTATGCAATGCACCAGCCACTTTTTAGCGGTGCATTATGGTAATTTTTTCTGACATGGTCGATAAATTTTTAGAGATTTTCGTGGATGACTTCTCTATTTTTGGCTCTACTTTTGATGTTTGTCTCCAAAATTTAACTAAAGTACTTAAAAAATGTGTGGAGTAGAATCTAGTATTAAGTTGGAAAAAGAGCCATTTTATGGTTTGTGAGGAAATTGTACTCAGACATATTATATCTAAGTGGAGGATCGAAGTGGACAAAGCTAAAGTTGAGATAATATTAAAACTACCACCCCCAACATCGGTTAAATAAGTACGATCTTTCTTAGGACATGCAAGATTTTATAGGTACTTTATTAAGAACTTTAACAAAATTTTTCGACCCTTATGCAATCTTTTGGCTAAAGATAATTTCTTTGATTTTAATGAAGACTATTTAGTTGCCTATAATAAACTTAAAGTAGCATTGACTACTGCACCAATTATCAAACCATCGGATTGGATCCTACCATTTGAAATTATATGTGATGCTTCTGATTATGCGGTCGGGGCAGTATTAGGGCAAAAATTCAATAAGGAATCTCATGTAATTTACTATGCTAGCAAAACTCTCTCGGATGCTCAATTGAACTACACCACCACCAAGAAAGAATTGCTAGCAATTATGTCTGCCTTAGAGATATTTAGGTCATACCTTCTGGGCTTCAAGGTCTTAGTCTACTCTGACCATGCTGCATTGAAATATCTGCTATCAAAGAATGATACAAAGCCTAGGCTGATTAGATGGGGTTTTTTGTTGCAAGAATTTGACCTCAAAATCTTAGATGAAATGGGTTCCCAAAATATAGTAGCAGATCATATCTTGAGGATCTTGGTAGAACACAAAAGTGAAAGCATTGGAGATAGATTTCCTAATGAACAACTATTCTCAACATCTTCTAATAAACTTTCCTGGTTTGCACATATAGTTAATTACTTGGCGATAGGACAATTCCCATCCCATTGGACCCAACAAGAGAAAAATAAATTCTTTTCCCAAGTAAAATACTATTTTTGAGAAGAACCTGAGTTGTTCAAAATTTGCCTAGACCAAATCATCTGGCGATGTGTCCTTGAGAGTGAACTTCAAAGTATCCTAACCTTTTGCCATTCATTAGCTTGTGGGGGACATTTTAGTGGAAAGAAAATAACAGCAAAAGTGCTTCAAAGTAGATTTTACTTGGCAACATTATTTAAAGATGCTCATGATTTCTGCCGTAATTGTTTAAGATGTCAACAAATGGAGAATATTTCTAGAAAAGATATGATGCCCCTATCCCCGATTTTAGTGGTTGAAATTTTTGATGTTTGGGGAATTGACTTTATGGGCCCCTTTCCTTCCTCATATGGATATGAGTATATTCTGGTGGCAGTAGATTATGTTTCAAAGTGGATAGAAGCCATAGCAATACAAACCAATGATCATAAGGTGGTAATCAAGTTATCCATAAAAATATCATAAGTCGGTTCGGTTGCCCCAAGGCTATAATTAGTGATGGGGGTACGCATTTCATAAATAGGCACTTTAAAGCTTTAATGAAGAAATATGGGATCACACATAGAATAGCCACCCCATATCACCCGCAGACTAGTGGACAAGTTGAAGTCTCAAATAGAGAAATAAAAATAATTTTAGAGAAAATGATTAGGCCTGATCTTAAAGATTGGTTTGAGAGATTGGAAGATACACTACGGGCCTACCGTACTGCTTACAAAACTCCTATAGGAATGTCTCCTTACTAGCTTATTTTTGGAAAATCCTATCATTTACTGGTAGAATTAGAGCACCGCGCATATTGGGCAATAAGAAAATTTAACTTTGATATGAAACACGCAGGGTCAAAAAGGAGACTGCAATTGAACGAATTAGAAGAGTTACGTAACGAGGCATACGAGAGTGCTAAAATCTATAAGGCTCGAACCAAAGCTTACCATGATAAAATCATCTCAAGGAAAATATTTGAACTTAACCAAAAAGTATGGCTCTTTAATTCTAGGTTAAGACTATTCCCTGAAAAACTTCACTCACGTTGGGATGGACCATTCATTATGACCCAAGTTTTTCCCCATGGAGCCGTAGAACTTAAAGATCCAAAATAGAAAAATACCTTTAAGGTTAATGGCCAATGGATCAAACCTTATATGGATGGTATAAAGGATGGAGAGCAAATCAAGTTTGTGGATCTAGTTGAACTGCTCTATAAATCATCATAAATTTTTGGCTTAGTCTGGCTGAAGATATTAAACTTAGCGCTTGTTGGGAGGAAACCTATCATCTTCTTTTCCAGCTTTCTAATTTTTTTTTCTTTGTTCTTATTTTTGTAGGAAATCAATAAAGTTGGGGGGAGCACAACAAACATCTTGTATGAATCTGATGAAATATTATGAAGGATCTGCAAACAACAAACCAGGTGGTACCCCTTCTTGATTAATATTTTTATTTTTCTCTTCTTCCATTAAGGATAATGGAAATTAAGTTGGAGGGAGGATAATTAACTTTAAACTTATGAGTCCTCGACTATAATTTAAAATAATTATCTTTATATATCCCAATTTTGTTTTGATTAAGAGTTAATTAGGCATCCTAATCAATGAGTGATTAACGGTCTAAGAAATTTTAGAGATACTGAGGAATAAATTACTAAAAAGCCTAATAAATGGAAGGGTTTAGACCAGACCAAATTTTAACAGTGATTCTAGAATCTTCTTCTTATTGATCTCAATAAAGAATCTACTTCATGAGAGTTGGATGGAAATATTAAAATATGCAAAAGTCTACCTTAAAATTTAGCAAAAAAATAATAAAATAATAATAATAACTAGTTTCTCATTGAGTAATCGGGCCTCTTCGCCTAAGTAAGCATTATGGTTTACATAAAAAGATGGGCAGTATGAAAAAAAAGATTTAGCATTGTCTCAATGAGTAACCGGGCCCTTTTTGCTTAAGTAAGCATTGTGGTTCACATCAAAAGATGGGGATGCAAGAATTCAAAAAAAAGTAGATAATAAGGGGACTAAATTGCAAGAAAGGTACTAAATTTAGCTCACATCAAGTTAGAAAATTTAGAGAGTAAAGTAGAAAGTTGGTGAAAGAAGAGCTCTAAAAATTTTGATGGCTAAGACTCAATCATTAATTGAGTCGAATTGGTAATCCAACGATGTACCTCTTTAATGGTCTGACTAGTTATCAGCTGTCTTTAGGAGTGTCTAAACCTAATTTTTACTTCAAAACTAAGTCGGTATATATTGCTAATCTATCTGCTTTACTCGAGGATGAGCAAAGTTCAAGTTGAAGGTGTGATAAACATATAAAATATATGTATAAAAGTATTAATTTATTATTTTATTAATTAGTTTATCTTTATTTCTTAAGAATTGATATTTTTATTTTATTTTTTATAAAAAAAAACTATGGATGAAAAGAGCTCGATTTATGGATCGCAATGAAGAAAATTTGGGGCAAATTATACTTAAAATGAAATTAAATCAAAAGAAGGATACATATGGTGTTACAGAAAATGAAGATACTATGCAAGGAACCCTTGAAGGATATATGCATCACTATAAAGAAACAAAAGTTTCTTTACATAATTTTTGAGGTACTGGTTTGTCTTAGGGGTTTGTGAGATTTTCTTAGTGGGTTCGTCAGATTTTCTTAGTGGGTTTGTGACTTTTGCATTTCTTCTCCTAATGGGTCCATGAGTCTGATGCGGGCGCACAGATTCATAATCAGATCTTCGCAAATAGTCGGAGCAGTCTCAGTCGCACAAATCCTACTCTAATATAAACTTCTACAAACTTTTTCTTAGCCAAACTCTCTCTCTCATCCTCTCCTCTATTTAAAGCCATTATCCTGATGCCACAAGAGAACAGCCACCAACGACCTCCTAGCCTTCTTTCGGCCCTTCTTTCTCTCTTTCTCTCTCTTTCTTTCTTCTCCTAATAGCCGACCCTTCCTCTTCTTCTTTCTCTCTCCATACTTTTCTTCCCTCCTTTTCTTCTAAATTTTTACAAACCAAAAGCCCCTACTTCTCCATAAAATCTTTTCATCTTGCTTTTGATCTCTGCTCCAAGTTATTGGAAGGAAGACCTCAAGTTCTAGGATGAAGATTTTAGCGAGAAGCTTCTCAATGTCTAGTTGACCCTCTCTTTCTCAGGAGATCATTGTGATCTTATTTTGATGATATTTTTTATTTTTCATCTTTTATATATTTTTTTTAATTTATAATAAAGACTATTTTTAGTTATAAAATTTTTATATCTTTATTTTCTTGCAATTAATCTGGAATAGTTTATTATCCTTGAGATGAGCCATGATTTATGTGTACGATTCGTGCTCTTAGGATAAATTATATTTAGGTTAATTCTTTTTCTTTTATATCTAAATCAATTTAGACTAGCCTATAACTTTAAGGGATGGGCTGTGATCTAAGAATACAGGCCGTGCTCTCTAAGATAGGTTATATCTTTATTGATTAGATATCAATTAAAGTATATTAAAAAGAATACCAACTGTCAAATAAGTGATCAATTGAAATCCTGAGAATCCATTTCTATACTTGCAACTTTCCATCTTAATTAATTTGCTATTTAATTTATTTTTTTAATTAATTTAAATAATCTTTTAATTAATCAACTATTAATTAATCTTAATCATGCTTTTAATTTATTATTTAAATATATATAATATGATCCTTGTGGATATGATCCCGACTCATCCTATCTATATAGTTGTGAGTTAGATTTTATTTTTAATCGCCTACGACAGCGATCAGTATGCCAAAAAGAAAATCCATGCAAAATATGAGTAGTCATCGATAATTACAAAATCATAACATTTTCTACCTAAGCTTGTTGTTCTTGTAGAACCAAACAAATGCATGTACAATTATTCCAATGGCCTGGAAGTTGAAAAAATGTTCTTAGATTTGAATGAAACTCTAGTTTGTTTACCTAGTTGGCATGCATCACGAATTTTATCTTTTTCAAAGTTCAATTTTGATAAATTGATAACTAATTCCTTTTTGATAAGCTTTGAAAGTGAATGTATACTAATGTGTGCAAGCCTACGGTGCCAAAGCCAACTAGTCTCATTAATTTTGGCATAGATAGCTACTAAACATTGCATGTTTATCATAGAAAGATCATTTAAATCTATCATATAAACATTACCATGTCTATGTCCAACAAACTTGATGCTATCATCATAGGGACTAGTTACAATGCATAATGAAGATTCAAAAATAATTTTGTCATCCTTGTCACAAAGTTGACTAATGCTTAAGAGATTGTATTTCAAATCGTCTACTAATAAAACATTTTCAATATACTTGGAGAGAGTGATACCAATGTTATCTATATCGATAATCTTTCCTTTACCATTGTCTCCAAAGATGACCATTCCTCCACTTTTAGCATCAAGTGTGATGAATTGGGACTCATCATCGGTCATGTATCTTGAGCATCCACTATCAAGATACCATCTTTGATTTTTTTCTTTTAATGCAAGACACACCTCATTTTCATATGCCATAAAGCATAGGTTGGCTTGTTCATGCGCTTCTTCCTCTTCGGAGCTTAAGTTGTCACTGTCACTCCATGTTGCCACCATAACCTTTTCCTTGTATTTTTTGAAAACCTTTTTAAGTTGAGGACATTTAGACCTAAAGTATCCCAACTTCTTACATTCATGGCAAATAAGGGGCTGCTCCCTATCCTTTTCCTTGCTATGCTCCCCTTTGGTAGGTGGCCTCTTCCTCATCCTTTGTTTTGTCTTCAAAAATCTCTTGAACTTTCTTGTAATGAGGGCTATTTCTTCATCGTGTTCTTCATCTTCCATTTCATCGGATTCCTCATCTTATTGAGTGATAGATTTGAGAGCTATTGTCTTCTTCTTCTTGACATCTTCTTCTTGATGTTATTTCATGCTTAGCTCGTGCATCATTAGTGATCTTAGAAGCTCCTCCAAGAGTAAAACATTCAGATCTTTGGCTTCTTGGATTGCAGTCACTTTGGCCTCCCATGTTCTTGGCAAAGACCTAAAAATTTTTCTCACAAGATCACTGTTAGAATAAGACCTGCCAAAACTTTTAACACCATTTATAATATCCATAAATCTAGTAAACATTATAGTTATTGACTCATCATGTTCTATTTTGAAAAGTTCATATTTGTGCACAAGCATGTTAATTTTTGACTCCTTAACTTGATTAGTGCCTTCATGAGTTACTTTTAACCTATCCCATATTTTCTTAGCCCACATGCATGTTGAAATGCGATTAAATTCATTAGCATCTAAAGCACAATATATAATATTTATGGCTCTTGTATTGAGTTGAGCCATTTTCTTATCAACCTCATCCCATTCCTCTTCGGGTTTGGTTGATTCCACACCATCAATTATCTTAGTGGGTGTGTGTAGTCCATTAACTATGATACTTCACATATTATAGTCAAGTGCTTGTATGAATATTCTCATCCGAGCTTTCCAATAGATATAGTTTGATCTATTGAAAAGTAGAGGTCGGTTTGTGGACTGTCCCTTGGCTAGAGAAATACTAACTTAGGTTGCTAGAGATCTTTAGCTCTTTGATGGTTAAATCAAAGTAGGGCTAGAGTATCAGACTTTGATACCACTTGTTTATCAACTATGCAACCCAAGAAGGGGGTGAATTGAGTTTTTAAAATTTTAATGCTAATTTAAAGTTGTTAAGATTAAATGATGATATGCAAGTAGTGTGTGAATCAATTTAGGTTAGATGAAAATATAGAAGATTTGAGAGGAAGAATTTAACAAACTATGGAAAGAAAGATAGCAAGCATACCACAAACAAGCAAGATTTATAGTGGTTCGATGCTTTCCTTGCACTTACATCCACTCCCTAAGCTCCTACTTGGAAATTTAAAACCACTAAACGTATTCAACCATAATATAACATTGGTACCTCTGACCCTAGCTATCCCAAGCTAGCACACTTATTTCTCGGGTACAAGCCGATCCTACATACTCCAATCTAAGGCTCAAATCAATCCTCCCAAGTTTTAGAATCCTTCAAAACTTGAAATAAAATAATAAAGCAGAGTATAAGAGTTAATGACAATCAAATACAAGTTTAGCTCTCTTAATGAGCAAATAAAACCTTAAGAACACTTTTCATAATAATGAAGAAAGCTTTTTTGATTTCTCTCAAAATTGTTGGAGACTTGAATGAGTTCTTGAGAGGTTGGTGAACTTGAAACGAAAGCTTCTTTGCTTGAAGATGATATTTTGCTTAGGGCTGAATTGAATTCATGAAATCTCTTATGCTTTTTCCTTTTTATAGCCTTTTAAATCTTCAATAGATGGAGGAGAGAATCCTAGGAAAGATTTGTAGCTATTGGACACCTTAAAGAAATCATTAAAAGTTGCCAAAACTAGATAAAACTAGTCGTTGTAGAAAATTTTCATCACAGGGGTCGACTCATGGGTTGACCTCTGGCACAGGGGCCAACCTCGAGGTCAACCTCTGAGATAGAATTCAGAAAATTGACTGTTCTATATTTTTGGCCTTTGGAACATCAGAGGTCGACCCTGGGCATAGAGACAGCATGCTAAATAGCTCATTTCAGTAGGGGATGACCTAGGGGTCGATCCTTTTGCTTCAAACTTGATTTTCTTTCAAAATATATGTCCAAAAATCATGAAACTGCCTCCAAAGAATCAAAAATCTTCTATACTTTCTCTTGAGACTGTCAGATCAAAATATGATAAAATTATGATTTTGCCCCTAAAATACAAAATATCTTTTTTCAAGCTAAATTTATTAGTAATCCCCTCAAATGCTTTATAATCATCAAAATCAATTCTTGGAGCAACACTCATCAAGATCGATGGGATCACCATTCCAGACAAAGAAACCATAGTATTTGTCTAGCTGACATGGTACTCTACTGGATCATCTTAACGGTGTAGGTGCTCTAGGCTCCAGATTTGATCTAATCAAATTTGATTCTAGTTCAGCTATTGGTGTCAGTCTTTCTACCTGTTGAACTTCATCAAGTTCAATCTTAGAGGTAATAGTTCTTTTATTAAGAAATTTTTTTTCTAAAAAGATTGTCTTAAGGCTGATGAACACTTTTTATTCATCAGCATAGTAGAAAATATATCCTTTGATTTCTTTTGGGTACTTTATGAAAGTACACTTGTTAGATCTAGGTTCAAGTTTATCTATGATTAATTATTTCATATAAGCTGGGCACCCCTAGATCCTATGGTGTGAAAGTGCTGGCTTACGCCCTGTCTATATCTCATATGGAGTTTTAATATAGACTTACTTGGAATCCTATTTAAAAGATAGCAAGTTGATTCGAGTGCATATCCCTAGAAGGATATCGATAAGTTGGCAAAACCCATTATTGGGGATAAATCCATGCCTGCGGAAGTTTGGTTAGACTCTTGATCAGTTTCGTTCGGTTGCAGCTATAACAACTGAACCTCAACCCATGGGAGTATTCAAACTCTGAGTCATTCTGAGATGGCCGACCTCCAACATTGCAGTCAGATAATCTAACTAGCTGGAAAGATCGATTTCGGATTCGACAGGATGTTGCAGATTCCTTCTCCAAATGAACTTGAACGGTTAATGTTTCTACCCCAGAGAATCAGCTATCCTCTACTCCTACGCATCCTATTTGATCGACCTCCTTTCGGACTCCTCCAGCAGCCGATCTCCTTCCAAACTCCTTTAGTAGCTGATCTCCTTCCAGACTCCTCCAGCAGCCAAACTCCTTCCAGACTCCTCCAGCAGTTGGGTTCCTCCATCAGGCGAATTCCCCTTAGGGTTTCTCCTCCAGTAGAGTTGTGCACAGATCCCTCCAATAGACCTACTTCCTTATTCCCCCGATGGATCTGCTCTCAGACATCTTTGATAGACTTCCTTCAAGATTTCTCAGGTCACAGAGTTTCTGAATCTCTTCCGACCGAACCTCCAACAGTCGCCCATAAAGGTCTCCTCGCCTACATGAATCCAACCCCGTACACAATATGAACCAACTCACATATAGACTACTTTTAAGGAGTTCGAACTCCTCTAGAATTGATATAGCTCGAAGGTTATCACTAACCGACGTCTACTCCTCCGAACTTCAACTATTAAATCCCAATGGATTTGCACATCGTGACAATAGACACAACTCTCCATAACAAACCCCACGTGGCCCGGAATGATCCACTATCAAGCGATTGCGACAATCACTATCAGTTTATTATAGGCCCCAGGCTATAAAAGAGATCCTCTAGATATGTTTTTGGAGAGATCTCTCCTCCTTAATATCTTGCAACTTTCTCTATAGAGTACTCCATTTTTATTGACCGAAAGAGTTGACTTGATCGTCAGAGGGTTTTGCTGGAGCCCTCCCCAGGCTTTAGACGAAACTTATTTTTCAGATCAACGACGACGACCTCGTCTTCTCCGACTCCAGCACTTCTCTAGTGACAATTAGATTTCGCACTAATAGGATTCCTCCCCAGGCTTTGGATGAGACTTATTTTGTAGGTCACCGACGGTGACCTCATCTTCTCCGACTCCAACACTTCTCCAGCGACAACCAAATTTTGCACCAATAAGATTGGCGCTAGAAGGAGGGCACTCTATTTCTGAGGTTCTTTTATTCTTAAAGGAGTGCTCAGTAGAGAACTCTCTTCTTCTAGAACTCTCTTCTTCTCCTCTGGAGTCCTCCTTCCCGAAAAGGATGCCTCCCAGGAAAGCTTCAATCCGATGGTCAATGATCTCTGTGGCTAGATCCCATCTAGATCTGTCTGCCCCTGTTTCATTCCCAACAACTCAAGCTCCACCTGCAACAATGTAGATGCGGAGCAGTTCAACCTGTTAGTCTAGCAAGTTTGCGGCCTCATGAAAGTGGTGCAGGCCATGCAGCAGTAGTAGCCTTCGATGCCAATTCGATTGAAGCAGACTTTTTCGGAGCCCCACGATCCGATCTGGGTACAATTGACTCGGGCTAGCCGATTGATGACCTCCAAAAATGGGAAGCAGAGGGCCAAGCCCCCTGCTCGGATCATGATTCTACTCCTAGGGGGGTTTGCCTTCGTTCAGTCATAAGACCTGGAGATCCGTGATCAAGAGGATCTCCTAGACCAAAAACTATAAGAGATGAATTGGTGGATCGAGGAACTCCGCCACGCACCCCCTTCCATTGTAATAATATCTATATTGACACTCCTTTCTCTCACTACATCATGTAGGAACCTATCCCGCCAAACTTCAAGCTCTCCTAATTTGAGAGCTACGATGGGACCTCCGATCTGGTTGACCAACTAGAGGCCTTCTAGATAATGATGCCGCTCCATGGCATACCCGATGCCATTCTATGCTGAGCTTTCCCATCTACCTTGAAAGGATCAGCCAAAAATTTGTATTCAGCCCTTAAGCTGGATACCATCTTTTCCTTTGATCAAATGAGCCATCAGTTTGTAGCTCATTTTGTCAGCAGTCGACGTCCTAAGCGAGGTTTGGAATCTCTCATCAACATCAAGCAGCAGGAGGGAGAATCCATCTGAGTTTATGTCAATCACTTCAATGCTGCTGTATTGGAGGTCCGAAATCTGGATCAATCTATTACAATGGTTGCACTAAAGGACGGTCTTCAGAAGAATAACTTGTTGTTCTCCTTGGAGAAGAAGTACCCCACGGATTTTGTCAATACGCTAGCTCGGGCTGAAGGGTATGCCCGAGCGGAAGAGGCCTTTAAGGCCAAGGACAATGAGCCATTGGAGAGCAGTGAATAGACGAGCCGAGCAGGCCCGCTGAGGAAGGAAAGTCAAGTGAAGCTCGACCGCACTTCCGAACTCTCTCTAAGCGCAAGCGAGCCCAAACTCCTTCCCGAGCTCGAAAGCAGGGAAGCTTAACAAAAGGATGCCATGGGGCTCCCCCCTCCGAAGGTTCCACAACTATGCCCCTCTCAATGCTCCAAAAATTCAAGTATTGATGGAGATCAAGGAGCAGCTGCCAAGGTCAGAAAGGATGCGCTCCCATCCTAGTAGATGCAATCCAAACAAGTTCTGTCTCTACCATCATGATTACGGTTGTGATACTGAAGAATGTATCTAGCTCCAAGACGAGATCGAGGAGCTCATCAGGTGAGGTAGGTTTGGTCGATTCCTACAATGCCGGCTTGAGGGAAGGGAGGATCGGCCAAGGACACTATCGCAACCTGAACTGCCTAGGGGGAGGAGCAACAAGGAGATCGGCCGTCTCTTGGCATCATCAACACCATATCTGAGGGACTTCAGTGAGGAAAGGCTAGCAGATCAGTAAAGCTCGAAAAGAGGTGGAGAATTGAGGAGCCCATCGCTTTCACCAACGAGGATGCCCAAGGAGTTTGGTTCCCGCACAATGATGAAGTTGTAATCTCTTCAAACATTGCTAACTATGATGTGCGCCACATTCTGGTAGATAATGGAAGCTCTATTGATGTTTTATTTTACGATGCTTTCTCAAAAATGTCTTTACCTAATAATCACTTGGGACCTATGAACTCTCCATTGGTAGGCTTCACTAGTGGTGCTATGCCAATTGAGGGCATAATAACTCTGACTGTGGCTGTAGGACAATGTCCAAAGCTAGCTAAAGCATAGGTCAATTTTCTAGTCATAAAAACTCCATCTGTCTACAATGCCATTCTTGGTCGATCTGATTTGAACGCACTTCGATCTGTAGTCTCAACTTATTATTTAAAGGTGAAGTTCCTGATGAGCTACAAAATTGGAGAGATCAGGGGAGACTAGACCTTGGCAAGGCATTGTTACTCCATTAGCCTACAGAAAAATGTCCAACTCAACCTTTATCCTGTTGATGGGCTAGATGTTTGCGACGACCTTACGGAGGAGCGGGGCAAGCCTATGGAAGACCTCATTTTTGTCTCATTGAACGATGAAAATATGGGGCACACCATGTAGATAGGCTCCAACTTGGGGGATGAGGTTCAAGAGCAACTCATCGGCTTCCTTTGAAAGAACGCGGATGTTTTCGCTTGGATCCCAATGGATATTTCGGGGATTGATGTCGAGGTCATAGAATATCGATTGGCTGCTGATCCCAAGTGCCGTCCAGTAAAAGAGAAGATGCGCAGCCACGCTCCAGAGAGGCAAAAAGTAATTACAAAAGAAGTCGACAAGCTCCTCAAGGCTGGATTCATCCAAAAAGTTAACTACCTGAGTTGGGTCTCAAATGTGGTGCTCATCAAAAAGGCAAACGACAAGTGAAGGATGTGTATAGACTTCAAAAAGTTGAACAAAGCTTGCCTAAAAGATAGTTACCCCCTATCCAGGATTGATCAACTGGTAGATGCAACCTTAGGCCACGAGCTCCTCACCTTCATGGATGCCTTTTCTGACTATAATCAAATTTGGATGGTATAAGAGGATGAGAAGAAAATTGCTTTTATTATTGATCGTGGTCTTTATTATTACAGGGTTATACCTTTTGGACTTAAGAATGCAGGGGCAACATACTAGCACTTAGTCAACAAAATCTTTAAGGAGCAGATCAACCGAAACATGGAGGTATATGTAGATGACATGCTCGTCAAGAGCTGAGTCTCGATAAATCACATTGCTGACCTCGAAGAGATGTTTAGCACACTTAAGAAGTACAAGATGAAGCTAAACCCGACCAAGTGCGCCTTCAGTGTGATCTCGAGGAAATTTTTGGGATTTATGGTATTGAGGTGCGGGATTGAGACGAATCCAGAGAAAATCTGGGCTATTCAGAAGATGACCACTCCAAAAATAATTAAAAAAATTCAGCACTTGACTAAAAAAGTGGCATCCCTAAACCACTTCATCTCGAGATCGATCGAGCGATGCATGCCCTTCTTTCAAGTTCTCAAGCAGCCAAAGAACTTCTGCCAGATGATAGAATGCCAACGAACATTCAAGGAGCTTAAAAACTACTTTGGTTCATCCCCACTACTGGCAAAGCCTAAGCTCGAAGAAGAATTATTCTTGTACTTAGCAGTCTCCCTAGCAGCCTTGGCAGCAGTCTTGGTCAAGGAGGAAGTGAAAGTGCAACGATCGATCTACTACATAAGCCAGATCCTAAGGGATGCCGAGACCAGGTACTCTAAATTAGAAAAATTGACTTACTCTTTTTTAATTGCTGCCAAGAGACTCCAACCTTACTTTCAGGGGCACACCATAACTATCCTCACGGCCCAACCAATTAA
The DNA here is from genome assembly GCA_006176705.1 of Cocos nucifera. Classification (NCBI taxonomy): domain Eukaryota; kingdom Viridiplantae; phylum Streptophyta; class Magnoliopsida; order Arecales; family Arecaceae; genus Cocos; species Cocos nucifera. Next base: position 98,251 of record QRFJ01001719.1, read on the forward strand.
AGCAGTCCTTCACCAGTGGATACCTTTGGAAGAATTGCAAAATGAGCAATCAAGCTCATGAAGCAGATGAAGTAGATGAAGCAGAGCCTGAATAAAGCGAAACCAGCATTCCGTGGTTATAGCCGAGTCCCTCCAAAGAGAGTGCTGACCTTCTCAAAGGCTTTTGGGCCCTATACGTGGATGGTTCATCCAACGCTGCTGGGGCAGACGTAGGGTTGGTCTTTTTTAACCCCGAGGGAGTTGTCGCCGAATATGCACTATGCTTTGAATTCTCTGCAACTAATAATAGGGCCGAATATGAAGCTTTAATTGCTAGGTTAAAAATAGCGAAAGAGTTAGAGGCAGACCGACTTCAAGTTTTCAGTAATTTTCAACTGGTGGTCGAATAGGTTAGTGGCAACTATGAAGCTCGGAAGAAAAGTATGATGAAGTATCTTGAGAAAGTAAAGAACTTGGCTTCGACCTTCAACAGTTTCAACATCCAACGGATTTCGAGGGTAGAAAATACGAAAGCCGATCTTCTCTCTAAATTGATCACTTTAGCCTCAGCCGAACTACCCAAAGAAGTATTTTTTGAAATTCTAAAGTGCCCAAGCTCAGAGGAGCTATAGCCTGTTCTTTAAGTTGAGCACAAGCTGAGCTAGATCGATCCACTAGTTGCCTACCTTAAGGATGGAGCTCTTCCTAATGATCCGAAGGAAGCTCAAAAACTCGGGAATCAAGCTTTCTTGTATGTTCTGTATGAAGTTAAGCTATACAAAAGGTCATACTCTCTACTACTTTTAAGATGTCTCCGACCTTCAGAGACTAACTTGGTATTATGGAAAGTGCATGAGGGGATTTACGGAAGTCATATAGGAGCCAGATCCCTATCACAAAGGCTACTTCGGTAGGGGTACTATTGGCCGACCTTATACCATGACTCTATAGAGTATGTCAAGAAATGTGACCGCTGTTAGAGAAATGCAAACATACAAAGACAGCCAACCTCCGAGCTTACTCCACTAGGTGCATCTTGGCTATTTGCACAATGGAGAATGGATATACTTGGCTCTTTTCTAATGGCATCTGGGCAACGAAAGTTTCTCCTAGTTGCGATCGACTACATCAAATGGATCGAGACCAAACCATTAGCAAAAATTATTGAGGCCAAGATACATGACTTCATCTGAAAGTCAATCATCTATCGATTTGGTCTACCCCAAACTCTCATAGTAGATAACAGGCGATAGTTTATCGGAACGAGGTTCGCTGAGTTCTATAAAAATCTAAACATCTCCCATCACTTCACGTCAGTGGTCCATCTACAGAAAAATGGTGAAGCAGAGGTGACCAATAGAATTTTACTATAGGATATCAAGGCAAGGCTTAAAAGAGCAAGGAGGACTTGGGCGGACGAACTCTACCACATCTTCTGGACATACCAAACTATTCAAAGGCTACCGACTGGGGAAACACTATTCACCCTAGCATTTGGAATGGAGGCAGTCATTTCAATCGAGCTTAAACTTCCATCAGTATAGGTCATGGCCTTCAATGAGCAGTATAACTCATAGGATCTCAGAGTGAACCTCGATCTACTAGAGGAAAAAAGAAAAGAAGCCCAAGTTCGGATGGTAGCCTACAGACGAAGAGTAACCAGATACTATAACTCTAGAGTAAAAAATAAAGCATTCAAAGTAGGAAACTTGGTGCTCCGACGAGCATCCATTTCGTTGCCTCAAGTTCAAGAAAAGCTCATCCTGAATTGGGAAGGTCCATATTGAGTAGAGGAGGTCATCCGATTTGAAACTTATCGCTTGAAGGAGCTTAGAGGAGCGACTCTCCCACAGCCTTAGAATTCAGAGAACTTAAGAATGTACTACCAATAACTTTACTTTAATAAATTTTTTCTATTTTAACATCATTACTTCTTAGCACAAAAATTATGTAATGACTAATAATTCTCTAAAGCAATCTAAAGTGGCCCGCTAGGAACAGGAGGAGAACCTCGTCCTAACGTGAGCTAAGCCAAAGGCCTCATTGAGCTAAGACGAGATGAGGAGAGAGGCCCTACCAATGGTCCTAATGTGCTCCTATAGCCCATTAGGAACAGGAGGAGAACCTTATCCTAACGTAAGCAAGATCGAAGGCCTCATTGGACTAAGACGAGATGAGGGAAAAGGCCCTATTAATGGCTCTAATGTGCTCCTATAGCCCATTAGGAATAGGAGGAGAACCTCATCCTAATATGAGCAAGGTCGAAGGCCTCGTTGAACTAAGATGAGATGTGGGGAGAAGCCCTACTAATGGTCCTAATGTGCCCCTACAGCCCGTTAGGAATAGGAGGAGAACCTCATCCTAATGTGAGCAAAGTCGAAGGCCTTGTTGAACTAAGATAAGATGAGGGGAGAGGCCCTACCAATAGTCCTAATGTGTCCCTACAACCCATTAGGAATAGGAGAAAAATCTCATCCTAACGTAAGCAAAGCCAAAAGCTTTGTTGAACTAAGACGAGATGAGAGAAGAGGTCCTACCAACGTCCCTAATATATCCCCATAGCCCATTAGGAATAGAAGAAAAATCTCATCCTAACATGAGAAAAGTTGAGGGCCTCGTTAAATCAAGACGAGATGAGGGGAGAGATTCCACCGATGGACCCAACAAACCTCTGTGATCATGCAAAAGGTGGAAAGCTGAGGCCTCGCTAATCTAAAGCATGGAAATGGTCGAGGCCCTCTTAACGACTGTCGTACGCATCCCGCTACGACCACACCAAATGCCAAAGGCAAAATCCCATCCTGATCTACAGAGCGTACCTCTAGCTCGACGTCCACGATAAGTATCTCATTAGAAATAAAAGAAAAATAAGATGCCTAGAATCGTGTCTACAAGAGATGACAGCAAAAAAAACAAGAAGAAGAAGAAAAAGAAAGAAGAAAAAAAAAGAGGTGCCATGTCGTCATGAAGTTGTGTTCATTACAAATAAAAAATTGATTACACAATGGGCGCACTAAAGTAAAATGAAGGTCGGTAGGGACCAACCATGCGAAAGAAAAAAGATATTACAGACAAAATGGAGATCAGTGAAATCGATTACATAAAGAAAGAAGAAGGGAGGTGAAGTCCTAAGGTGGTCCGAGCACTTCAGACTTTGGGCTATCGACTCCAGCCATCATCAAAGCTTCCTTTAGTCTGAAGATTTCCTCCTCGAGCTCCTTCTTCTTATATAGGCCGTCAATGTACATTCTATTGAAGTACTCAAACTTGGCCTCGAGCTCTCACCGCTGCTTCCTTAAAACCTCGGATTCAGCTTCAGTATCCTTCATGGCTTGATGCTCGTAGGTCAACTGAAGCTTTAACTATTGAACTTCAGTTTTCTCCACCCCAACAGCCTTCAAGAGTTCACCAATAGTCCTCCTCAAAAAGACAAGCTCCTCAGATTCGTCACTTGATCTATCCTGCTGAAGCTATAAAACTTCTCCTGAAAATAGGTCACCTCGTTCCTGGCAGCCTTTAGCTCATCTTCAAGCCTAGACATCTTCCCTACCCAGGTCGTCCGGTAGCTACTGTGCTAGTCTTCAGCATCCTGCAGCTGCTTCTACAGCTGGAAGAACTTTTTTGACCAATCCCAATTATGCTGGGCTTCATCAGTGGAGCATGACAAACTTCCTTCCAAGAGATGGATCTTTTCTTTCGCCTTCTTGAGATCAACTTCAAGAGAGTTGATCTTCACTATCAGTGCCCAAGACTTGTCGCTCACATTGTTCCAGAGTTCAGCAAGCTCCTTCTCAAAATTTTTTTTTTGGATGTTGAAGCTCGTGGAATCTTTCATGTGTAACCTTCGGAGGCAGGTGACTTCTTTAGTTGCCTTCAAAGCATTCTTCTGATAGACCTGAAGGTTGGCCTCAACCTTCTTCAACATTTTTCTTAATTGGTGGACTTCCTTCTTCAAATCCTTTATCAAAGGCTTGAATGAAACTCCCTGAGGTAAGGGGTCGGCATCAACCGGAGAAAGGGGGTCATGGCCCTGGTTGTTGGAAGTGTTCTGAATCACATGCAATGTAGAGTGTAAAGAAAAAGAAAGTTTTACTTTCATTACTTCGAATATGTTTGGTACATCAAAAAAAAAGAAAAAAAGAAAAGTATATAAATGTCAAAAGTTTAGACCTCGGGTGGCTTGCCCACTAAAGAGGTCGAGACACTCTCAACCACCTCCGGCCTGCGGGCAGGCTCGAATGCTGCACTTGTAGACTCTAAAATTTTGGGAGTAGCATCGATGACGTGGGCAGCAGGGGCAACCTCAGCATCAGCGCGTGAGGAGCCAGCCCTATTCTCTGGCTCCTCTATGAGAAGGTTCAGATCGATGTCGGGAAAGTTCTCGATGACCCAACCCAAGCAGACCTAGAACCCTTCCAAGAAGGCTTCCTAAGCGAAGGCTATTTTGATATCCTCCATATCCTTGGAGGACTTGAAGTCTTGCGCGGCCCTCTCCATGGCAGCGTTAACCTCCTTCTGCACCTTCCTTTTCTCCTCCTTCTTCAGAGCTAGCTCAGCCCTCAGCTTCACCATCTCTCCATGCTCCTCTCTCAACTCCTTCTGAAGGCATTCAACTTCAGGCGAGTGGGTCTCCAAGGCAACCTTCAGAATATCGGCCTTGGCCCAAGCCTTCTCAACTTCTGCATGGGCTTCCTCCAAAGCCCTGGAAGCTTTGGTCCAATTTTGGTTTGCCACCTCGGAATGGGCAAAAAGGTAGTGTCCCAATTGCAAAATGAAAAGCAAGTCAGAATCCTAAAAGATCCCAACTTTAAAGCCTGAAGAGAACGAAGCCAAAATCAAAAGAAGCCCCTTACCTCCAGGAAGGTGATGAAGGACTCACTAAACTTCTCAGCATCATCCTTTTGGTGCATCCTTTCTATGATGTGGGGAAAGACGCTCCCCTCTATCAGCAACTAGATGACCTCTCAATCATCAAGGGAATCCTGTTCTTGGCTAAGATCCTCTCCTTCAGAGCTCTTAGCCTTCCATCCAACCTTCTTGCCGATGGTCCTCTTCTTCTTCCTCTCCACAACTCCCTCTTGCCGAACAGGAGCAGGAGGGGCGGCTTCATCAGACAGGGCCGACATAGACCAAATTAGCATGGCCTAGCTTGACTCTCTAGTTCGAGCCTTCTTCTGCGATTCATCGAAAGAACCACCCTTCCTCTTAAGGGTCTGGATTCCCTTGGTCAAGTGGTTCCATTCCTCTGGAGTCATTTCTGCAATGAAAAAAAAGTTAGAAGGTCAGAAGAAAGAATACCACCCAGCTGACTGAATATGAAGAACTACCTTTTGGATTAAGAGGACCGATATCGAAATTGAATAAGGTCTGCTCATCCAGAAGTCTAGGAATTGGTGGAACACCAAAGGATTTCAGCCTATCGATCGAACTCTGATCCTTGCTGTCTAGCTCGAGAGCTCGACGGACCAATTCCCTTACCTCACCCAATGGAGGAAGCCCTAGCCCTAAGGAGGGATGGAAAATGAAGAAAAATTTCTCCTTCCAGCCGTGAACGGAGGAAGGAGCACCTTTAAGCAGTCCCTTCTTGCCAAACTATGGAGATACGTACCACCAATCCTTGGTGGTCAGATGTTGTTTAAAGATAAAGAAATTGTAGAATAAGGAAATGATAGGTCGAATGCCTGTGATGGTGCACAGAGAGAAAAATCCTATGATGAATCTAAAGAAGTTTGGCACCATAGCAATAAGAAAAATAATGAGAAATCTGAATAGGTTAGCTACGAAAGGAGGTAAGGGTAGCCTAAGCCTGGCCCGAAAGGTTTCGACATACTGACACATTCAGTCGAGAGGGGGTGAGCAAGCTTGGTCGTTAGGTCCAAAAAGTTCGAGCTCGTATTCAGAATGAATCCTGAACTGAATCCTAGCTAGGAAAAGATCATCAGGCTGAAGTCTATAGGAAATGGTCACAGGCACAAAAGGCCAGGCTAATCCCAAGGGTTCAGCCTCCTTAAGAGGTGGGTCCACGAAGGTTAAAGGGGCTGGGCTCCCAGGGCAAGTTGACCAGGATTCCTTGGTAGACATTTGGATCAAGGTAAAATCGAAGAATCATCCAAAAATCAAAAAAAAAAAAGATGTTCAAACTTCGACAAGAAAAGAAAGAACGAAAAAGCAAAGAATGCAGAGATAATCCAAAAAAAGTATCGGAGAGCTGACCTAAATTGGTTGGGAAGAACAAGGAGATGATGAATGAAACAAAAATCGAATGGAGGCACGTCGGAAACCAAGGAAAATGAAGGAAGAAGCTTGAACTCTTACATGAGACGAAGAAGAAAACTAGAGGAAGGAGATGAAGATTTTAGAAGAAGTAAGAACTCGGAGGAGGAAGGCAGGTTTAAGTAACCCCTAGAGTCCCAAGGTATTTATGATTGCAGATTTTCTCCAGCCGATCTTTGATCGACGCGTGTCCCACTCATCATAGCAGAAAGCTTCCAACGGGTAGATCCTAAATAGCGCTGTACTTCGAGCAGACTTCTGGCGGGGAATTTGAGAAACGTCTCTTCTACTCACCATGCATTTGCGAAACTTTGGTGCCAGCCCAATAAAGGTCAAAATTTCCCATCCAATCGAGGCACGAAAAATCCAACAGGGTTGAAAAATCTGCCAAACTTCAACAGTCTCCATTTTACTCCCATCCTTCGAACATCGAACTCGAGAGTAGGGGGACTAGTGTTGGGGATAAATCCACACCTACTGAAGTTTGGTTAAGACTCCGACTCTTGATTAGTTCTGTTTGATTGCAGCTATAACAACTGAACCTCAACCCATGGAAGTATTCGAACTTTGAGTCATTCTGAGATGGCCGACCCCCAACATTGCAGTCAGATAATTCAACTTGTTGGGAAGATCGATTTTGGATTCGACAGGGTGTTGCGGATTTCTTCTCCAGATGAACTTGAATGGTCAATGCTTCTGCCCAAGAGAACTAGCTAAGTCCCTGGCTCCTGCGCATCCTATTCGGCCAACCTCCTTCTAGACTCCTCCAGCAGCTGATCTCCTTTCGGACTCCTCCAGCAGCCGTACTCCTTCCAGACTCCTCCAGCAGTTGGGTTCCTCCATCAGACGAATTCTCCTTTGGATTTCTCATCTAGTAGAGCTGCGTATAGATCCCTCCAGTAGACCTACTTCTTGATTCCCCTAGTGGATTCGCTCTCAGACATCTCCGACAGACTTCCTTCAAGATTTCTCAGGTCGTAGAGCTTTTGAATCCCTTCTGACCGAACCTCTAGCAGTCACCCATAAAGGTCTCCTCGCCTATATGAATTCGGCCCCATATACGGCATGAACCAACTCACATATAGACTACTTTAGAGGAGTCCGAACTCTTCTAGAATTGATATAGCTCAAAGGTCATCACCAACTGACATCTACTTCTCTAAACTTCAACTATTAAATCCCAATGGATTTGTACATCATGACAACAGACACAACTCTTTGTAACAAATCTCACGTGGCTCCGAACGACCCACTATCAAGCAGTTGCGGCTATCACTATCAGTTTGTTACAGGCTCCGAGCTATAAAAGGAACCCTCTAGATACATTTTTGGAGAGCTCTTTCCTCCTCAATACCCTGCAATTTTCTCTACTGAGTACTCCATTTCTATTAGCATAAAGAGCTGACTTGATCGTTGAGGGTCTTGTCAAAGCCCCCCTAGGCTCTAGACGAGACTTGTTTTGCAGGTCACCGATGGTGACCTCATCTTCTCCGACTCTAGCACTTCTCCGACGATAATCAGATTTCGTACTAACATCCATCATGGATCGGACCATGTCTAATTGAGTCTAATTTCTTCTTTCAGACACCATTATGCTTTGGTGTCCCTAGAGAAGTCCATTGGGAGCAAATCCCATTCTCTCCTAGATATGTGAGAAACTCACCAGAAAGGTATTCACCTCCTTGGTCAGTTCGAAGAGTTTTAATACTCTTTCAGTTTATTTTTCTACTTCATTTCAGAATCATTTGAACATTTCAAATAAATCTGACTTGTGTTTCATCATATAGACATATCTATACCTGGATAGATCATCTATGAAAATGATGAAGTAGAGATATCCACCTCTAGCATTTATGCTCATAGGTCCACATACATCGGTATGTACAAGATCTAAGAGCTTAATGGCTCTCTCACCTTTTTTAGTAAAAGATGATTTGGTTATTTTTCCAAGAAGACAAGACTCATAGGTTGGAAGTTATTCACAATTACTGACTTCGAAGATTTTTTTTTGAGTCAACCTATTTATCCTATTCTTGTTAATGTGACCTAGCCCATAGTGCCATTGAAGGGAAATCCTGATTTCCCGGTCCAGGTTCGTCCAGATCTGATTAGATCAAGAGATATATTTCAAAAATTTTCTTTTGATCTCAATCAGATCTTGATAAGTTTCAGATCTAATTATTATTATTTTAATAAATAAAATAAAATAAGATAAATTAAATCAAATTTAATTTACCTGATTTGGGTAATCCTATTAACCTGTAGATGATCCTGATTGCAGCGGAAGGTTCTGGATCTTAGCCACGCAAGCGCCTAGCCTCTACCGGTATCCACTTGGGTTGGATCTGGAGAACCTCTTCTTCTCTATCACACCTCCAAAAATTAGATCTGGATCTGATCTGGAGGATCTTCAAAACTCTTTTGAAGATCTGCAGTCGTCCTTTTGCAGCAGCGCAGCCTTCTTACTTTTGATCGCCTTTCTTTGATCTGAATCGCACCAACCTAAATCCAAAACACTTTTGGATGTGGAGAGCAAGGGGAGAAGAGACTATGGCGTGGAGAAGGAGGGGAGAGGCAGCCTTGGGGCGTGTCTAATAGCATTTACTTTCTCTTGGAATTAGGGTTGGGCGCAGGGTCTTATTTATAGACCTCTTGTGATCCAACTCCTCTTCCTCTCAACCAATCACAACCCTTTGTGAAATCAGATCTAAATCTGATTGGTTGGAATAGAGACCCCTGGATTCCTCCTTAGAGGGCGCCTAAGACCAGTCAAACTGGATTCTTAGTAGAACTCTGATTGGAATCCAAAAGGGAGGTGGAGTCCTTGTCCAACAAGGACTCCTAGGCGCCTCCTACTTGGGCTCACGCCACCCTTGGCGTGCGCCCTTCTCCTTGCCAGGTTCTGGCAGGGGGACAGGCCCCCACCAGCTCTCCAATAGGTGCATGACATGTGGTCAAAAGTCAAAGGGTGAATGGTCAACGTTTGACCAGTCAAAGGTAGACTTTTGACCAAAGTCAAAGAACAAGAAATGGCAGGTGACCAAAAATGGCAGGTAATGTCTTACAAATAAGACAACCTATTCTGACTTGGACAACCTCCAGTCAGACCATATGAAGGCCTCTGATTGAGCACAAACTCCTTTGGCTCAGTCAGGACAACTTATTTATGATAGTAAAAGAAGAACGTTAGGTTCAATCGAGTGCTAGCACGATTTTCTTGAACCTAATTGAATCTCATTCAGATCAATTGAACTAGATCAGTTCAATTGATGATCACCAGATTCAAACCCTTGTTTGTGTGACCCAGTTAGGTTCAGTTCTGTATGGTAATGGGATATGTCATGATCTCTATCATAGACATCATCGAAACTCCTTTCGATGGATCAGAACTCTTCTGATTCGAACAGCTAGAATGATCGATCATCTAAATCATTCTAATTGCTCCCAAAATCCACCAGTGACACCTAGCAGTATATGGTGGCAACCCATCAGAGCTGAATGTGAACCTCTTGGTGCAGCTACCTGTGTGATTCAGTTCTTCTATCTTGAGCCCCGATCAGATTAGGGTTAAGGTGAACTCGTCAAACCCTAGTCTCTGTCATATGATGTAATCATTCGATTCGAGTCCAATGTGAAAATCTAAATAGAAACTCTTTCTATTATTTCACTCTACCATGGCCATGGATTTCTGGACTTGATTCTCATGATCATCATAGGGCTACTCCTCTACCACCGAGGTAGATAGATCCCATCTTGATGCAATCCAGTTCCTACAATGAACATGCTATAGCCAACATACACCTCAGGGTTCCATATGGCTAGGAGACCGAGTAATGGTGTAGTCAAACTATAACACCCTCAAGGTGAACTGCCGATGCATCTCAGGTCAAAGAATCAGACACACTACTGCAGCATCGAGTCAGTCATTGACGAGAAGGTAGACTTCCTAATGACTACTCGAGGTGGTCACGCTCAGTGCCCTCGTTCTCTAACGAGTACCTATACTCTCGCTCCGGTGTCTCCACACCGTAGACTCAAGACTCATCTACTAAAGAGAAGCGATCGTACACCAACCTTCCGGATCAATCACCATCCTCGTGATGATCCTATGGTCGGGAGCTGTTTATGAGTTAATAATGATTATTCATGTCTTAAATTTTCAACTCTTGAAAATATGAATTATCATTACCATTAACTCAAAGGATGTATCACAGACACTAAATACACATGTGTGATAGAAAATAACCCATTTCATTAATTATAGTCAAAATTATAATTTTGCCCCTAGAAGTGTATTACAAGTGTCAGCCAATTCTGGCTTCTAGGGCACATATATCTAACAGCCATAAGTAGATATCAGACACACTATCTAATCTAGGGTGCTTGCCAGTAGTGTAGACTATATTAATTGATTGTGATATCATGTATACCCCATTGTTCAAATATCTAGAAAATATAATAATATCATTTAAAATGATATTATAAAATTCTTTCTTTATTGAAATCTCATTATTATTTTTGGCCAAAGGTCTACATAAATAATATTCAAAAAAAAACTAGGACAAAAGTGACAATCACTAAGAATAATAGTATGAGACTCAAATACAAGTTTTAAGATTTCTAATACTAAAATTGGAACAGGTCTTCCATCTTCAATGTTCAGGAATCTCTCGCTTTGTTTGAATCTTCTACTGATTTGCAACCCCTACAATGAATTGTAAATATGGTAAGAGCTACCGGTATCTAATACCCAGTCAGTAATATTATAAATAGAAAAATTGCAAGATGTTATCATATAAAGACCTTACTAGCAATAGCTTGCTTCTTTCTCGGCCTATTTGGATCTAGGGTGGCAATGTATTAAGGATAATTTCTCTTTCAGTACCTTCGCTTCTTATAGAAGAAGCACTCCACTTGACTCTTGTCAAGCTTTTGCTTCTTGGTTTGGCCCTACACAGATGTCTCAGCCTAAAAGGTCCATTTAGGTCCAACCATTAACATGATCATATTTGATCCATCTAATCAATGAATGATTAAGCTTAAGTTTGGTTGGTTAACCTAACCACCATTTAGAGAGACGTGGCTAAGAAATCATATTATGAATGACAATTCCATTAGCCAATAAGCACCAGGCCTTTGGGCCTCCAATGATTATTCAACTAATGGACCCATTATCACTCACTTAATGGGAGGCTATGATCTAGTTATCACCATCACTATTTCATTTTTAAGGATCTAATAATTTTAGAGGATTTGGTTAATTTGATTTAGAGAAGAGTCAGATGAACCAGCTAATTATGATCTTCCTACTGACTTCACCAAGTAGATTAAGGAAGATAATTGATAGGCTAGTCTAGAAGCACCTAAATCAATCACACTGATTTACCTAGCTGACATGGGTCAACTCGAATTGTCAAGTGATCTGGTCAAAATATAATTTCATCAAGAAGGTCAGGTAAGTGAGATTGATGGGAGGGTCTACCAAAGCTTGCCTTAGACATCATTAGAAATGGTCAGATAAGCGGGCTACCAATTAAAGATCACCGATCTGGATTACCAGACTTATCTTAGATACCAACTAGTTAATTAGTTTCGATTGGATCAACCTAACAGTTTGGGTTAGACCACATAGCCAAGAATCAAGTCTATTTTGGTTCTCGTTAAAGACATGGACTTGACTAACTATAACTATTGTAATTAATCTAGAGAATCCTTGACCTAATCTAAGACAACTATTGATTAGATTTAGTCAATTCTTTAATTAAGTCCTTTCTTTAATCTAATCTTAGATTTAACCCAATTAATGGACCAAATTCTCACTAACCCATTAACCTAAATGTTATGATTTGTGTCTTAGGTTCTTCAATTCACAATCCTAGATCCTAATCAAACGATTCTTAATTCTTAATTAAATTTTGGACTGAGTGTTGGGGTTTGACAATTCAAAAATGATTTTCATGTTTGTAAAATATTTTTATAATATGATTCTACTAACCAGTTGGATGTTTGATTCATAATCAATATGCAAATAATACAACATGAATCTACTTTAGATCTAATCTAAACATATTCATGCAATTCAAATTGAAACTATTTAAATTCTAATCAATCATAAATCATCTTAGATCAAATCTAACATATTTATGATGATAAAAATTAGATTGAAATACTTTCAATTAAATCATAAAATTTCTTATATCTAATCTAAAATTTTATGATTAGGATTTTAGATCAGTATGTAAGGGATAAATCTTTCAACAGGACAACCTTTTCACTATAAGGGATAAACCTTACCGTAGGACAACCTTATAAGATCAGTTCATGTAATCTAAAATATTTATTTTTAAATTTAAATAATTTTAAATCCAATCTATCATAAATTAATCTAGATCATATCTAATAAATTTATGATTAACTTTAGATCTGCACAAACTAGGATAATCTTTATACTATAAGGGATAAATCTTACAACAGGAGAACCTTATAAATCAGTTTGTACGATCTATAATTTTAATTTTAGATTTAAATAAATATATTATAACTTAGATCTAATTTAAATAAATAATATAAATATGCATAAAAATCATATCATAAGAAACCTATGCTCTGATACCAATTGAAAGAAAAGATCTAGGGTTTCATGAACATATTTCAAATTTTTTTTCAAATTTAGTTAGCAAAAGTAATAAACTAATCATATTAATTTATTAAAATACATGAGTTAACCCTAGTTCTAGGAGCTTATCTCATGATCTATGCATGCTATTAAATCTGAAACTAAAAATCAAGCAAAGATGATGTTGATTACATCAACATCAAAGCTATACTAGATCTAATCTAGAAAGAAAAAGGAGATCGAATCTATCTTATCTTTGCATGTTGGGCTCTTCAACTCACTGATCTGAGGCTGAGGTCATTGCTCTGATCGCACATGCATCCGGCCTCTTTAGGATGTCTACACAAGGCCTCGATCGTCGATCTAAAGTCTAGCAATAGAAAATCAGCACAGTATTTTAGTACTGTGTTGATCCTTCTTTCATGGCTGATCAGAAGGCTCCTTCTCCAAACCATGGATACTCCAATAATTAGAAAAAGAAGTATAGGATTTGTAAAGAAAATCACTCTTCTAAAATCCCACAAAAGGAGGAAGAAGAGAATCAAGAAAAACCTTGGAGAAGAACTCTTTCTTCTCCCTTCTTCTTCTCTCATCAGGACACAATGGCTTGTGTCTAATTGAAGCACCATGCCCAGATCCTCTTTGTACCCAAGCTTCCCATGTCTCAAACCTCTCTCTCAGATCTAAAACATATAGAAAACTCATGCCCTAACTCCCTTTAAATAGAGTGTTATGATAGAGTCCTTATCCAGATCAAATACCTAGAAAGGCAGGTCCAAATTGAGCAAGGATTTGGGTGCCCAACTACTAAGCGTCCCCTCCTTATTTTTTTCATGGACTCTAGAGAATATATGAAAAACATTTTTCTATTTTTCATAAAAAAATCAAAGGAAAATCAGGTGGTTTGGTGCCTCAAGGAGATAAAGAAAGATGATGTATCAAACTTTATCTAATAGAAACCTAGGTCAAAACAACTTATTTGTTTTGACCTATTCCATAACTAATTTCCTTCTAAAATAGTGAAAGACATAAAAAGGGTATGGATACTCTCTAGAAATAAAATTTTTCATGAAAATTCTAAGAAAGTTAGCATGGGGAGCATGGAAAGCAAGGTGGCGCAAGATGGAGAAATCCTAATCACACTAGGACTTCTAGTTTTGACTAGGTCCAACTTATTATTTGAACCCAATTAAATCAAAACTACTATAACCTAATTAAATATGATTTTAGTCCAACTAATATTTTAATTAAATTAAATTAAATTAAATTTAAATCTAATTTAATTTTTAATCAAATCAAAAATTGGATGCACACAAGTTCTAATTGAATAGGGACTTGTTCTTCCTTGCAATTGGCTTATCCAATAAATCAATTGAACTTGATCCAATCAAGCCCAAACTAAATCTAATTAAATTATATTCAATTAAACTTAATCTCAATCCTCTAGCTTAATCAAATTAAGTTAATTAGCAATCTAATTGCTTATTGATCTTCGTGCAATACTTGCACTAGGTCAAACGTCAATCGTATTGATTGTTTGACCTTAAAAAGATTTTAAATCATTGATCAACTATTTGATCAGAATAAGATCTCTTATGTGTGTGACCTCATAAGTTTAAACCTAAGTCAGTAGCACCAAAATAAATTTTTATACCAATTAAAGTGATCATCTAGCAATAATACTGGATGACTGGATAGGTCGAATATGTAAAGTAACACTCTTAGAACTCATGTAGATATAATTTCCATATAATTCATCCTCTTAACCTAAATGCTCATAGGATAATTTAAAATTTAACTATTAACCTTGATTTTGTCATCTACATTGTATTTCAAAAAACCAAATCTATCTCATGGATTACCTTGACAAAGATTTTGCTAAATTGAAATACAGTGATGCATTTTCTCCAACTCTTGGAGTGGTCAATCCCATCTTGATCACTCACTAACTTCACAAGTACTTGACTATACCTAAAAATCTTTCATCACTAAATTAAAAATTTTGATAGTTCAGTATCAAAGCACAGTGAGTTGCTCGTAAGCCACCATGGTGATCTTAGGTCTAAGGGACATTTATGCCCATATCCTATCAGAGCAATTTTCGATAGCAGAATGCTTTGATGTTGATTATGTTCAGTAACAATGTACCTTTATATCTCACCTATATACAATACCAGTGTCTCTACACTTCTTGGTTAAAAGGATAATCAATCTATATGGCATACAACGACCTATACTTGATAAACGTTATTGTCCTAATTAACAACGTATCATTTGATTATGAACAATTTAAGGACTAATCAATAAATTCTTTCTCTATTGAAACTAAATAGTCTTAAGAACTTCATTACAATAAAGAAGTTCATTAGAAGATGTAGACTTTGTGATGAAAATGCTAGAATATTTATTTTATTTAATAATAAATTATTTATAATTATAAAATTGCATAATCATCAATAGGCTAATGATTGGCTTTGGAACATAATTCCCAACAGTAGGTCAGTAGGAGATTCAAATAAGATGAGAGGTTCCTGAATGTTGGAGATAGAAAACTAGTTCCAGTTCTAGCATTAAAAATCTTAAAACTTATGTTTAAATCTCATACAATTATTCTTAGTGATTGTCACTTTTGTCCTAGTTTCTTTTTGAATATCATTTCTGTAGGCCTTTTAGCCAAAAATAATTATGAGATTTCAATAAAGAAAGAATTATGTAATGTCATTTTGAATGGTATTACTATACTTTTTGGATATTTGAATAATAGGATATCCATGATATCACAACCTGTTAATATAGTCTACTCCACTAGCAAGCATCCTAGATTAGATAGTGTGTCTGATATCTACTTATGGCACTATTGTTTAGATTACATTAATAAAAATAGGATAAATAGATTGACTCAAGAGAGAATCCTTGAAATTAGTGATTGTGAATCATTTTCAATCTGTGAGTCTTATCTTCTTGGAAAAATAACCAAGTTATCTTTTACTGAAAAAGGTGAGAGAGCCACTAAGCTCTTAGGTCTTGTACATACTGATATATGTCGGCCTATGAGCACAAGTATCAGAGGTAGATATCTCTACTTCATCACTTTTATTAATGATCTATCTAGGTATGAATATATCTATTTAATGAAACATAAGTCAAATTCATTTGAAATGTTCAAACGATTTCAAAATAAAGTAGAAAAATAAATTGAAAAGAGTATTAAAAATCTTCGATCTGATCGAGAAGGTGAATACTTTTCTGACAAGTTTCTTATATATCTAGAAGAGAATGAAATTCTCTTCCAATGAACTTCTCCAAGAATACCATAGCAAAATGGTGTATCTGAAAGAAGAAATTGGACTCTATTAGATAGGATCCAATCCATGATGGATTTTGCTAGCTTGTTGATATCCTTCTAAGGATATGCACTCGAATTGGCTTGCTATCTTTTAAATAGAATTTCAAGTAACTTTGTAATTAAAACTCCATTTGAGATATAGACAGGGCACATGCTAGCACTTTCACACCTTAGGGTCTGGGGGTGCCCAGTTTATGTAAAACAGTTAATCATAGATAAACTTGGACCTAGATGTGACTAGTATACATTCATAGGATACCCTAAAAAAATTAAAGGATATATTTTCTAGCATGCTGATGAACAAAAAGTGTTTATTAGCCTTTAGACAATCTTTTTAGAAAAAGAGTTTTTTGGTAAAAGAACTATTGCTTCTAAGATTAAACTTGACAAAGTTTAACAAGTAGAAAGACTGATACTAGTAGCTGAACCAAAATTAGATTTGATTAGATTAAATTTGGAGCTTAGTGTACCTGCACTGTTAAGACAATTCGATAGAGTATTGCATCATCCAGTTAGATACTATGGTTTCTTAGTCTGGGATGGTGATCCCATCGAACTCAATGAGAATGATGAGGATCCGATTATCTATATGGATGTAATGCAGAGATCTGATTTTAAGAAATGGCTTGAGGCCCTGAAATTCAAAATGAAGTTCATGAAGGTCAACGATGTATGGACATTAGTTGATCCACCTGAAGAGGTTAAATCCATTGGATGTAAGTGGGTCTTCAAGAGGAAGAGGGGTGCAGACAGGAAGATGGAGACCTATAAATCCCATCTGGTTGCCAAGGGGTATCATCAATGTTATGGTATTGACTATGATGAGATATTTTTCTCTATGGTAATGCTCAAATTCATTTGGATAATGCTTGTGATAGCTGCCCATCTGGACTTTGAGATCAATAGATGGATGTGAAGATAGCTTTCCTAAATGAAGAGCTGATCGAAGAGATGTATATGATACAACTTGAGAGATTCACATCTATAGATGAGTCCAAGGTGTGCAAGCTTCAAAGATCTATTTATGAATTGAAACAAGCATCTCGGAGTTGGATTATATTTTGATAAGGTGATCAAAATGTATGGCTTTATTAAGAATAGAAAAAAAATCCTACATCTACAGATGGGCAAATGATTCGATAGTGGTATTTCTTATCCTATATGTGGATGACATTCTGTTAATCAGGAATGACGTCTCCGCACTGCAAGGAATAAAAGTTTGACTATCATCTTAGTTCTCCATGAAGGATCTGGGTGAAGCATCCTATATTTTAGGAATAAAGATCTATAGGAATAGATCTAAGAGGATGCTTAGGTTATCCCAGTCTACGTATATAAAAACTATGCTGAAAAGGTTTAGCATGGAGAATTCCAATAAGGGCTATCTTTCGATAGGCCATGAAGTTTCTCTCTCCAAGAAAGATTATTTGACAACTCCTGAAGAGAGAGCATATGAGTAGAATCCTATATGCTTCGATAATGGGATCTATCATTTACGTTATAACTTATACGAGATCAGATGTAGCATACTCACTAGGAGTAGTGAGTAGGTACCAATCTGATTTAGAGAAGAACCACTAGAAGATGGTGAAAACTATCCTTAACTATTTAAGAAATACTAAGAATCAGTGGCTAATTTATGATGAGTTAGATCTGAAACTTATGAAATTTATAGACTTCAGTTTTCAATCTGACCATGATGATAGTAGAAGTATGTCGGGTTATATTTTTATCCTAAATGGTAGAGCTATCTATTGGAAGAGTTCTAAACAACATACTATGATAGACTCTATTTGCAAGGTTGAGTACATCGTAGCATCAGATGCCATGAAGAAAGTGGTGTGGCTGAGAAAGTTCATCACCGAGCTCAGAGTAGCACCCTCCCTTGATGGAACGGTCCTACTCTACTATGACAACATTGGTGCCATTGCTCAAGAGAAGGAACCGAAAGCATACCAATGAACGAAGCACAATTGCATCGCTACCATCTGATTCGAAAGATGGTGGATCGAGGTGATGTCGACTTTTAGAAGACTGACGGAAAGGAGAATCTGAATGACCCCTTCACTAAAGTCCTTATGGTAAAGGAGTTCGACAATCACAAGTCGAAGATGGATATTAGATATTGTAGAGAGTGACTTTGGGATAAGTTGGAGTTATTGGAATTATGTCCTAAAGCCAATCGTCGGCCTGTTAATGATTATGCTATTTTATAATTATAAATAATTTATTATTAAATAAAATAAATATTCTAGCATTTTCATCACAAAGTCTACATTTTCTAATAAACTCCTTTATTGTGATGAAGTCCTTAGGACTATTTAGTTTCGATAAAGAGAGGATTTATCGATTAGTTCTTAAACTGTTCACGATCAAATGATACATTGTTAATTAGGATAACAACATTTATCGAGTATAGGTCGTTGTATGCCATATAGGTTGGTTGTCCTCTTAAGCAAGGAGTGTAGAGATACTGATATGGCATACAGATGAGATGTGAGGATACATCGTCACTGAACGTGACCAACTTTAGAGTATTCTGCTATCGAGAATTGCTCTGATAAGATATGAATATAAGTGTCCTTTAGATCTGAGATCACCATGGTGACTTGCAAGCAACACACTATATTTTAGTACTGAACTACCTAAATTTCTAATTTAGTGATAGAAGATTTCTGGGCACAGTCAAGTACTTATGAAGTTAGTGAGTGATCAAGATAGGATTGACCACTCTAAGAGTTGGAGAAAATGCATCACTATATTTTAATTTAGCAAAATCTTAGCCAGGATAATTCATGAGATGAATTTGATATTTTAAAATATAATATGGATGACCTAATCAAAATTCACAGTTAAACTTTGAGTTGTCCTATGAGCATTAAGGTCAAGGAGAAGAATTATATGGAAACTATATCCACATGGGTTCTAAGAGTGTTGCTTTACACATTTGACCTATCTGACCATCGGGTACCATTGCTAGATGGTCACTTTGATTTACATAAAAATTCATTTCTATGCTACTAATGTAGGTTTGAATCTTGGGATCACACATATAAGAGATCTCGATTTGATCGGATGGTTGATCAATGATTTAGAATCATTCTAAGGTCAAATAATCAATACGATTGTTGTTTGACCTAGTGCAAGTGTTGCAGGAGGATCGATTAATAATTAGATTACTAATTGACTTAATTTGATTAAGTCAAAGGACTAAGATTAATTCTAATTGAATATAATTTAAGTAGATTTGGTTTGAACTTGATTAGATCAAGTCCAATTGATTTATTAGATGAGCTAATTACAAGAAAGAACAAGTCCCTATTTAATTAGGACTTATATGCACCCAATCTCTAATTTAATTAGAAATTAAAATAGATTTAAATTTAATTTAATCTAATTTAATTAGATTTTTATTTGGACTAAGTTCATCTCTAATTGAGTTGCATTAATTTTAATTTAATTAGGTTCAAATGATAAGTTGGACCAAGTCAAAATTAGAAATCCTAGTATGACTAGGACTCCTCCACCTTGCGCTACTTATCTCCCCACATCCCCATGCCAATTCCTTTGGCTTTTTGCATGAAGTCCTTCATGCCCCAAGAGCCTTTGTGTGTCCCCTTGCTTTCTGTTGATCCTAGATTGATTTTGATGATAACAAAATTTTGAGTATAAATTGTTAGTTTTCTAACATTATTTGTGAGGATGTGTAGTTTTATATCTTAAAAGATCATAAATTCCAAGCTCACAAATTATACCTTGCAAGAGGTTATAATAAAAATTAAATCAAGACAAAAAGGCAAATTTAACCTATAAATTAATTTGGAGAAGAAAGGGTCAAAATAGTCTTTGGCACACATGGCAAGCAAACTACGCCGATCCAGTCTAGAACTAAGCTGACCTAGTCTCAGTAGAAGCAAAAGATAGAAAGAATAGAAAGTAAGATTTTTCATGATCTAGGAGACTGAGCCAACCTAGTTTTCAACTGAGCCAACCTAGTTACAACCAGGTCGATCCAGTTAGAAAGGTAGCCATCCTAGTCTCAGAAGACAACAAAAGATAGAAACAAAAATTTTAGATCACTGAGATTGAGCTGACCCAGGTTGGACTGAGTCGATCCAATCAAAAATTAAGTCGACCTAGTGATTGCAACCACTATAAACAGCTAGTTTTCTGTAACTTTTTCAAACGGGCCATTCTCCACTCAAATGGCTAGTTCAAGCTTCCCAACAACCAAAACTCACTCCTAAGCCATTCCTAAGTATAAAAAGTGTTAGAAAAATATTTTGGATGGAATTTTTAAGGATTTAAGAAAGAAAATCATTCAAGAAGAAAGTGTTACATTGAATATCCAATAAAAAGAGATAAGAAAGAGATTTAAGCTTCAAATTCAGAGGGCATCTATGAGTCATCTTTCACAACACTTCAAGTGTTAGCACCATTTGAAGAGAAGAGAAGCTATCAAAGAGCATTCATTCAGCCTCTTCTTTGAGCTTTTTCTTTTTCTTTTTTTTTTATGTTGAATTTTAATACTTATTTTTTTATTTTCTTTACAAGTTTCTTTGGGATAAGAAACTTGGGATATACCTGGTCCAAGCTGATATTTGGATGGTATATAGTTTTGGTTGGTGAGCCCATAAAACTAACTGGGTTGATAGTGAACCCAGAAAAACTATCAGTGTAGAGTTATGGTTGGTGAGCCCGGCAAAATCAACTGAATTTATTTATGATCTTAGGTTAAAATAAATGCACTGTAATCTAGGATTGTAGTAGAATTTTTAAGAAAAGCATGGAAAGTGGATGTAGGTATAGGATTGCACTGATCCACTATAAATTTTTTATGCATTTGTGTTGTATTTCTTCTCTATTGCTTTACATATCTTGCATGTATTAAATTGTTAATTACTTATCAATTTGGATCAACTCTTACTTAAATTTATTCATACTTGATTTCGTTGCATACACTAATTAATTTTATTAAATTAAATTAGATTAAATAAAGCACATACTTGTATAGAGTTAAATTTGGCCAAAAATTTTATAAACCCAATTCATCTCCTCTCTTGGGTTGCCACCTCTGAGCAACAAGTGGTATCAGAGCAGGTGCTCTAATATTTATTTGTTGACCTAGCGGTTAAAAGGCAAAAGATCAATGGCAACCCAAATGGAGTCTTCATTTAATGAAGATTATTCCATAGATAGACTATCACTATTAAATGTATTAAATTACATACATTGGAAAATTAGAATGAAAATCTTCATTCAAGCACATGACTATAATTTATGAAAAATTATAATCAATGACCTACACACACCCGATGCATTGATTCATGATAAAGAAATGATTCAAATGAATGCTAAGGCAATGAATATACTTTATTGCTCCTTAGATATTAATGAGTTTAATAAAATTTGTTCATGTATTTTAACTAATCAAATATGGGAGAAATTGGAAACGGTTTATGGGAGAGTAAATCAAGAAGAAGAACCAAGCTTCCAAGAAGTTAAGGAAGCTCATCCCAATCTATGCCTCATGGCTCATGAGGATGAAAAGAAGAAGAAGAAGAGAAAATAAAAGAAAAAAAAGTATTAATTAAGGAAGAGCAAAGCAAAGAAATGAGAAATGGAAAGGAGGAAGAAAGTGCTACAAATCTTTGCCTTATGACCAATGAAGATGAGGTAAATTTAGAAAATTCTTTTCAATTTATATTTGATGAATTATATAAAGCCTTTAATAAATTAATGGATGAATTTAAAAAATGAAGATTGAAAAATAAAAAATTTAGAAAGTCAAATCTTTTCTTAGCTAATGAAAAGAGTAAGGTCTTGTTGGAAAAGAAAGATATTTTGAAAGAAAATAATGCTTTAGCTAAAGAAAAGAAAGTACTTCTTAAATCTGAAAAATCTTTAGTTGAAGAAAACATTAAGCCGAAAATGAAATTAGAAAGATCAAAATTTTATATTGAAGAAAAAAAAAAACTTGTTGAAAGAAAAGAAATCTTTTTTGAAAAAAAATACCAATCTAAAAAAAGAGATTGAAAATCTGAAGTCTATGCTTGAGAAATTTATAATTGGATCTCAAAAGCTTCAAGCAATTTTAGATAATCAAAAGGCCATTTTTGATAAAGCAGAAATTGGTTATAATTCTTTGAAAAAATAAAAATTTATCAAAAATATATTTAGCAAAACTTCATTTGAAAACCATTCAATTATTATTTTAAATGTAACAAAGTAGTTCATAAAATTTTAGAATGTAATTTTAAAAGAATTGGCTATACTTTGGTTAGGCAAATTTAGGTTCCAAAAAAAATCTTGAGTACTAACTCCTATGGATCCAAGATGACTTGGGCATCAAAAATTATGAAGTAATTTTGCAGGTACACTAAGGATCCAATGAAACTAAAGAAATAATTTTTTTTGGATGCCTTGGAAATGAAAATGGATGGATGATACTATTTGGTAAAATCTTAATTTTTTTCACATCATGCCATCATTATTTGTTAAATATATTTTAATTATTAATTAGTATAACTATTAAGTATATTTGATTGATTTTGATGATTCATCATTGCTTATAATGATCATACTCTATGACTTAAATGTTTCGACATATTGCTTAAAATTGGTATATCATGTTGATTATTTATTTTAAGATCTTTATTTTATTCTAAATTCAGCATGCTGGTTCAATCCTTTGTATCATGCTATATTGATCTTCGATTATTTAAGAAATCTAAATTGCTATGAGCTTAATTATATATGAAACTATTTGGATGCTAAACTTATAAATTGAACAAATTTTGATATTTTTCTATAAGATACTTAATTATCAAAATTCTCCAAAAAAAAAATTTATGATCTATGTACTTGAAGATTAAACATTCCATCATAAAAGATTAAATGCTTAAAGTATTAATTTACATTGCATCTTAGTTTTATCTTAAGGATTTAAAATTTTCTAAATTAAACTAAATCCCGTAGAACAATTATCTAGATTCTTTTTTATTTGATCATACTAGATTTACTTGATTTTCATA
Organism: Cocos nucifera; assembly: GCA_006176705.1. Taxonomy (NCBI): domain Eukaryota; kingdom Viridiplantae; phylum Streptophyta; class Magnoliopsida; order Arecales; family Arecaceae; genus Cocos; species Cocos nucifera. The sequence continues at coordinate 121,499 of QRFJ01001719.1, forward strand.
CCTCCCAATTGATTAATTTTTAATCTCTTAAATTTACTTGAATATCTTTCTTGATCATTGATTTGATTGACTCTTTTATCTTAAAAGAAAATTTATTGATGAACATTGTTATTTTGTTCTAATTAATTGATTTTGAAAAATAAATTAGAAAAATACTCTTCTTGAATCTTTTGAAGTTGATATCAAGCAAAATATTTCAAGACTATTATCATTTATCTTTAAAACTAAATATTTAACATAAACTTTAGTTTTAAGTAATTGATATCAAACAACTTACTATTTGCCATGTATTTGATTGATTTATCTTTTGACAAAAAGAGAAGAATATTTTTGTTTCAAATCTAGTTTTACACAGCTATATTTTTTGATATAATGCCGTTTGAGACAAATTCAAAAATACATACCTTTTTTGAACCTAATTGCTTGATATTTCTTAAGAAAAGAATGTGATGATCTTTTTGAAGAATAATTAAAATTTTCTATACGATTTGTCCTGATTATTTTGTTGATATCAATTCAAATTGATTCATCATTCAAAATTCTTAAAATTAGTTGATTTGAATTGATTCATCTTTATCATTTTAAAACTAAAATGATTGGTCTCAAGCTAAATTTACAAATTGACCTTTAAGTGATATTTAATTATCAAGAAAATCTCGATTTGGTCTAAATTTTAGTTTAATTGGTATCAATGGTATCATTCTTGCCTTATATTTTATTACATTATTCTTAGCAAAGAAATTGAATATAATATCTTAAATCTATTTCATATTGATAAACTCTTCAAATGATACCATTTGAGTCAAATTCAAAAAATTTCATACTTTTTCGAAACTTAATTAAATGATATTTCTTATAACAAGAAAAAATTTAAATTTAAATAAAAATATTTTTTAATTACTTATCATACTCTTTTGATCTTTTTAATTATTTAAATACTTTGATTTTAAGAGATCAATATGCTCTCCTCTAAGTATCATATTACGTTATGAATTGAAATTATCATGAAATTCAATATGATATAATAGCTCTCCCATATCAATTCTGCAATTGATAAACTTAAATTGAAAGATGCTTAATTAGATGTGAATATTTTTAAATTACTGAACATATAAGTAAAACTAAGTTTGACATTCTCCCATAAAATGCTAAATTATTAAAATTTTAATAAAAATTAGCATGAAATAAGTACTTAAAGATAAGATATCAATTATAAATTCAAAATGCTTGATGTATTAAGTTACATTTCATTTTAGGTTAATACCTAAGGATTTGAAATTCCATAGTTAGATCAACACATAGAGCCAATATATAGATTCCTCTCATTTTAACCTCAATCGATTTTGTTCCTCAACTTGAAGAATGCCTTTCATACTTGGTATCAAATTAAATTTAAAATATGCCTTCATATTTTATTCATATTATTTTCAAGTAATGAATTTAAAAATTAATTTTTCTTCAATCTTAAAGTGGTATCAAATCTCATAAGAAAATCTTGATTTATTTCAACTCAATGGGTATCAAATTGGAGAAGATCTTTCAAAGATATCATCTTTTCTCTTCAAAATATTGGATATCCAAAATTAAATTATTTTTCATGTTTGATGTCAAGAAGTTCGTTGTTTGAACTGATTCTTGAAACAATCAGTATCAAAATTCTTATAATTGGTATCAAACAGTCTATTCTTGCCTTAAATTTTCTTGTTTCTTTTTTCTTTAGCAAAAGAAAAGAATATTTTATCTCAAATCTGGTTTTACATAACTTATATGATATCATTTAAGATAAAATTAAGAATTTTATATCTTTTCTAAACTTGATTAAATTACATTTTTTAAGAAAAGAAAGACCTAAGTTTAAACAGAATATCTTTTTATGATTTATTTTGCATGATTTGTTGATATCAATTTAAATTAACTTATCAGGATAATTTGATCTAAATTTAAATTGATTCATCTTTTTCGATCAAAAACTTCATGAGTGATATCAAATAGATCATTATCATCTTGTATTCTATTGCTTTATCTTTGACAAAAAGAATAAAATATTCTTGCGTATAATCTGGTCTGCATGAATATATTTTTGATATTATATCTTGAGATAAATTATAAGATTGATATATTTATACTTCTAATTAATTGATACTATTTAAGAAGAGAAAAAGATATTTTCCAAAAAACTAAACAAATCTCTTTATGATTTACTTTGAATGATATATCCAAAAATAAATTTGAAAAATGCTCTTCTTAAATCTTTTGAAGTTGATATCATACAAAATATTTTAAGAAAGTTGTCATTCATTTTTAAAGCTAAATATTTAAAAAAAAACTTTAGTTTTATTCATTTGGGATTAGATAGCTTATAATATATCTTATATTTTGTTGATTTATCTTTTGATAAAAGAATAGTTGCTTTGTTTCAAATCTAAATTTTCATGGCTATATTCTTGTTATTATAATATTTAAGATAAATTCTTATGATATATGTTTAAATGATTTATTTTAATATCAAAATGAAGAGAAGTATTTTCAAGACTATATTATTCAAATTTTTGAAGCCTAAAGTTCTTATTAATTAAAATTGAGAAGTATATCTACATGGTATACTTTTTGATTTTTACTGATTATTATCATTATAAACATCTTTTGAAATAAATGAAAAGTAAAATTTTGAAAAATTTAGTTTCTACGTGAGTGAATACTATGTTTATTTGAATTGAATAAATAATTTAATACTTAATTCACTCAATTGATACTTGTTCTCTTAAAATTTATTTAATTTTAAAGTAGCTTTGTTTGCAAAAGTAAGGGAGAGAAAATATTAATGATAAAATGATTACTAACTTGGTATCAATTAAATTTAAAAATTTGAGCTGAAAAGTCAAATTTGTATTAATTAAGATTAATATGGTATCAATTAATTATGCTTAACTTGAAAGAAAAAGAAAAAAAATAATTTTAAATATTAAAATCTATTCTACAAGAATTATAAAAATAAAAAAATATAATAAAAAAAGAGAAGAAAATATCATGTGATGAATTTTTTAATATTCAGAAGAAGAGATATTGATTAAGTTAACTAATTTAAATTTGATTGCCAATACTAATGAATTTTAATATTGATTTTAAATTCTTAATCATTTACCTTAAAATTTTTCTCATTTTAAGCTTTGCTTTAATTAATTTTAGACTCTCAATCACATACCTTATAGTTTTTCTCTAATTATGCTTACATATGGTTATTAAATTTGATTTACTTAATTTGAAGTAGTATCAGATGAACAAATTGATTTTCAGTATTGAAAATTATTTATGAATTTAGATATTATTCATATGTTGATTTGTATGAACTTGATAATTAATTGAAGTTAAATTAAATTTAAAATATAATCTTACTTTAAGAATTGAATTTGGTACACACTTCTAATTTTGAAACTTATTTAAAAATCTAAAATAACATAGAACTTTTGATGTGCATTGAGAATTTTCTATAAAGTTACTTGTATCAAAAATCTTTTACTTAAGAAATGAGTTTACATAGGTGATTTCCATTTGCCTTGATACTATATATTATAACCATTGACTTGCTTGATGCATTTCTGATACATACTTTTTTCAAACTTAATTGACTAAAATTTTTTAAAAAAATAAAAAATTAAATATTAAAGTATATATTATGCTTGATTTCATGATCATATTTTTTGAAAAGCTCTATTGCTCTTAAAGTTTAAAAGTGCATACTTGAAAATTTGATTAAAAAGATCATACTCATTCAAAAAGCGGAAGAGCCTTTGATATTTGAGTTCAAGCCAATTTCTGGGAAGAAAATAAATGTTCTAAGAATGTTTTGAATCAAAAGACAAGTTTTCAAAGATGAAAGGATTCTTTTGAATTGATTTTCTGAATTTGATACATCTCTCATTTTGATACATTCTTATATATATATTGATTTTGATGACTTTCATTCAATCTTTCCATGAGCTTTTTGATGCTATCAAAAAAGAGGAGAGAAATATAGAGTATATATTTAATGAATTAATTATTAAGATGCTCATCAATTTGATGCTTGAAATATTAATGAGAGGAATATGGAGTATATGCTTAATGAATTAATTATTAAGACACTCATCAATTTGATGCTTGAAATATTAATACTTATTTACAATATGTGTAATGAATTAAAGACTAATTGAGAACATTCATGAAGTATGCACTCATATATTTGATCTAATACTTCATGATATATATCGATAAAATGTATTGAAATACAACATCTATTTTTATTGCGCATATACTCAAAGTTTTGTCATCATAAAAAAGAGGAAGATTGTTGACCCTAGATTGATTTTGATGATAACAAAATTTTGAGTATAGATTGTTAATTTACTAACATTGTTTATGAGGATGTGTAATTGTATATCTCAAAAGCTCATAAATTATACCTTTCACAAATTCCAAGACAAAAAGGAAAATCTAGCCTACAAATTAATTTGGAGAAGAAAGGGTCAAAATAGTCTTTAGCATACATGGTACGTAAATTGGACCGATCTAGTCTAGAACTGAGCCAGCCTAGTCTCAATGAAAGCAAAAGACAGAAAGGATAGAAAGCAAGATTTTTCATGACCCAGGGGACTGAGCCGACCTAGCTTTCAACTGAGCCGATCTAATTACAACTAGGCCGACCTAGTCAGAAAGATAGCCATCCCAGTCTCAGAAGGCAGTAAAAGATAGAAACAGAAATTTTGGATCATTGAGACTTAGCTAACTCAGTTGAAAACTAAGCCGATTCAGTGTGAACTGAGCTGACCCAATCAAAAACTAAGCCGACCCAGTGACTGCAATGGCTATAAATGGCTAGTTTTCTGTAGCTTTTTCAAACAGGTCATTCTCCACTCAAATGGCTAGTTCAAGCATTCTAATGGCCAAAACTCACTCCTAAGCCACTCTCAAGTATAAAAAGAGTTAGAAAAATATTTTGGATAAAATTTTTAAGGATTTAAGAAAGAAAATTATTGAAGAAGAAAGTGTTATATTGAATATCCAATAAAAGAAGAAAAGAGAGAGATTTGAGCTTCAAATTCAGAGGGCATCCAAGAGTCATCTTCTATAATACTTCAAGCAATCTCTCAACACCATTTGGAGAGAAGAGAAGCTAGCAAAGAGCATTCGTTCAGCCTCTTCTTTGAGCTCCAAAAGAATTTTCTTTTTATTTTCTTTCTTGTGCTGAATTTTAATACTTGTATTTTTATTTTCTTTACAAGTTTCTTTGGGATAAGAAACTTAGGGTATAGGCTGGTCCAAGTCAATAATTGGATAGTATATAGGTTTTGGTTGGAGAGCCCATAAAATCAACTAGATTGATAGTGAACTCGAAAAAACTATCGATGTAGGGTTGTAGTTGGTGAGCCCGACAAAATCAACTGGGTTTGTTTGTGATCCCAGGTTAAAACAAATGTAGTGTAATCTAGGATTATAGTAAAATTCTCAAGAAAAGCTTGAAAAGTAGACGTAGATGTGGGGTTGCAATAAACCACTATAAATTTTTTGTGCATTTGTGTTGTGTTTTCTTCTCTATTGCTTTACATATATTGCATGCCTTAAATTGCTAATCACTTACCAATTTAGATCAATACTTACTTAAATTCATTCACACTTGATTTCGTTGCATATACTAGTTAATTTTATTTAATTGAATTAACGTAAGTAAAGCACATAGTGTAGAGTTAAATTTGGCCAAAAATTTTATAAACCCAATTCACCTCTCCTTTTGGGTTGCCACCTCTGGGCAACACTTCCCTTTCTTTCTTACATGATAGTTGGTTGTGGACTAAGTCAAAATAAGATGTTTGTTTTGATTTGAAATTCTATTTCATAGAATTTTACGAAACCAAAACTCCTCTCCTTGTGGCACCAACCTCCCAGATCTCTTTCTAATTTTTTTGTTGGATTATTGGAAGGTTTTGTGTGCCAAATACAAGTGGTCCTTGCCCAACCAACTCTTGCCTTATTTGGACAAGCCTTGCCAGGTTTTTGGCCTAGACAATGACTCTATCATAACTCTCTATAAAAAGAGATTTAAGGCATGAAATTTTTAGAGGTTCTAGATCTAAGAGAGAGAGATTGGGGCATGGGAAAGTTTAGGCATAAATTGTTGGAAAAGAAAGGGCAAATTACATGCATCTATTTCAAAACTATTTTGAAATCGCAGTAGAATAAAATAGATTAACTATTTTTATCATGCATTAAATCTGATCTAAAACCTTTTCTAACATGGATCTAAGACATATGAAATCCAAAATTAATTTATGAGATCAGATCTCATACCTTATCATGGGTCGAAGAACTCCACAACCGATGATCAAAACTTGACAGGCTCTTGAAGCCGCACAAATGCCAGACCTCTATAGGTATCCACATGAGATCTGATCTGATCCGAGACTTATCTATCTCCCTGAGGTGCTAGCTTTCTCATAGAGAAGATCTTTTGATGATTGATTTAAACTTTCTTCAGATCTGGAAGACGATCTTCAGTCAAAGAAGTAGTAGAGGTAAAAGAAAAAATAGCAGCAGCGCAACTTTTTTCCTCGGAGTGCCATGCCTTGTACCAATGAAGTTTTTCCTTCAAACTTTGAAGGGAGAATGCCAAAAAGTCTCTCTCTCACTCTAGTGGCTGGCCAAATTTTTCTCAGATCAAAAAGACCTCTTAGAGATGTCCCAAAGATAGATCTTTTTAAGGGGGCGCCTAGAAGAGTCCTAATAGAGTCAAACTCTATCAAACATTCAAATTAAAATTTAAATTCAAACCAAAAGTCATCCATATCCAAATGGGAGGATAAGTGGTCAACCAAGAGGTGAAAAAATATAAGAAATATCATGCAAATCTAAAATTTGCATGAGAAGAGAAGGGGCATGGACACAAGGGTGGCGCATGGAAGAGTCCTTCACAAAATGGACTATAGGGTTTTGGATTGAGCCTCAAACCAAAAGTAATTTAGTTTAAACCCAAACACCTAATTGAATCTAATCTAATTAGATCTCTAATCAGATTAAATCTTATTCTAATTAAGATTTAATTGAATCCAAATTTAGATCAAATCTGAAATTGATTCCATGACAATTGAATCATCTTATAACTTAATCAAACCAAACCCAATTCAAGCCAAACTGAATCCAATTCAATTAGACTTGATATAAAACTTATTTCTCAATCTAATTGAGTCTAATTAGTAATCAAATTATTAATTTATCCTTCTTGAGTTAATTATCAATCGTATTAATAATTATACCCTTAACGATTCACAATCGTCGATCAATCTTCGGATCAGACAGAAATCTCTTTTGTGTATGATCCCATAGGTTCTATTCTATCTGATAGTGAGATACATTATGATCTATATCATAATATTATTAAAACTTCTTTAGATAGATTGGATCAATTCCAATACTATCCATCAAAAATCATCAATCATCAAGATGATACTCATGCCATAATCCACCAGTGACATCTAGCAGTATATAGTGGCAACTCAGTAGAATGGAAGTATGAACATCTAGGTATAGTTATTATATGATTCAGTTCTTTTATCAAAAATCCTAACTTAACGAAGGTCATGGACAACTCGTCAAATCCCATTGTCAGTCATATGCAAGATTGGCTCGATTTGAGCTCTCTTGTGAATCTCGTGGAAACTTCTTTCCAGTATTCACCTTGCTTTGGCCAAAGACTTAGTGAACTCAATCTTGCAAATCACATAGGATTATACCTTTTCTACTAAGATCGATAGATTTCATCTAAGTACATCCTACTCTCAATAGTAAACTTGAACCCACCATAACCAACATACATAGTAAGGACCCAAATGGCTAGGGACCAAGTAGACATGCAGTCAAAGTATAGCAACCTCACTGCAAATAGCTAATGTACCATAGGTCAAAGGACTAGTCATACCACTATAGCATCGAGAATATCACTGATGAGTGAGTAGAGATCTAAGTGATTTCTCATAATGGTCATGCTCAGTGCAAGTTGTTTTCTCACAACCACCTGCATTATCATCCTAGTGTCACTACACTACAGACTTAAGACTCATCTACCCATGAAGAAGATGATCATGCACCAATCTAACTGGATCCATCACTATCCTTCATGATGATCCTTCAATTGAGAGCATTTAGAAATTAACCACTAATAGTGTATGTGTCAAATTCTCAACACCTTGAGAATATGCAAAATTATCTTTGTTAATTTCTAGGATAAATCATGGACACATAAACATGACTGAAAATAAAAATACCCTTTATTAATAATAAAAATTTTATAAGTTCAAATACAAGCCCTAAAAAATAAATGTATCAGCCAACAATTGGCTTTCTAAGGCACACATCTAACACAAATAGCTTTAGGCATGTGATTTTGTGGGGAGACATAAATCATTATGTCTTGGTGAGAGAAATAAGGAAGAAGAAAGGATTCTTCTTTAAGGGTTTTCTTGATTCTCTTCTTCCTCCTTTTGTGATATTTTAGAAGAGTAATTTCCTTCCCAGATCCTCTACTTCTTCTTCTGATTATTGAAGAGTCCAAAGTCTAAAGAAGAAGGCTTATGATCAGCCATCAAAGAAGAATCAACACAGTACTAGCATGCTGTGCTGATTTTCTATTGCTGGACTTCAAATCGATGGTCGAGGCCTTATATGGACATCCTATAGAGGCTAGACATGTGTGTGGCTTGGAGGAATGACCTCAGCCTTGAATCAGTAAGTTGAAGAACCCAACCTGCAAAGGTAAAAGAGATTCAATCTCTCTTTCCTTTCTAGATTAGATCTAGTATAGCTTTGATGTTGATGTGATCAACATCATCTTTGCTTAATTTTTAATTTCAGATTTAATAGGATGCATAGATCATGAGATAAGATCTTAGATCTAGGGTTAATTCATGTATTTTAATAAGTTAATATGATTAGTTTATTACTTTCGCTGACTGATTTTAAAAAATGTTTTGAAATATGTTCATGAAATCCTAGATCTTATCTTTCATGAGCTTCATGAATTAGAGATCAAGTTTGGGTGTATCATGTTTGGAGAAACATTAGACAAGAATTATCCACCCATTGGCTGATCCATCATCAATAATTGTTAGATGAGGTGGTGAGTCAGTCGGTGGGACCGTACCACCCACTAAAAGTCAATAACCATGGAGACTTTTGCATCTCTACTAAGAAAGTATAGGAATTCGAAAAAATAGTGAGAGTTTAAATTTATTTAAAAATAAAATCTTCAAAATAAATTAATTAAGTTAAATTATAAATCTAACTAAAAACTTTGACTCTCTATAGAAAAATATCTACATCAAACCCCCTAGCTCGGATCTTAGATACCCACAGATTGATCAAACCTATTACAAGGATTGGCTCTAGAACTTGAAAATCATTTTGAGTTTCAAAAAGTTGTCCAATGTATTGGACCAGAATTTTCACTCTCCCAGCCCATCCGACTACTGATCAAAAAGCATCTTATGAATAGTGGTTTGACGATGACAACAAAGTTAGGTGCTACATGTTATGCTTAATATTTGATGAGTTATAGCACCAACATAAGGACATTAGGACTGCATGTCAAATGTTGGATCACTTGCAAGTATTGTTTGGTGAACAGAGTCATGCAGTACGATACCAAGTCTCAAGGAGACTTTTTAAGGTGCAGATGAATGACGAGCAGTCAATCCAAGATTATTGTTTGAAAATAATCAAGGATCTAAAAAAGCTTGAGAAGCTCAATGTCCTGATGGACAAGGACCTATAGATTGATGTGATCCTACATCCTTGACTAATTTGTATGGATAGTTCATTATGAACTATTGGAAAACTATGCAGGGTTTCATGCATATATTTCAAAATATTTTGAAAATCATATACAATGGAAGACATAGATTAAACTATTTAATCTATTTATGCTTGCAATTTAATCACTAAATTCTACATCTAGGATCTATGATAAATCAAGATACAAACATAAATTTGAAAAATAAAATAATGATTGGTATTGATCATATCATTATCCTAGATCTAGAATAATTTTAGAAAATCCTAGATCGCATCTAGGTCAGAAAAGAGATCAGATCTCTTACCTTTGCATGGATCGAGAACACTGTAGCTGATAATCGATGCTATCCTTATTGCTTGAAATTGCAGAATACATTTGGCCTCTATAGTTTGTCCATACGAAGTCACTACTCTGATCGGAGGTTCATCAAACAAAAATCCACTTGAAGTGCTAGCTTCTCATGGATCCCTCCTAATGGTTGACCTAAAAAATTATCTTTGGATCTCTTGGACACTCCAAAAGATAAAGATTAGGAGGAGGATGAAGAAAAAAGACCAACTTTTAGATTTTCCAAAAATAAAAAATAAAAGACAAAAGAAAACCATTAAGAGAAGACCCATTTTCTTTTTCAGGACATCAACCATTGATGTCCTAAATAGATCTTCATGCCTTGATAAGAGGAGACCTTCTCCTTTATAATTTTTCATGCCCTTTTATTTCTTTCTTTCTGATTTTTCCTCATGAAAAATCTCTCAAAAGATGGAGAGGAAAAAACCTTGAAAGAAAACTCCAAAGAGAAGACGTTCTTCTTTTACTTTATTCTCCGTAGGACAACAACCTTTGATGTCCAAAAGAAAACCTTTTCTCCAAGAATCTTTATGCCATATTCCCTCACGCCCCTCTCCTCTTAGCACACTAGAATTTGTGTGAAATTAACAGAAATTTTTGATGCCAACAACTCCTAAAAAGAAGGCGCCCCTCTAACAAACAAAGACTAGGTCAACATACTAGTCAAAGAAGAAAATTTTGGACTCTTAGGGGGTGTCCAACTCTTGGATGCCTCCTCCTTAAAAATAGGTATGGAGAACCAGCAATACTCACCCAAATAATATGGAAATCTAGTGCACAAAAAATATGGCATGGGAAATATTAGCGCATAAGAGGGAGGAAGAAGTTTGGATTCTTGGGACTCTTAAGCCATAACCGCTTAACAAATTTGACTAATTCAAATTTAATTCCAAGACTATCAAATAGTGGGCAAGGAGAACTCTCATAGGCATGGAAAAATTCACATAAACATCTAGAAATAATTATGTGAGGCATGGGATGTTTCTTAGTGGTGCAAGGAAAGAGGAGTCCTAGTCTAATTAGGACTCTTCTATTTTAACTAGGTCAAAACCATTTTGAATCCAATTGATCTTGGATTGATGCAACCTAATTGAAAGATGATCTTAGTCCAACTAGAAGCCCAATTAAATTAGATTAAATCTAATTTAAATCTAATATAATTTTTTATCAAACTAAAAATTAGGTATACTCAAGTCCTAATTGAATAGGGACTTGTTCTTCCTTGCAACTGGCTTATTCAATAAACTAATTAGACTTAATCTAATTAAGTCCAAACCAAATCTAATTGAATCTAATTTAATTAGACTTAATCTCATCCTGATTGCTTAATCAGATTGAGCTAATTAGTAATCTAATTGCCAATCGATCCTCCTGCAACACTTGCACTTGATCGATCATCAATCGCATTAATGATTTGATCACTGAACGATTTTCAATTGTCGATCAACCATATGATCAGGTAGTAACCTCTTATGCATGTGACCCCATAGGTTCAAACCTAAGCTGGTAGCATAAAAATCAATTTTTGTACTAATCAAAATGATTATCTAGTAATGGTACCCGACGTTCGGATAGGTCGAATGTATGCAAAGCAATATCCTTAGAACCCTAGCCTATGGTTACCATATAATTCATCCTTTTGACTAATAATGCTCAAGATGACATTGAGTTAGTTGTCAATACTCATACAAGTCATTTATATTATATCTCAAAATTTTGCCAATTTTGTGACTCCCCATAAGGATTACCCAAGCCTAGGTTTTACTAAATTGAAATACAATGAGATATTTACTTTCTAAAGTTAATTAGGAGTGGTCAATCCCATCTTGACTTACACACCGACTCTATAAGTACTTGACTATACCCAAAAATCTTTTGATCCTATATTAGAAATATAGGTAGTCCGGCACCAAAGTACAGTGACTTGCTTGCAAATCACCATGGTGATCTCAGGTCGGAGGCATACTTATATCCATTGATCTTAGCTAGCTACTCTTGATAATAGAGTGCTATATTGATCTCGTTCAGTGCAGATATATTCCTATATCCCACTTGCATACCATATTAGTGTCTTCACACCATTTGATTACGAGGATAACCAATGCATATGACATACAGTGACCTATACTCGATAAATTATCTTCCTTATTAATAACTTATCATTTAGTCGTGAACATTTTAAGAACCATCTGATAAATTCTCTTTTATCGATAAAGTGTGATTCTAAGAACTTCATTATAACTTAGATGTTCATTTAAGGAAGATAGATCTTTTATGATAAATAGGCTAAATAACTATTATTATTTGATAATTCATATACTAACTCCAATCATCTATAACTTAGATGATTGGCTTTAGGATATATTTCCTAACAACTCCCACTTAGACTAAAGTCAATTAGAATAATATCAAATATCCTATCTTCCACCTAAGCTCATGGAACTCCTTAGTTTCGAGGCTTTAGCAAATGGGTCGGCAAAGTTCTCCTTTTCCATCAATCTTCAAAAGATTGACATCATCCTGATCTAAAATCAAAGATGATAGTGATGTAGAGTATATTGATCCTATAGTATACCTTCAGTTCTTTAGCCTGGGTAATGGCTCTAGTGCTACATTATGACTGGACCATCGATGGAGGATGCCACTCCTAGCTTGCTAATGATCTTATGCAACCACACAGCCTATATGGCAGTATCAGATGCCATGATGTACTTTACATCACTAATAAAATAGATTACAGTATTTTGCTTGAAACTTTTCTAGTAGATTGCTCCTTCTATTGGGGTTAATTCATGATCAAACACTTTCCTGCTATCATCTTTATTTGACTAAAACTAAAACCAAAATATTCCACAAGTTTTAAGTCAATTTCTCCTTATATGAGTCACTAGATCTTAGTATTTCTCAAATACCTAAGGATTCTCTATACAATCTTTCAGTGGTTCACACTTGGAACAGACTAGTATCTGCTCACTACCTTTAGTGAGTATACCATATCTGATCTCGTACATGGAGAAATAAGATGATAGCTAATCATTTATTCTTTATAATACTGGAATGTCATTCTTGATTAAGAGAATATCATCCATAGACAATATGAGGAATAACACTACAGAATCTTTTGCCGACTTATAAATGCAGGGTTCCTCTATATTCATAACAAAGGCATACATTCAAAACATATGATCTAACTCTGATATGACAGCCAGATGGGCTTTATAGGACTTATCCAATGGGTTTTATCCCTTTAGGTGGTTCAACTAGTGTCCACACATAATTGATTTGCATGGACTTTAATTTGGATTTCATGGCTCCAAGCCACTTCTCAAAGTCAGGCCTCTACATAGCACCCATATAGATGATTAGATCCTTATTATTCTCATCGAGCTCAATAGAATCATCATCCCGGACCTAGATACCAAAGTATCTGATCGGCTAACATGGTACTTTATCGAATCTCGTTAATGATGCCTCTTTAATGGGCTTCGGATTTGATCTAATCAAATCTGGTTCTATAGATTTACTAGATTGTATTAGTTCTTTCTACTGGTCAAACTTCCTCAAGTTCAATTTTTTAAGCATCAGTTCCTTCTCTAAGAAACTTCTTTCTAAAAGGAATTTTCTACCGCTGAGAACAACTTTTGTTTGTTAGCATGGTAGAAGTAATAACCCCTAGTTTTCTTAAGGTACTCTATAAACATACACCTATGGGACCTTGATCCAAGTTTATCTATGTGCAAACTTTTGATGTAGGCCTGACAACCCTAAGCTCGAAGGTGAGAGAGTCTAGGTCTATGCTCGATCCATATCCCATATGGAGTTTTTGTGACAAATTTACTTGGTGTAAATTTTTAGAGTAAAACAAGTAGTCTCAAGAGCTTAATCCTGCAATAGGCAAACTAGTAAATTCCATCGTGGATCGAACCATGTCAACAAAGTTTGATTTTTTCTTTTTGATACACTATATTCTAAAAGGAGTCCACTAAGAGAGAATCCTATTCTCTCCTAGATATGTCAAAAATTCACTGGATAAGTATTCACCTCCTCGATCTGATCGAAGAGTTCTAATATCTTTTCTAGTTTATTTTTTTATTTCATTACAGAATTATTTGAACATTTCAAATGATTCAGGCTTTAGATATCCATACCTAGATAGGTCATCTACAATCGTAATAAAATATTGATATCCTTTTCTAGCACTTAGTTCATAAGTCCATATACATCACTATGCATGAGACTTAGAATCTCACGGGCTTATTCGTCTTTTCTAGTAAAAGATGACTTTGCCATCTTCTCAAGAAGACAAGACTCATAGGTTGTCAATGATTCACAATTATTGATATCGAGGTTTCTCTCTTGAGCTAACCTGTTTATCATGTTCTTGTTAATATGACCAAGCCTATAATACCAAAAGCAGGTATCCTCGACATTATCTAACTTGGGTGTTTACTAGATGTGTACATTATACTTAACAGGCTATGTGAATGTCATTTGTTTATTATTTATGTGTTGTTGTAATATCATTTATAATGATATCACAATAATCTCCTTTTATAGATAAATGATGATCATCTTTGGCCAAAAGGCCATTAAAAATCACATTCATCATAAACGATGGACAATAGTGACAGTCACTCTAACTAACAATATTTGTATTAAAAATTAGCTTGATGATTCCTAAAGCTAGGATTGGAATAGAACTTTCATCTCTAATGTTCAAGAGTTTCTCACCATTTCCAAACATTTTACTTACCTGAAGTCTTTGTAACAAATTGCATAAGATTACCGGTGACTAATACTCAGGTAGTAAAATTACAAACAGAGAAATTATAAGGTGTTATCATATAACATCCTCGATGAGCAACTCTTTGCTCTTTTCTTTTGTTCAGCCTGTCGAGGTCAAGGGAAGTAAGACATTGAGGACAATTCTTCTTTCCATGACCCTACTTCTGATAGTAGAAGCACTTTGTCTGATTTGGATTAGTCTTAGATTTTTTATTTTCACTAGACTTAGAAGTCCCAGCATGAACCCATTCATACTACTGAACCAAATTCAACTTCTGATACTAAGTATCAAAGTTTGGTCCCATAAGTCAATACTTGTCTAACAGTGAATGGAGCAATTAGGATTTAGCCATAATCTGAAGAAAAGAGAATAATGACCTAATGTATATAAATTATTTTAAGCCTAGAGACTTGGACTTTAGTCTAAAGATTCTTCCACTATTTTGTATGAATTGATAGCCTCTACCTTCAATTCGAGAAATTACTTTAATTCCTTAGTAGGTACTAGAATCCAAATAGCTTGCATGCAGGCCTGAGCAAAGCTCTAGTTAACCTGTGTGCACCTATGAGTAGGTTCTCAACCAATTATTTTTCTAAATAATTTTTAGTAATTTAGTTTTGCCCTAGGCTCCTCTTCAACAAGCATAAGGCACTTCCACTGAAAGCCCCGGTTAGGTCCAACCATTGACATGATAGAGTTCGGTGCAACTAACAAACGATGAACAAGCCTAAGAAAAGCTCTGGCTAACTTGATCATCATTCTGATAGTACGGTCTATTTATCATATGATGAATGATAATTTCAATATCTCGATGAACACCAAGCGTAAGGTGCCTCTAATGTCCACCAGACTATTGGACCTATTACCAAACATCTTAATGAAAGGCTATAACTTAATTATCTCCATAACTTAGTCATTTTAAGGATCTAATAATTTTAGAGGATTTAAATTTATTTATGATTTAAAGATAGAGAAGACATGGACCAAATTACTCCCACTGACTTTATCAAGTCAAACCTTTCATTGACTTCATAAGTCATTGATGAGGACTAGGATCAATTTAGATCTATAGGCACTAGATCAGTCTCACTAAATAAAATCAATCTCACTGATTTTCTATATGACATGGGTTAGCACAAATCAATGAGCAACCTAATCAAAGGCTAATTAACCACATTGGTCAGGTAAGTGAGATCGGTGGGAGGGTCTACCAAAACTTGCCTTAGACACCATAAAAAATGGCCAGGTAGACGGATTGCCAATTAAAAACTATCGATCTAAAAATGTCAGACGTATCTTAGACACCAATCAATTTATCAATTTTAATTTGGTCTGCCTAAAGACTCGAGCTCAACCACTGAGCCATGATTAGTGTCATTTGTTAGATGTATGAACTTTGATTAACTACAACTATTGGATTGATCTATAGAAAAGAAATGACCTAATCCTAATTAACTATTAATTAGGTTTGATCAATTTCTTAACTTAGTCCATATTTAATCTAACCCTAGGTCTAATTCAGTTAATGACCTGATCAAAGCTAACCCATTATCCTTTAATCAATGTTTTATGAAATTATCTTAGGATCTTTAAATCACAAACCTAGATCCTAAACAATCACTTAGTTCTTAATTAAGTTCAAGGCTTATGGGTTGGAGTTCAGAACGTCAGAACTAGTTTCTAATTTTAAGTTTTAAAATATTTTCAACATGTAAATAATTTACATTGAATCATATTCAATTCATGATTTTAGATCTGATTTATTTCAACATTTAAATCATATCTTAGGATTTTGAATCTAGAATTTTGTAGAAAGTAAGTTTATAATTTAAATTTTATAAAGTATATATGTCACATATATAGAAACTAGATTCAAATTAAAACTACATATCAAGTATATGTATAAAAGAAATTAGATCAAAACATGAAACACATATTATTCAGATCTTATCTAAATAATCAAAATCAGATCATAAACTAATTAATCTCAGATTTAAAATCTAAAAATAAATCATAAATTATTTTTGATCTCATCTAATATATTTATGATTTAGAAATCTTGGATCAGCACATACTAGGACAACCTCTTCACTGTAAGGGATAAACCTTACAATAGGACAATCTTATAATCAGTATGTGCGACCCAAATATTATTTAGATTTAATCTAAATAATCTAAAATAGATTTAAAATTTATTTATTTTAGATTTAAAATCAAAAAATAAATCATAAATTTACTTAGATCACATCTAACTCATTCATGATTCAAATCTACTGATTAGTACATACTAGGACAACCTTTTCATTATAAGGGGTTAACCTTACAACAGAATAATCTTATGATTAGTATGTGTAATCTTTAATTTTTATTTTTATATTTATTTTAAAGTATGTATGATCATGTCATAAAAGAACCTAGAGCTCTGAGACCACTATTAAAAAACCATGCAGGATTTTATGCATATATTTTGAAACTTTTTTGAAGTCAGATGCAGTGAAAGATAGATTAAACTATTTAATATATTTATGCATGTGATCTAATCACTAAACCCTACATCTAGGATCTATGATAAATCAAGATGCAAACATAAATTTGAAAACTAAAATAATGATTGGTATTGATCATATCAATACCTTAGATCTAGAATAATTCTAGAAAATCCTAGATCACATCCAGGTTAGAAAAGAGATCAGATCTCTTATCTTTGTATGGGTCGAGAACACCGTAATATTGGAAAATATGCAAGGTTTCATGCTTGAATTTCAAATTTTTTTTGAAATATAATGCAGCGGAAGATATAGATTAAACTATTTAATCTACAATAGCATGTAATCTAATTACTAAATGCTACATTTAGGATCTATAACATGTCATAATGTATTCTTAAAATTGAAAATAAATATTTTGGTGTTGATCAAATCAATACTCTAGATTTAGAATAATTCTAGATCTAAATCCTAGATCACATCTAGGTGAGAGAAGAGATCAAATCTCTTACCTTAGCATGAGTCGAGAACTCTATAGTTGAATTTTGTTGTTGCCATTGGAGCCACACATGCATCTGACCTCTACAGAAAGTCCACACGAGGCTGCAACATAAATTAAAGGTTCGTCGAATGAAAATCTACTTGAAGTGCTAGCTTCTCATGGATTTCTCCTGATAGTTAATCTAAAAATTATTCTTTCGATCTCTTGGATAGTCCAAGAGATGAAGAATAAGAGGAGGAATAAGGAAGATATCCAAGCATTGGATCTTCCAAAAATCAAAAATAAAAGATGCTAAGAAAAGGCCCTGAGAGAAGACACATCTTCTCTTTTTAGGACATCAACCATTGATGTCCTAAATTGGCCTTCAAACCAGGACAAGAGGAGATCTTCTCCTCTAGTATTTTCCATACATCTAGATCTCTTCCTCTCTTTTTTTTTCATATAAAAAATGGAGAAGAAGGGCTTTCAAAGAAATCTTAAGAGAAGACTTTCTTCTCTTTTTCTTCTCTCATCAGGACATGATCAAATCATGTCCAAAAGAGACCTCCATGCCCTAACTCCTTGGAGAATTCATCCCCATGCCCTCATCCTCTCTCTCTTGCTCAGATTTTTTATCACATAAAAGTGCATAAAAGAATAAAAAAAAATACTTAAAAGAAAAATAAGAGAAGACAATCTTCTCTTACCTTTGTCTTCATCAAGACATCAACATTTGATGTCCAAAAGAAACTTTCTTCCTCCAAGATGTTTGGCACCCAAAACCCCACACCCTCTCTCCTTTTTCCTTTGCTTTTTTCATGGAATCCTAGAATTTTTTATGCTAAAAAAATAATAGAAGGAGGCATCCCAAGATAATAGGAAGACTAGGTCAAATGACCTAGTCAAACAAGGAAACTAAGAGGAGATTAGGGGGCATCCATCTCTTGGATGCCTCCCCAGAATTTTTGTGCATGGAAAGCCTCAAACCATCACCTAAAGTGAGAAGAAAAAGGACAACAAAAAAAAGATATGGGGCATGGGTTAATTTCCATAGAGAGAGGAGGAGTGTTTTAACAAATTAAAACTCTTATTTAGTTTGACTCATTCAAACTAACTTCCAAATAAGACCAAGTAAAATTTGTATCCAAAAACCTAAGATTATGGGATGTGAAGAAGCTATATTAGGTATGGAAAATCATGTAAAAAATTCTAGAATTAATTAGTGGGCATGGAACCTCTAATATGGCGCAAGGAAAGGAGGAGCCTTAGTCTAACTAATTAAATTTTGACAATTTTGACTAGGTCAAAGCCATTTAAAACCAATTTAAATCTCATTTAAATTAGATTTGAGTTAACCTAATTAATAAACAATTCTAATCTAATTAGAAGCCTAATTAAATTAGATTTAAATCATATTTAAATCTAATTTAATTTTTAATCAAATTAGAAATTAGGTGCACTCAAGTCCTAGTCAAACATGGACTTATTCTTCCTTACAATTCGCTTATCCAATAAACCAATTAGACTTAATCTAATTAAGTCTAAACCAATTATAATTGAATCTAATTCAATTAAACTTAATCTTAATTTGATTGCTCAATCAAATTGAGCTAATTAGCAATCCAATTGCTAATCGATCTCCTGCAACACTTGCATTAGGTCAAACATCAATCGTATTGATTGTTTGACCTTAGAATGATTTTTAATCATTAATTAACCATCTGATCAAATTACAACCTCTAATATGTGTGATCTCATAGGTTTGAACCTAAGCTAGTAGCATAAGAATCAATTCCCATACCAGTCAAAGTAACCATCTAGCAATGGTTTTCAATGTCCGAATAGGTCGAATGTATGCAAAGCAACACTCTTTGAATCCCGACCCATGGTTATCGTATAATTTATCTCTTTGATCAATAATGCTCAAGATGACTTTGAGTACGTTGTCAACACTCATATAAGTTATCTCTATTGTGTTTCAAATTTTGCAAATCCTATAACTTCTCATGAGGATTACCCAGGCCTAGGTTTGCTAAATTGAAATACAATGAATCATTCTCTTCCTGAAGCTAATCAAGAGTGGTCAATACCATCTTGACTCGCACACCAACTTCACAAGTACTTGACTGTACCTAGAAACCTTTCGAACCAATATTAGAAATATAGACAGTCTGGCACCAAAGTACAACGAGTTGCTTGTAAGTCACTATGGTGATCTCAGGTCGGAGGGACACTTATACCCATTAGCCTTAGCTAGCTACTCTTAATAGTAGAGTGCTACATTGGTCACGTTCAGTGTAGATGTACTCCTACATCTCACCTAGATGCCATATCAATGTCTTCATACCACTTGATTATGAGGACAACTAATGCATATGGTATACAACGACCTACACTTGATAAGTTATCATCCTTGTTAATAACTTATCATTTGATCGTGAGCAGTTTAAAAGCCATCTGATAAATCCTCCTTTATCGATTGACTATCATTCTAAGAATTTTATCATAATTTAGAAGTTTATTTAAGGAAGATAGAACTTATATGATGAACCAGCCAAATAACTATTATTATTAGATAATTCATAACTAATTCCAATCACCTACCACTTAGATGATTAGCTTTAGGACACATTTCCCAACAACTTTAACTTAGACTAAAACCAATAAGAACGATATCAAATATCCTATCTTTCACTTGAGTTCGTAGAACTCCTTAGTTCTGAGGTCTTAGCAAATGGATCGGTCAAGTTCTCATTTTTCATCGATCTTTCAAAAATCGACGTCACCCTCATCTAAAATCAAAGGTGATAGCGATGCAGAATATGCTAATCCTTTGATTCTTTAGCCTGAGCTATGGCTCCAGTGCTATGATAGGACTGGACCATTGATGGAGAGTGCCACTTCCAATCTGCTAATGAATCTTAGTTATTATACAGCTTACATGGCAGCATCATATGCCATGATGTACTCTACATCACTAACTGAATAGGCTATAGTATCCTGTTTGGAATCTTTCTAGCAGATTTCTCCTACAATTAGGGTATGACCCAATACTCTCTTGCTATCATCTTGATCTGACTAAAAATTAAAATCAAAACATCCATAAGTTTTAAGTCATTATCTTCATATTTTAGTCACTAGATCTTAGTATTTTCCAAATACTTATGAATTGTCTATACAATCTTCCAGTGGTTCATTTAGATCAGATTGGTATATACTTACTACCCTTAGTGAGTATACCATATCTAATTTTGAACATGTAGAAATTAGATGACAGCCAAACCTTTATTCCTTGCAATGTTAGAATGCCATTCCCGATTAAGAGAATTTTATCCACAGACAATACAAGGAATAACACTACATAACATTTTTGCCTAATTACAAATGCAGGGTTTATCTTTGTTCATAACAAAGACATACATTCAAAATGTATGTTCGAACTCCAAGATGATAGTCAAATGGGCTTTATAGATCCTTACCTTTTCGTCTGTGCTTCTCTAATTCTTTTAAAAATCCATTCACACCTAATGGTTTTTATCCCTTTAAGTGAATCAACTAGTGTCTACATACTATTGATTTCCATGGACTCCAATTTGGATTTAATGGCTCCAAGCAACTTCTTAGAGTCAGATCTCTGCATTGCATTCCTACAGGTGATCGAATCCTTATTATTCTCATCGAGCTCAACAGGATCGCCATCCCACACCAAGATACTAAAGCATCTATCCGGTTAACATGGCACTCTACCGGATCTCCTTAAAGGTGCTACTTTAATGGGCTCCGGGTTTCATCTGATCAAATCTGATTCTGTAGGTTTACTAGATTGTGTCGGTTTATTTTCTACCAATCAAACTTTTCAAAGTTCAACTTGATAGGCATCAGTTCCTTCTCTAAGGAACTTCTTTCTAAAAGGAATGTCCTAGTATTGATGAATATCTTATGTTCTTCAGTATGGTAGAATTAATACCCTTAAACACCTATTGGATTAGGATCCAAGTTTATTTGTGTGCAAACCTATGACATAGTTCGATCAACTCCAAACCTGAAGGTGAGAAAGTTTAGGTCTACGCCCAATCCATATCCCATATGGAGTGTTTACAACAGATTTACTTGGTGTAAATTTTCAGAGTAAAACAAGTAGTCACAAGAGCATAATCCTAAAATAGGCAGACTATTGTATTTTATTATGGATTAAACCATATCTAACAAAGTTCAATTTCTTCTTTTCGATACACTGTATTCAGAAAAGAAATCCACTAAGAGAGAATCCTATTCTCTCCTAGACATGGCATAAACTTATTGGATAAGTATTTGCCTCCTCAATCTGATCGAAGAGTTTTAATATCTTTTCTAATTTATTTTTCTATTTTATTATTGAACCATTTGAATATTTCAAATGATTCAGGCCAAACACACCTATGCCCAGATAGGTCATCTGTAATGAAATATTGATATCTTTCTTTGGCATTTAAATTCATATATCACCATGTATGAGACTTAGAACTTTATCGGCTCTTCCATCTTTTCTAGTAAAAGGTGTCTTTGTCATCTTTACAAGAAAACATGACTCATAGGTCGTCAATGATTCACAATCATTGATGTCGAGATTTTTCTCTCAAGCTAGCCTATTTATCCTATTCTTGTCAAGATGACTAAACCTATAATGCCAAACATAGACATTTATGACATAATCTAACTTGAATTTTTATAAACATATACATTACACTTAATAGGCTATATAAATATTAAATATCATTTCTTTATTGTCCATTTATTATTATAATATTATTCATAATTATGTCACTATAATCTCTTTTATTGATAAATGATAATCATCTCTGGCCAAAAGGCTTATAGAAATCACATTTATCATAAATGATGGAATAATGGTGGCAATCATTCAAAATGATATCTTTTGAAAATAAGCTTGATAGTTCCTAAAGATTGGAACAGAACTTTCATCCCCAACGTTCAGGTATTTCTTACTATTTTCAAATATTCCACTTACTTGTAGTCCTTGTGACAAATTGCATAGGCTATCGATATCCAATACCCAAATAATAGAATTACATACAGAAAAATTTTAAGGTGTTATCATATAACATCCTTGATAAGCAACTCTTGCTCCTTTCTCTTGTTCAGTCTATTGGGGTCAAGAAAAGCAAGACAATTCTTTTTCCTATGATCTTGCTTCTAATAGTAGAAGTACTATGCCTGATTTGGGTCAATTTTGAACTAATTATTTTGAAAAGGCTCAGAAGCTCCAATATGAACCCATTTGTACTGCTAAATCAAATTTAACTTTTGATACTAATTATTGAAGTTAGGTCTCCTAAGTAATCACTGTTTAATAGTGATGGGAGCAATTAGGGTTTAGCCTTAATATGAGAAAAGAGAACAATGACCTAATGTATATGAATTATTTTAAGCCTAGAGACTTGGACTTTAGTCTTAAGATTCTCTCACTATTTTATTTGAATTGGTAGCCTCTACCTCCAATTCGGAAAGTTACTTTAATTTTCTAGTAGGTACTAGGATCCACATAGACTATACATAAGCCTAACTTTGGTCAGCCAACCCATGTGTATCTACGGGTAGGTTCATTAACTAATTATTTCTTCAAACAACTTTTAGTAATTTAATTTTGCTCCAAAATCCTAATCAGTAGGCTTTGGCCTCCATTGTAAGAATTCGGTTAGGTCCAACCATTAACATGACCATACTTTATATATCTAACTAACAAATGACTGAGCCCAACTTTAGTTAGCCAACCTAACCACCATTAGAGAGACACTTCCTAGTTATCATATTATGAATAATAATTTCATTGGTCAATAAGCACCAGGCCTTTGGGCCTCCAATGATTATTGAGTTAATGGACCTATTATCATCCAACTTAATAGAAGGCTATGACTTAGTTATCTCCATAACTTTATCATTTTAAAGACCTAATAATTTTAGAGGATTTAAATTATTAGCGATTTAAGAATAGAAATGACATGAACCAATTTGCTCCTACTGACTTCACCAAATCAAGTCCTCCCACTAACTTCTCAAGACTTTGACAAGGACTAGAATCAATATTGGTCCATGGGCACCTAGATCAGTCTCACTGATTTCCTATGTGACATGGGTTAGCACAAATCAATGAGCAACCTAATCAAGATCTGATTAACCACATTAGCCAGGTAAGTGAGATCGATCGGAGGGTCTGCCAAGGCTTGCCTTAGACACTATCAGAAATGGCTAGGTAAGCGGGCTACCAATTAAAAACCACCGATCTAGAAATGCCAAATTTACCTTAGACACCAATCAATTTATCAGTTTTGATTTGGTCTGCCTAAAGACTCGGGCTCGACCACTGAGCCATGATCAATATCCATTTGTTAGATGTATAGACTTTGATCAACTACAACTATTGAAGTGATTTATAGAAATGACCTAATCCTAATTAACTATTAATTAGATTTGATCAATTTCTTCACTTAGTCCATATTTAATCTAACCCTAGGTCTAACCTAGTTAAGGATTTGATCAAAGCTAATCCATTATTCTTTAACCCATATTTTATGAAATTATCTTAGGATCTTTAAATCACAAACCTAGATCCTAAACAATCACTTAATTTTCAATTAAGTTCAAACCTTATGGGTTTGAGTTTATGGAATCTCAGGACTAATTTCTGATTTGATCATTTGAAACATTTTCAAATTATAAATAGTTTACATTGAATCATATTCAACGCATGGTTTTGGATCTGATTTGTTTTAATATTTAGATCATGTCCTTTGGTTTCAAATTTAGAATTTTACAGAAAGTAAATTCTCAATTTAAATTCTATAAAACAAATATATCAACATATACATTCTAGATTCAAAACAAAAATTACATATCAACATATGCAATAAGAGAATCAAGACCTAAACATAAAACACATCACATGGATCAGATCATAAATCATTTAAATTTTGATTTAAAACCTAAAAATAAATCATAATTTACTTTAGATCTCATCTAACATATTTATGATTTATTCAGATCAGCATATATTAGGACAACCTCTCTATTATAAGGGGTAAATCTTACAGTAGGACAACCTTATAATCAGTATGTTTGATCTATAGAGTTTTATTTTTGGATTTATCTTAATGCAAACATGATCATGTTATAATAGAACCTAGATGCTCTAATATCACTATTAAAAAATGTTGGAGATAAACTCACTCCTACCGAAGTTCGGCTAAATGTCTAGTCTCAGAGCAATCTCGGCCACCTTCCTATCATTAGATCCCCTTTCGATAAACTTGAATAGTGAGAGCGGCCCCCTGGACAGTTTAGCCTGGCTAGCTTGGGAGCCGATCGAACTCTTTCTGAACTTCTCCTCTAGTTGAATCTCTCCTCCAGCCAGACTCCTTCCGAACTTCTCCTCCAGCTGGACTTCTTTTGAACTTATCCTCCAGTCAGACTTCTCCTACGGTCGAACTTCTCCTAGACTTCTCCTCCAACCGGACCTCTCCGCTAGTTGAACTTCTTTCAAACTTCTCCTACAGTCGAACTCCTTTCGAACTTCTCCTTCAGTCGAACTTCTCCTTCCAATTGTTTGAAGGCTCCACTCGATCGAGCTTCTCTTAGATACTCCAGTGAAATTCCATCTGGACCCCTTCCAGCAGCTCGAAAGGACCTCGACACATGCCCCTAATATAGCAAGCAATAGCCTATGCACAATCAACCTCGATAACCTTCAAGCTCCTTTGGAATAACAATAACTAGGAACTCTTCATCGCCTGTAGCAACCCTCTCTGAACTTCAGCTGTCAAGTCCCAACAGGTTAGCACATCGTGACAACAGACACTATCCTCTGGAATAAACTTCACATGGCCCTGAATGACCCACTACCAGGTGGTTAAGGCTGTCACTATCAGTTTATTATAGGCTCTATCTATTTAAGAGACCCTCCAGATATGCTTTCTTCTCTAAGCTCTCTTCTCCTTCTCGACACTCTACAACTTTTTTTTCTGAGCACTCCATTTCTGTTGATCGAAAGAGCTGACTTGATCATCGGAGGATCTTGCCAAAGCCACCACCCCCGACTTCAGGCAAGACTTATTTTGCAGATCACTAGGGACGACCTCATCCTCTCTGACTCCAGCATTGATTTTGGCATCAATCAGATTTTGCACCAACAGAATTGGCGTTAGAGGAAGGGCCCCCTAAGTCCTTGTTCTAAAAGAAGTGCTCAGTTGATCCTATGAGCTTTCTTCTTCAAGGGTCATCTCCATTCTCTCCCTCGACCTCAAAATGCCTCCAAAGAAGATGACCACTCGAAGATCCACCACCTCTGCTGCTAGACCTGATCCAAATTCACCTACCTCACTGGCCCCACAACCTCCTTCACCGATAATAATGGTGGATCTAGAGTAGTTCAACCTATTGATACAGTAGGTCTGGGGCCTTATTGAGATGATGCAAGCCATGCAATAGCCTCTGATGGCAATTCGACCTGAGAACCCTCATCGAGATGTCAAGAACTGATTCCAAGGAGGCGTACCTAGGTTAGCAAACCCGTCGTGTCTAGGAAGGAGAAATAGAGAGTAGAAGGCTCCTATTCTGATCATGACTCTTCTCCAAAAGAGACCTTTCCGACCCATAGTTGAAAACCCTTTGAGACCCATGATCGAGATCAGGCCCTCGATTGAAAACTCCAAGAAATGGATCGTTGGATTGAGGAGCTCCGCCATGTTGCCCTAGGTAACCATGATAACATCTGTACTTATGATAACATCTGTACTGACCCTCCTTTCTTTCAAAAAATCATGCAAGAACCAATCCCATCGAACTTCAAGCTCCTTCAATTCGAGAGCCACGATGGGACCACTGATTCGGTTGACCATCTGGATTCAGACTATGATGCTGCTCCATGATGCACTGGATGTCGTTCTATGCTAAGCTTTTTTTTCTACTTTAAAGGGAGTAGTGAGAAACTGGTACTCGGCGTTGATGCTGGGTACGATCTTCTTCTTCGATCAAATGAGCCACTAGTTTATGGTCCATTTTATTAGTAGCCAATGTCCAAGATGAGGCTCGGACTCCCTCATCAATATCAAGTAGCAGAAAGGAGAGACCATTCGGGCCTATATAAACTGCTTCAATGTCGCTGCACTAGAAGTCCAAAATTTAGACCAGTCGATTGTCATGTCCACGCTTAAGGATGGCCTTCAGAAGAATGATTTATTATTCTTCCTGGAGAAGAAGTATCCCAAAAATTTTGTTGATTTAGTAGATCGGGCTGAAGGTTATGCCCGAGTTGAGGAGGCCTTCAAGCTGAAGGATGAGAAAGCCGTGAGGAAGTGGCATGCGGGCGAATCAAGCAAGCCCGCAGTTGAAGAAAAGTCAAATAAAGTTCGACCATGCTCGTGGAGTCCTTCTGAGTGCAGGCAAGCTCGAACTCCCCCTCGAGCTCATCGTCAAAGAAGCCCTAATAGAAGGGCACGATGGGACTTCCCCCTCAGAAGGTTTCACAACTACACCCCTCTCCATGCTTCGAAAATCTAGATTTTGATGGAGATCAAGGAGCAGCTGCCAAGGTTGGAGAGGATGCACAATCATCCCGACAGGCATAATTCTAATAAGTACTACTCTACCATTGTGACCATGATCACAATACTGAAGAATGCATTTAGCTCCAAGACGATATCGAGGAGCTCATTAGGTGGGGTTGGCTGGGCCGATTTATGAGATACCAACTAGAGAAAAGGGAAGATCGGCCAAGGATGCTGCTGCAACCAGAGCCATCAAGGAGGGAGGAGCAATCAGGAGATTGGCCATCCCTCGGCATCATCAATACCATCTCTGAGAGACTTCGATGGGAGGAGGCGATGGATCTGAGGGGTCAACTAAAAGGAGGAGAACTATGGAGCCCATAGCTTTCACTGACGAAGATGCACAAGGAATTTAGTTCCCACACAACGATGCAGTTGTAATCTCTTTATATATTGCTGACTATGATGTATGCCATATTTTAGTAGATAACGGAAGCTCTGCTGATATCTTATTTTGTGATGCTTTTGAAAGGAATATGCCCTCAAGCTAATTTATTTTTGGGATGTTCTTTATCTTCCAGACTCATGTAATGACATTTTTAATAAATAAAAGGCATTTATTTCATCATATGCAGTGTCTTATTATTTATTTAAGATTATGATGAACCCTATAAATTAAGGCTATGATTTTAGAAGTATGATGAGATCATACTAGTGAGACCTAAAAATCTTAAAATCCTAATTTAAATATTCCTAGTCAATGGGACATTGAGTTAGGGATCAATGTTTTTCGGTAAGACTAGCACATTCTTTGTATGCTCGATTGAGAGGGTGATTGATCTCACAATAACTTGTGTATGACACTAATACAAGAATGTGGGTGCTCATTAGAGAATGAGTTCACTGAATTGATCCAAATTGAGAATATCTAATGGAGTCTTATCTACATGTCAATAGATGGTTCTCATAGTGGAATTTGTGCATGTAATCCTTTGACCTGAAACTACCATAGAATCTTATATATATAAATCCATATTTTGGTTCATACTCATTCATGACTCAGTTATGTACGGGATGATCTGGATATGGTAGATTATATATATGAAGGTTGTGAGTAGGTTAACATGGAATCGATCTCTCCTGGTAAGAGGAAATTGCATCCTACTTGCTTCAAACAAATGATGATTCAGGAAGACTTTGATCAAAGCATGATGAAAAATTAGAAATGGTTTCTAATATTTCATTAAATGAATCATCATCATAAGATTGAAAGAGAAATGAATATGATATTGGGGTTGACATATTTTCATACCCAGAGTCATATTCAGGATGCAGGAAGATCGAAGGATCTAGTTGCATGGTAATTTTCACTGAAGGGTATTTTTGGTATTTTCCATCAAAATTTCACATCTTTTCGGATAGTCATGATACGTTGCTAGACGTCAATCATGTCTTGTGGGTTTGATTCAAATTAAAATTTTAATTTGATTCATTAAATTAGAAAGTGTTCTAAATTAAGTCAAATTGGGTTGGCTGGTTTTGACCTAAATCGGTTTGGTTGAGTTCTAATCAGGTTAGGTCAAATCACACCCAGACTCACTATTGGTTAGATGTGAAACCCAATGGGTCACACATAAAGAGAATTGATTAAGGGTCTAATTGGATTAGACCATGATCGCAAGATGAACATGCTAGCACATGTTGCAAACCCTAGCACCTGGTTTCGAATTGGATTCGAATCAGCTTCCGATTTGGGCTAATTAAGATCCGATTTGAGCCAAATAGGATTTGGTCTTGAGTTGGATTAACCTAGATTGATTGGGCTTTAGATTGGGTGCCACATACCTACATCCCATGCATGCCAGAGAGTCTCTCTCTTATGCGTGGAAAGTTTTTCATGCGCAAAGGACTCTTTGGCGCATGAAATAGTTGGCGCCTACCTTCTTTGACTTTTCCAATATTGTTATGTCACGTAAACTTTTATATTGGCCTGGACATCAGATATGGGGCACAGAAGAGTCCTTCTGTAGATGAAATTCTTTTTTTTTCTTTTCGCCCAAGATGTTTTGTCGCCCATGAGTCCTTGCCGCTTTGGACTCCTTGCCGCCCACTTCTTCTTTACGCCTCTTGGGACTTTGACTATTCAAAGTACATCTCCATGCCTTCTTGATGAATGGGCATTCCTTTAAGAGCTATTAGATGGCCACCTAATTTGATCCAAACCTTTGAATTATGGCACCATATATTTATGCATCGCGACTCTTCATAGAAAAACTACGTAGAATTAGTCCGAAGAGTCCTATTTTAAGGCACCTCTTGGACTAAGTCTACATAATTTTGAAAGGCACAAAATTCAGAGAGGTGTGAGATTGGCTGATGGGGCATGAGAATTTAATGAGGAAAGGGTGTGAGATTTTTTGTTGGCACCCCTACGTACATTATAAATAGGGGTGCACACCAAGAGTCCGATAGAGTGAAAATTATCTTTCTTTCTTGCAAAGGTTTCTTTTTGTCCAATTTTCTTTCTTTATTTCTCTTGTCTAGACCTTGTTATTATAAGGACAAGTAGTCATCTTAAGACTAAAGAGATTAGGAAGAAAAATTAAGAAGATAAAAGAAAAAGAAAGATAGATAAGGAGAGGCTAGGAAGGTGACATAAAGGCTAAAGAAGGTCTAGCCCTTTTAATTAAAGTTCTTATTATTAAAACTCTAATTATATAAATCAGAGGTGCTGGTGTCTTGATCAAGTCTCTGTGTGGATCAACGTTGGAGGGTGAACATGTAGGCACCTGGTGGAAACCCTGACGGACTGCTACCGACGATCAGGATCAATTTAGGGTTTAGCGATAAGAGGTATGTTCTAATACTTTCTCTTATGTTACAATTACATGTTATATGATTTAATTGCTAATGAGCTGGTCCTATGGTTTAGGTTTGGTTTATTTGATTTCTTATTTTTGCTTTGAAATTTGTGCTTCCACCTTGTTCACCGAACCCATCAGTGGTATCAGAGCAAGCCTTATTAGGTTAAATCATATAATGCTTTGCTTATAGTATAATGGCATAAATGAAAAATATGATATCATATTTTTAGCATGTTTTAATTTATATGATGAGATTATATTCTTTTTCTTATCATAATGAGATTATGTTGTATATATTATTCTGTAAAGGTTGACCTGATATAGTGGAAAGTTTTTACTATATAATGATGGTTGTCCTAGAATAATTATACATGTTAATTGACATATATATATATTTTATCATAATTAATACTATTATGCATTTAGTTTGTTTTAAATCAATATATGCATTGAGACCTTTTAAACCCCTCTATAAAAAATTATATTAAGTTGTAGTGTAATTAATCTTTAGCTAAATTAGTCAGGATGTCTAATTGGTCAATCGGTGTCTAGGAATAAATGGTTCTTGATTGGTAAAGAGAATATGATTTTTTAATTGATTTCATTGTCTGACCTAGCCAATTTATTGGTGTCTAAGAAAAGCAACGGGGGGACTCCCATTTTTCTCCCATTTACCTGGCCGATTTGATTAATTTAATTTTAGATTGAAATGCTTAGTATTATATTCACTACATTAAGGCCTTTCCTTCATACTAGGTTTCTTATTATGTCCAAGAACCATATTAGTTTTATTGTGTAACCACAAGATCTATCATGGAGAAATGATGTAATATTAATCTAGTGCATTGAGATGCTTACAGCATTTTGAATATACTGCTTTGTTGTGTAACCACAAAAGTAGTTATATTTTAATTTTGACTGTATAGAAATGAAGGATTCTATTTAAACTAAAATATTAAAGTTTGTTGTGCTAACACAAGGCTATTAATGTTTTAGAGGCAAAATTTTTTTTTTGAGAGTTGCATAAAATGCAATTGGAAAGAGTTTCCTACCTTTGAACTTATAACAAGGTTTGTTGTGCAACCACAAGACCTTTTATAAGAAATTAGGATCTTATTCTCACTAAGAAAATCAATTAAGAGGGTTATGATTTTTTTATTAGTGGGAGACATAATTAAATTAAAAGTCCTAATTTAATTATGTTTGTCATCATGAGTTGTTTGCTTATATATTGTTCTTTATTATGTAGATTAAATGGCTTCTTCACTTTCATTACGTTCAATTTTGGATTCAAATAAATTGACTGATCAAAATTATGTTGACTGAATGAGAAACCTAAAAATAGTACTCAGTCAAGAAAAACTCTCCTATATTTCTTGATGCCCCTGATCCTAAAGCCTATTAGGGAAAATGATGCCACAGATGAAGATAAGTCCACATACAAGATGTGGCAAAATGATTTCCTTACTGTCAAATGCATCATACTTGCCTCTATGAATAATGAATTACAGAGGCAGCATGATAGCATGGACACTCAATCCATATTGCTCAATTCTAAAAGAGCTTTATGGAGAGCATAGTAGAACTGCTAGATATGAGATATCTAAGCAATTATTTCATGCAAGAATGATAGAAGGAACATCCATACAAAATCATGTTTTGATGGTAATTGACCTAATCACTTCGATTAAGTCAATTAGGTTTTGTTATGGATGGAGAGTTAAGTCAGGATTTGATCCTGCAATCACTCCTTGAATCATTTTCTCAGTTTATCGTAAACTATCATATGAATAAACTGAATTCTTCCTTGGTGAGCTGTTAAATATGCTCAAGACATAGAAAGCCATATCAAGAAAGGATAAGGCTCCTCTTCTTCTTGTGGAATGGGATCTCCAAGAAGAATTGTAGGCAAAAAGGGTTCAAAGAAGAAGGTTGAACCCTAAAGGTGGTATAAATAAGAAGAAAAAGGGGAAGAAGATCTTCAGACAAATGATCTATTTTCATTGTGGCAAAATAGATCATTGGAAGAAGGAATTGTAAGGCTTACCTTCGCAACCATAATAGTCTGGTACAAATAATGTACCAAAAGATGTGTATGAGATACATACTATATTATCATTAAATTCTTTCATTTCAAACTCTTGGGTATTAGATACCGACTGTGGTTTTCATATCTGTAAATCTTTGCAGGAGCTATAGAAAATTAAGAGTTTGAAGAAAGGATAATTTCAAGCTCTATGGAGCTGGAGGAGTGTCTATCCAATGCAAGAAGCTGTAGGAGATAAATATATTGAAGTTACCTTATAGGAAGATCTTAGAGCTTACAAATTATTATTATATGCCTAAGATTCATTAGAAATATTATATCTATACCCTTGTTATTAAAACAAGGTTATAGTCTTAATGTAACGAGCGAAGGTTGCTTCGATCAAATATTCTAATGAAAATATTTGTTTTGGCATATTTAGCAATGGTTTGTTGACTCTATGTTTGGATGACAATATATTTCATATTGATGAAAATAGAAAACATAAGAGAGATGACATAAATAATACTTTACTTTGGCATTGTCGATTAGGTCATATTAGTGAGGCTAGGATTAACAAGTTATACAAAGAAAAGATTCTTTGGATCCTTTTGATTATGAATCATTACGAACTTGTGAATCATTTTTCATGGGTAAAATGACCAAGATTCCATTTAGTGGACATGGAGAAAGGACAAAATGAAGTTATTAGGACTTGTACATACGGATGTATGTGGTCCTATGACAACTCAAGCTAGAGGAGGATACTCTTATTTTATTAACATTCACTGATGATTTATCTAGGTTTGGATATGTGTATCTTATGAAACACAAATTCAGAAGCCTTTGATAAATTTAAAGAGTATCAAAGTATGGTCGAAAAACAAACTGGACAATGTATAAAAATCCTTTCGATCTGATCGGGGAGGAGAATACTTATCTAGTGAGTTTCTAGACTATCTTAAAGTTAAAGGAATTCTCTCTGAATGGACACCTCCTTATACACCGCAATTAAATGGTGTAGTCAAAAGAAAAAATCATACCTTATTAGATATGGTACGGATCCATGATGTGCTTCACTGAATTACCTATTTTCTTCTAGGGTCATGCCTCTGGAGACTGCAAAATTTATATCTTGAATAGAGTTCCTTCTAAATCTGTATCTAGTACTCCATATGAGATATGGAGAAGTAAGAAATCCTAATCTTAAGTATCTTAAGATATGGGGTTGTTCCAGCATATGTCAAAAGAAATTTTGGACATAAACTTGATGCTAGATCAGACAGATGTCTATTTATAGGATATCCTAGAAATAGTATAGGATATTATATTCTTACCATCCTTACTGAACAAAAGGTATTTGTAAGTAGGCATGCCACTTTCATGGAAAAAAAAATTTATCCTAGAAAAGGGCAGTGGCAGAAATATTGAACTTAGTAAAGTTCAAAAAAAATAAATAGAAATTTCTCAACCAAATAATCACATAAAAGAACCAGAACACATAACTCCTATCCATAGGTCTAAAAGAGTACGAAATACACCTATGAGGTATGGTTTCATTATTGAGAATAATGAAGCCCAAGTCATTGAGAATGATGAACCTCTGACCTATATGGAAGCAGTCAAAAGTAAGGACTCTTACAAATGGCTGGCTGCCATGCAATCCAAAATGGAATCCATGCACACCAACAAAGTATGGACTTTGGTGGATGCACCAGAGGATATAAACTCCTATTGGATGCAAATGGATTTTTAAGAAAAAGATTGGAGCTAGATGGTCAAATTGAAACCTATAAGGCCAGATTGGTGGCTAAGGATTTTAGGCAAAAATAGGGGATTGATTATGATGAAACATTTTCACCTATTGCCATGCTCAAATCTATTCGGATTATGCTTGCTATAGCAGCATACCACGACTATGAAATATGGCAAATGGATGTAAAGACTGCCTTCCTTAATGGTTTCCTTGAGGAGGAGGTCTATATGTCACAGCCAGAGGGATTTGAGTCAAATGAGAGACCAAATCAGGTATGCAAGCTTAAGAGATCCATTTATGGATTAAAGCAAGCATCAAGGAGTTGGAACATCCATTTTGATGAAACAGTAAAAGAGTTTGGTTTTATCAAGAATGTGGATGAACCATGTGTGTACAAGAAAACTAGTGGGAGAACCATAGTTTTCTTGGTTCTGTATGTAGATGACATACTCCTCATTGGGAATGATATCCCAATGTTACAATCGATCAAATTATGGCTATCAAATAAGTTTTTCATAAAAGATTTGGGAGAAGCATCCTATATACTTAGGAATAAAGATCTATAGAGATAGATCTAAGAAGGATGCTAGGCTTGTCCCAATCTAGGTACATTGACTTAATACTGAAAAGGATTCAGTATGGATGTGAGTAAAAGAGGTTACTTACCCATGAGTCAAAGGCATACATCTCTCTAAAAAGATGTCTCCTAAGACACCTGAAGAGAGAAATAGAATGAGTTCTATTCCTTATGCTTTCGGCTATAGGATCAATAATGTATGCCATGTTATGTACCAAGGCCTTGATGTTCCTTATGCCTTTAGGCATTAGCAAGTAGATTTCAAGCTGATCTAGGAGAGAATCATTGGAAAGCTATGAAAAATATTCTTAAGTACTTGAGAAGGACTAAAGATATTTTTCTAGTATATGGTGGATTTGATCATAAACTAGAAAAATATTTTAACTCTAGTTTTCAATTAGACCCAGATGATAGCAAATCCATTTTAAGAGTATGTCTTTACTTTAAATGATGGAGCAGTGAGTTGGAAAGAGTACCTAAGCAGCCAACTGTAGCTGACTCAACCACTGAAGGCAGAATACATAGCTATAAGTGAAGCTACCAAGGAAGCTGTTCTGGATGAAGAAGTTCATCACTAAATTGGGATGTTATTCCTGAAATTGAGAATCCTAGTACCACTTTACTATGATAATACTGGAGCTGGTTGCTCAAGCAAAGGAACCAAGGATCTCATCATAAATCCAAACAACATTTTTGAGATGCTCCATCTCATTCCGAGAATATTATTGTAAAGACAAGATTTAGTATAGAACGAGAGGACAACAAAGAAAACAATATTAGTTAGTACCCATTCACTAAGGCTTTACCACTGCAACTGCTTTGATCGCACCTTGATTGTATGGATTAAAATATAAGGATGATTGACTTTAGTGCAAGTGGGAGATTGAAAGGAATATGCCTTCAAGCCAATTTTATTTTTGGGATGCTCTTTGTCTTTCAGACTCATGTAATGACATTTTTAATAAATAAAGGCATTTATTTTATCATATGCAGTGTCTTATTATTTATTTAAGATTATGATAAATCCTATAAATTAGAGCTATGATTTAGGATTGATGAGATCATTACTAGTGAGACCTAAAAATCTTAAAACCCTAATTTAAATATTTCTAGTCGATGGGACATTGAGTTAGGGATCAATATTTTTTGGTAAGACTAGCACATTCTTTGTATGCTCGATTGAGAGGGTGATTGATCTCATAATAACTTGTGTATAACACTAATACAAGAATGTGAGTGCTCATTAGAGAATGAGTTCACTGAATTGATCCAAATTAAGAATATCTAATGGAGTCTTATCTACATGTCAATAGATGGTTCTCATTGTGGAATTTGTGCATGTAATCCTTTGACCTGAAACTACCATAGAATCTTATATATATAAATCCATATTTTTGGTTCAATACTCATTCATGACTCAGTTATGTATGCGGTAAGATCTAGGAAATGGGTAGATTAGTTATACATTGAGGTTTTGTGAGTAGGTTAACATGGAATCGATCTCTCCTTGGTAAGAGGAAATTGCATCCTACCTTGCTTCAAATAAATGATGATTCAGGAAGACTTTGATCAAAGCATGATGAAAAATTAGAAATGGTTTCTAATGTTTCATTAAATGAATCATCATCATAAGATTGAAAGAAAAATGAATATGATATTGGGGTTGACATATTTTCCATACCCAGAGTCATATTCAGGATGCAGGAAGATCGAAGGATCTAGTTGCATGGTAATTTTCACTGAAGGATATTTTTGGTATTTTTATCAAAATTTTACATCTTTCGGGTAGTCATGATATGTTGCTAGACATCAATCATGTCTTGTGGGTTTGATTAAATTAAAATTTTAATTTGATTATTATTAAATTAGAAAGTATTCTAAATTAAGTCAAATTGGGTTGGCTAGGTTTTGACCTAAATCGGTTTGGTTGAGTTCTAACCAGATTAGGTCAAATCACACCCAGACTTCACTGTTGGTTAGATGTGAAACCCAATGGGTCACACACAAAGAGAATTGATTAAGAGTCTAATTGGATTAGACCATGTTTGCAAGATGAAACATGCTAGCACATGTAGCAAACCCTAGCACCTAGATTTCGAATTGGATTCGAATCAGGCTTCCGATTTGGGCTAATTAAGATCCGATTTGAGCCAAATAGGATTTGGTCTTGAGTTGGATTAACCTAGATTGAATTGGGCTTTAGATTGGGTGCCACCATATACCTACAATCCCATGTTCTACCAGAGAAGTCTCTCTCTCTTATGCATGGGAAAGTTTTTCATGCGCAAAGGACTCTTGTGGCGCATGAAATTAAGTTGGCGCCTACCTTTCTTTGACTTTTTCTAATATTGTTATGTCACATAAATATTTTATGAATTGGCATGGACATCAGATATGGGGTGCAGAAGAGTCCTTCTGTAGATGAAATACTCCTTTTTCTTTTTTTTTCTTTTTGCCTAAGTTGTTTTGTCGCCCATGAGTCCTTGCCGCTTTGGACTCCTTGCCGCCCACTTCTTCATTACGCCTCTTATGACTTTGACTATTCAAAGTACATCTCCATGCCTTCTTGATGAATGGGTGTCCCTTTAAGAGCCATTAGATGGCCATCAAATCTGATCCAAACCTTTGAATTATGGCACCATATATTTATGCATCGCGACTCTTCATAGAAAAATTATGTAGAATTAGTCCGAAGAGTCCTTCTATTTTAAAGTACCTCTTGGACTAAGTCTACATAATTTTAAAAGGCACAAAATTTAGAGAGGCATGAGATTGGATGATGGGGCCTGAGAATTTGATGCGGAAAGGGTGTGAGATTTTTTTTTGGCACCCCTACGTACATTATAAATAGGGGTGCACACCAAGAGTCTGACAGAGTGAAAATTATATTTCTTTCTTACATGGGTTTCTTTTTATCCAATTTTCTTTCTTCCTTTCTCTTGTCTAGACCTTGTCATTATAAGGATAAGTAGTCATCTTAAGATTAAAGAGATTAGGAAGAAAAATTAAGAAGACAAAAGAAAAAGAAAGATAGATAAGGAGAGGCTAGGAAGGTGACATAAAGGCTAAAGAAGGTCTAGCCTTTTTAATTAAAGTTCTTATTATTAGAACTCTAATTATATAAACCAGAGGTGTTGGTGTCTTGATCAAATCTTTTTGTGGATCAACGTTGGAGGGTGAACACATGGGCACTTGGTGGAAATCATGACGGACTGCTACCGACGATCAGGGTCAATTTAGGGTTTAGCGATAAGAGGTATGTTCTAATACTTTCTCTTATGTTATAATTGCATATTATATAATTTAATTGCTAATGAGGTGGTCCTAGGGTTCGTGTTTGGTTTATTTGATTTCTTGTTTTTGCTTTGAAATCCATGCTTTCGCCCTGTTCACCAAACCCATCAGCTTTTTCTAAAATGTCTGTACTCAATAACCACTTGGGACCTATGAACTCCCCATTGGTGGGCTTCACTGGTGATGCTATGCCAGTTGAAGGAATAATAACACTAACTGTGGCTGCACGACAATACCCAAACCAAGCTAAAGCATAGGTCGACTTTCTAGTAGTGAAGGCCCCATCAGCCTATAATGCAATTCTCGATCGATTAGGTCTAAATGCATTCTGGGTTGTGGTGTCGACCTACTACTTGAAAATGAAGTTTTCGATAAGCTATGGAATTGGGGAGATCAGGCCTTGGCAAGGCACTATTACTCCATTGCCTTACAAAAGGAAAGCTATCTCGACCCTTGCCCAGTTGATGGGCTGGATGTCCACGACGACCTTACTAAGGAGCGGGGCGAGCCCATGAAAGATCTTATAACCATCCCTCTGAATGATGAAAGCATGGAGCATATAGTGCAAATCGGCTCCAACTTGGAAGATGAAGTCCGAGAGCAGCTCATTACCTTCTTGTGGAAGAATACTGGCATTTTTGCTTAGGTCCCAACAGACATGTCAGGAATTGATGCCGAAGTCATGGAACATCGGTTGGTCATCGATCCTAAGTATAGGCTGGTGAAAGAGAAAATTTGGGGCCATGCAGCAGAAAGATAGAAGGCAATAGTGGAGGAAGTGGATAAGCTCCTCAAAGCCAGGTTCATTCGAGAAGTCCACTATCCGAGTTGGGTCTCCAATGCGATCCTAGTCAAGAAGGCCAACGACAAGTGGAGAATGTGTATTGACTTCAAGAAGTTGAACAAGGCCTATCCAAAGGACAGCTATCTCCTATCCAGAATTGATCAGTTGGTGGATGCAACCTCAGGCCATGAGCTTCTCACCTTCATGGATGCCTTCTCCGGCTATAATCAAATCTGGATGGCACTAGAGAACGAGGAGAAAACTACTTTTATTACTAACTATGGTCTTTATTGTTACAGGATTATGCCCTTTGGATTTAAAAATGTAGGCATAACCTATCAACGCCTGATCAATAAGATCTTCCTGGAGCAGATCAACCGCAATATGGAAGTCTACATGGATGATATGCTTATCAAGAGCCAAACCTCATTCAATCACATTGCCGATCTTGAAGAGACCTTCAACATCCTTCGAAGATACAAGATGAAGTTGAACCTGATTAAATGCACCTTCGAAGTGACCTCAAAAAGATTCTTGGGGTTCATGGTCTCGAGATAGGGGATCGAAGCTAATTCGGAGAAGATCTAGGCCATCCAGGAGATGACCATCCTAAAATCAATAAAGGAGGTCCAATGCCTGATCGGGAAGGTGGCATCCTTAAACTGCTTTGTCTTAAAGTTAGTTGAGCGGTGTATACCCTTCTTCTAGGTCCTCAAGCAACCAAAGAACTTTTGCTGGATGGTAGAGTTCCAACAGACATTCGAAAAACTCAAGAGCTACCTCAGTTTGCCTGCACTATTGGTAAAGTCTGAGCCTAAAGAAGAATTGCTCCTATACTTGGCAGTCTCTCCTACAGTCCTGGCAGCGGTCCTAGTCAAGGAAGAGGCAAAAGTGCAACGGCCAGTCTACTATATGAGCCGAGTCTTGAGAAATGCAGAGATCAGGTACACTAAATTGAAAAAATTAACTTATGCTCTTCTGATTATAGCCAGGAGACTTTGGCCCTACTTTCAGGGGCATACCATAACACTCCCCACTGATCAATCAATTAAGGTAGTTCTTCATCGAACAGATACCTCTGGAAGAATAGCAAAGTGAGCTATTGAGATGATAGAGTTTGACATCAACTATCAATCTCGGTCATCAGTCAAAGCTCAGATATTGGCCGATTTTATAGTCGAATGCACGATCCTGAAT
Organism: Cocos nucifera; assembly: GCA_006176705.1. Classification (NCBI taxonomy): domain Eukaryota; kingdom Viridiplantae; phylum Streptophyta; class Magnoliopsida; order Arecales; family Arecaceae; genus Cocos; species Cocos nucifera. Next base: position 161,454 of record QRFJ01001719.1, read on the forward strand.
GATGCCGAACCTGAGCGAAACGAGACCAGCATTCCATGGTTGCAGTCGAGCTTCCCTAAAGAAAGAGTGGACCTTCCTGAAGGTTCTGGGCCTTGTATGTGGATGGCTCTTTCAATACTTTCGGTGCAGGTGCTGGACTGATTCTGATCAATCCCGAAGGGGTCATCGTCGGGTATGCATTATGCTTTGAGTTCCCTGCAATGAACAATAGGGCAGACCTTCTCCCTACAATGAATGTGAAGCTCTGATAGTAGGACTAAGGATAGCCAAGGAGTTGGAAGTAGACCTTCTCCAAGTGTACAGTGATTCCCAACTGGTAGTCAGACAAGTCAATGGCAGTTATGAAGCTTGGGAGGAAAGTATGATAAGGTATCTCAAGAAAGTAAAGAGCTTGACCTCGATCTTCAATAACTTTGTCATTCAGCAAATTCTAAGGGCAAAGAATACCAGAGCCGACTGCTTATCCAAGCTTGCCACACTTACCCCCAATGAACCTTCCAAAGAAGTATACTTTGAAGTGTTGAAATGCCCGAGGATGGAAGAGCCATAGTCTACAATATAGATCGACCATGAGCCCTGCTAGATCGATCTGTTGGTCACTTATCTCAAAGATGGGACACTCCCCTATGATCTAAAAGAAGCTTAAAAATTGAGAAACCAAGCCTTCCGATATATTCTGTATGAGGATAAGCTATACAAGAGATCATACTTCTTGCCACTTTTGAAATATCTCCAATCTTTTGAAGCTAACTTTGCAAGCATGAAGGAATCTATAGAAGCTATTTAGGTGCCAGATCCCTATCTCATAAGCTACTTTGACAAGGGTATTATTGGCCGACTATGCATCATGTTTATGTCAAACATGTTAAAAGATATGACCGCTGCTAGAGAAATACAAATATACAAAGGTAACCAGCCTCTGAGCTTACACCCTTGAGTGCTCCTTGGCCATTTGCGCAATGGGGGATGGATATACTTGGCCCCTTTCCGATGGCATCCAGACAACAGAAGTTTCTCTTAGTGGTGATTGACTACTTCACCAAATGGATCGAGGCCGAACCCTTAGCAAAAATTACTGAAGCTAAAGTACAAGACTTTATTTGAAGGTTGATTGTTTGTAGGTTCAGCCTACCTCGAACCCTGATAATAGATAATGGGCAACAGTTTGCTGGGACAAAGTTTGCTGAGTTCTGTGAGGATTTGAACATCTCCCATAATTTCACATCGATGGCCCATCCACAAGCAAATGGTGAAGCAAAGGTGACCAACAGGATCTTATTGCAGGATATTAAGGTAAGGCTTGAAAGAGTAAGGAGGACTTAGGTGGACAAACTCTATCATGTGCTCTGGGCATACCTAACTACTTAAAAATTATCAACTAGAGAAACATCGTTCACCTTGGCCTTCAAAATAGAGGTGGTTATCCCAATCGAGCTCAAACTTCCATCGGCGCGAGTCGTGGCCTTCAATGAGTAATGTAATTTGCAAGACCTTAGAGCTAGCCTCGACCTGCTGGAGAAAAAACAAGAGGAGGCCCAAGTTTGGATGGTTGCATACAAGTGAAGGATGGCCTGATACTACAACTCTAGAGTCAAAGATAAAGTATTTAGAGTGGAGGATTTAGTGCTTCGATGAGCTGCCATTTCTCAGCCTCAAAATTAGGAGAAGCTTGCCCCAAATTGGGAGGGACCCTATGAGGTTAAGAAAGTTATCCAGCCCAAGATAAATTACCTGAAGGAGCTCAAAGGAGCCAATCTACCTTGACCGTGAAACTCGAAAAATCTATAGATGTATTATCGATGACTTGGTTGCAGTAAAATCCTTCTACTCTAACACCTCGATCTTTATTATGAATCTGTAATGGTGGAAAATTACTTTCCAGACTTAACCATGCAATGAAGACAGCCACATTAGGAACAGGAGGAGAACCTCATTCTAACGTGAGCAAAGTCAAAGACCTCGTTAATCTAAGATGTGATGAGGGGAGCGACTCTTCCAGCGGTCCTAATATGCCCCCACAGCCATGTTAGAAATAGGAGAAGAACCTCATCCTAATGTGAGCAAAGTCGAAGGCCTCATTATCTAAGATGATGAGAGAGAGGCCTTCCAGCGGTCCTAATGTGCTCCTACAGCCATGTTAGGATAGGAAGAGAACCTCATCCTAACATGAGCAAAGCCGAACGAGATGAGAGAGAGACCCTTCCAGCGCCCTAAGATGACCCTACATCCACATTAGGAATAGGAGAGAACCTCATCCTAATGTGAGCAAAGCCAAAGGCCTCGTTAATCTAAAATGAGATGAGGGAGGCCTTTCAGCGGTTCTAAATATGCCCCTACGGCCATGTTAGAAATAAGAGCAGAACCTCATCCTAATGTGAGCAAAGTCGAAGGCCTCGTTAATCTAAGACGAGATGAGGGAAGAGGCCCTTCTAGCATTCCTAATATGCCCCTACAGCCATGTTAGGAATCGAAGGGGAACCTCATAACGTGAGCAAAATCGGAGCCTCATTAATCTAAGATGAGATGAGAGGAGAGGCCCTTTCAGCGATCCTAAGGTACCCCTACAGCTACATTAGGAACAGGAGGAGAATCTCATCCTAGCGAGAGCAAAGCCAAAGGCCTCGTTAATCTAAAATAAGATGAGGGAAGAGGCCCTTCCAACGGTCCTAATGTGCCCCTACGGTCATGTTAGGAATAGGAGGAAAACCTTATCCTAACATGAAAGAAGTCAAAGGCCTCGTTAATCTAAGATGAGAGGAGGGGAGAGGCCCTTCTAGCGGTCCTAATGTGCCCCTGCGGCCATGTTAGTTTTGAAAATATGTTCCAAAGCCAATCATCAGTCTGTTGACAGTTGGACTATACTTTTGTAATTGTATATGAATTATAAATTAATAAAAGTTATTTTGGCATTTTTCATCACAAATTTTGTTATCTTCTAATGAACTAATGTGTTGTGATGAAGTCTTTAGGACTATCTAAATTTGATAAAGGAGGATTTATCATTTAGACCTTAAATTGTTCATAACCAAATGATGCATTATTATTGAGGATGATAATGTTTATCAAGTGTAGATCGTTGTATGCCATATAGGTTGGTTGTCTTCATAATCAAGGAGTGTTGAGACACTGGTATGGCATGCAAGTGAGATGTATGGGTACATCTGCATTGAACGTGACCAACTTCGGAGCTTTTCTCCTATCAAGATTAGCTCCGATGGAATATGGATATAAGTGTCCCTCCAATCAGAGATTATCATGGTAACTTTCAAGCAACTCACTATACTTTGGTATAGGACTAGCTAAATTTTTAATTCAGTGATGAAAGATTTTTGGGCACAGTCAAGTACTTAAGGAGTCGGTGCATGTATCAAGATGGGATTGACCACTCTTGGATTCAGGAGTTATATTAAATGGTATTTTAATTTAGCAAAGTCTTGGCCAGGATAGTTCTTGTGAAGGGTCACAAGACTAATTGCTTTGAGAAATGATTTGGGTGTATCTTCTAGGGTTTACAGTCAAATCCTAAAGTCATCCTATGCACAGAGGTCATAAGGATGAATTATACGATAACCATATTTGCATAGGTTCTAAATGTTGCGATTGCAACTATTCGATCTATCCGAATGTTGAGTACCATTACTAGATGATCACATCAATTAGTACAGGAACTGGTTTCTATGCTACCGACTTAGATTCGAACCTACAGAGTCACATACACTAGAGGTTCCTACTTGATCTGATGGCTGTTGAAGAGTCCCATCAAGCTAGGACTCTATGGTCAAGAGTCCCACTGGACTGGAACTCTTCGACCAAGAGTCCTACTAGATTGGGACTTTGAGTCCTATCTATCTGAGACTCTATAATTAAGAGTCCGAATTCTGTGATCACAAGTTTCACTCATTTCGGGCACCGAGTTTAAGAGTCCCACTAGTTTGGGACTCGTTGATCAGGATTTCATTTTGATGGGACTCTATTGTTCGGATATCCATTGAATTTAGATTTTGATTTTTTGAGAGGTTTTATTAGTGATTTGATCACTAATTAACTCAATTTAATTGAGTAATTATTTTTGGTTCAAGTCTAATTGAATTGGATTTAGTTGGGTTTGACCCGATCAGGTCACGAGTTGACCTAATCACCGAGGAGTTCTGAACCCTGATTTGATCAGGAGTTGAGCTTGATCAATTTCTAATTTTATAGAGATCTAATTGAGCCTAATTAAGTCTAAATGTATTAGGTTTAATTTAGTCTAATTGTACCTAACCAATTTTGATTGGGTTGGTTCACTTGGTTGAAGTTTAGAATTCAAAGACTAGTTTGACTAGTCTTCTCATGCGCCACATTTAACCCTATGCCCCATTTGAATTCTCTCATACCCTTTTTCCCATGCACATAAGTGATTTTGACTGGTATTTCCACATCCTTAAGGGATAAGTTATGGTTAGTTCGATCCAAATTCAAAATGAGTTTGAATTTGGATTAGCAACAACCTTATCTTATCCCTACACCACCTAAACTTTTGTGCACCTATTATCTCCACATGAAAGGGGTTTTTCATGGACTTTTCTTTGCTGAAGAGTGGGTGAACAACTCCTTCACACATCCCAAATAAGTTTGAAATGGTTTGGATGAAGTTTGAATTAAAAAGAGTTTTGAATTCAAACTAGCGTTCAAACTAGTTTTTGGTTCCCCACATGCATAGAAGTTGTTCTTTGTGCAATTATTAAAAGGGCAGGTTTTTGAGATGTGTGCCAACACCTATTCTAAAGAGAGAACTTTCATGAGATTCATTTGGTGCATGGGAAGAGGCTTCAATCATCTTTAGGAGATAGAAAACCAAAGGAAGAGGGGCGCAAGGTTTTTAGGGTGAGTGCAGTTCTAGGTATTCGACCTAGATTTCGGAAAGCCATTGCATGAGCTACGAGCATCCAAAGCCCACAAAACTTTGGATAGAACCTCCTCTACCTCTCTACTATATCTACCAGCAACCTAGAGCATTCGTGAAGCCCGTAGATGAAGATCAAAGTCATTCGATCAAAATAGCCCCAAAAAGACTATGGTGTCGAGCTAGCACTCGTGGGGAGCCGATTAGGACCAGGAGCCTCATGTGGATGATCTATGGAGGCCAGACATCTATGTGGCTACATCGTGATAGGCGAACATCCTTAACAATAATCAGATCACGATGATCGACTACTCATGAAAAAGGTATTATGTTCTGAACACATTAATGTAGTAAATAGTTTGTTGCATAGTTTTATTTTTCAAATCTATATGAAAGCATGCATATAATGTTTAGATCCTTAGTGTAGAATTTAATATTTTGATATGATCAGTAAGTAATCAATTAGATTAATTACTTCTTCCATTGCATCTTTGCTATTTTCAAAATTTTTTTCGAAAATAGCACTGCAAACCTTGCACTACATTCTACAAATGGTATCAGAGCAAGATTTTGCTAAACATGATATGCTTCCATGTTTAGATTGATAATTTAGATTTGATCTAAATATTAATCTAATAATTTGATTAATTAGACTTAAAAATTAAAATTATGATCGCATGGATCGTAGGTTGTCCTGCTATAGGGTTTACCCTCTATAGTGTAGGTTATCCTGGTACGTGCTGATCTGGATCATTAAATTATAAAATTTTAGATTTGATCTAATAATTTTGTGATTTGATTATATGGTTTTGATTTGATTTTAATCATGAATAAGAGTTTAGATTAGATCTAATTTGATGCATGATTTTTATGTATGATACATAGTTTCAAATTAAACCCTACAACTAGTGTTGTTTGTGAATTAAGCCGATTCAATTTTGAAGTGAGTAGATTCAATTGGTGAATAATACCAAGTTGTAAAGAACCTTTCAAAATTTAAAAAATATTTTTAAAATGCCAAACCCTAACCCTCAACCCATAAATTTAATTAAAATTAAGTGAAATGATTTAGTGTCTAGAATTGTGAATTAAGACCCTAAGTCGTTAATCATAAACTTGTGGGTTATTCGGTTAGATGAATTAGGTCCACAAATTGGACTAGACTTAAGGTTAGTTAAAGAATGAACTAATTTAGAGTAGTTGATAAAATCTAATTAAATATTAATTTAGATTAGATCAAGGACTCTATAGATTCAATTACAATAGTTGTAGTTGGTCAAGTCCATGCCTTTAATGAGAACTAAATGAACTTGATTAATGGCTACGCGGTCGAACCCAAAATTACTAGGTTGGTCAAATTAAAACTAATAAACCAGATGGTATCTAAGGTAAGTTTGGCACTTTGCCCAGTGGTTTTTAATTAGGAGCTATCGCATTGATTCGATCTTTGATGAGTTAATGGCATATCCCTTCCATCGATCTCACTTACCTAGCCATCCTAGTGAATTAGATTTTGATTAGATCACTTGGTGATTTGGACTCACCTTTGTCAATTAGGTAAATCAGTCTGACTGATTTAGATGCTTCTAATGTCAGCCTTGATTAGATCCTTTTTGATATGATTTTGTGAAGTCAATGGGAGGATCGAAATTAGCTCGTTGAATTTCTTTCTTTTTCTTAAATACATTAACTAAATCCTCTAAAATTATTATGTCCTTAAAATGAAAAAGTTATATAGATAACTAAATCATAGCCTCCCATTAAGTTGAGTGATAATGGGTTCATTAGTATAATGATCATTGGAGGCCCAAAGGCCTGATGATTATTGACTAATGAAATTATCATTCATAAAATGATAATTTGGTTAAGTCTTTCCGATGGTGGTTAGATTGGCCGACCAAAATCGAGCCTGATCATTTATTGGTTAGATAAGACCAAATATGGTTATGTTAATGGTTGGACCTAACCAGACCTTTTTAGTGGAGGCCAAAGCCTACTGATTAGGTCTCTAGGATAAAATCAATATTACTAGAAGTTGTATAGAGAAACAATTGATTTTGAATTTGCTTATAGATGCACATGGGTTGACCAACCAAAGTTGGGCTCGTGTGTAATCTATGTGAATTCTAGTACCCACTAAGAAATTAAAGTAATTCCTCGAATTAGAGGTAGAGGCTAGCAATTCGTATAAAATAGTAAAAGAACCTTTAGACTAAAGTCCAAGTCTTTAGGATAATAGATTCATATACTAATTAGGTTTGATTTTTTTTTTGTGCAGAAATGGTCACTAATCTGTCGCTCCGATCATTGTTAGACAATAATAAATTAATGGGACCTAACTTCGATAGCTGGTATCGTAAGTCGAAAATCATCCTGGAGCATGAGTGAATCATTTATACAGTAATGGAGGAGCCAGCTCTGAATGCTAGAGGAGTGGTATGAGACACTTATCAGAAGTGGTGCATATTGCTAGCGGCAATGAATGATGAGTTTAGCCATAAGTTCGAAAATGCACAGCCATAGGAGATACTTCAAATATTGAACGACTTCTTTGGCACGCCTGATAACATTGAAAGGCACAAAATAAGTTATGCCATTTTCAACACTTAGATGAGGGATGGAGCCTCAGTCATTGATCATGTATTACACATGATCGAGATGATTGAGCACCTTAGCAAGCTGGGCTTTCTCCTGCACGAGTAGCTCGGTAAGGATGCGATCCTTAATTCCTTGCCCAAGTCCTTCCTCCCTTTTCTGACTCATTTTAGAATGACAAAGCCTGCAGTCAACTACCATGGCTTGTTGGGGTTATTGTAGAACTTTGAAATGGATCACTAACTCTATAAGAAGATGGTGAATGTAGTGGGAGGATCTTCTTCTGATCATCGATCCTTTAAGAAAGGGAAGAAGAACAAGAAGAACAAGAACAAGAAGGTGCAGCCTAATGCCGGGATGACTATACAGGGTCAAACCAAGAAGCGTAAGCCCGACCAGAGCTAGGTGGAGTGCTTTTTCTGCAAGAAGTAGGAGTATTGGAAGAGGAACTATCCTTTATACATTGCCTCCCTAGATCCGAACAGGCCAAGAAAGAAGTAAGTGGTTATTGGGTAAGATAATTATATGATAACATCTTGTAATTTTTTCTTAGTTGATTCTACTACCCAGGTATTAGATACTGAAAACCCTTATCATATTTGTAATTCTATGCAGGGCTTGTAGGTCAGTAAGAGATTTGATCAAGGCCAGAGGTTCCTGAACATTGGAGATGGAAGAGAAGTTCCAATTCTTGCTTTAGAAATCATGAACCTTGTAATCAATTCAAATAAAGTTATTCTTAATGAATATCATTTTTGTCCAACTTTCTTATTGAATGTGATTTCTGTAGGCCTTTTGGCCATGAATAGTTATGAAATATCAATAAAAAAAAATTTATAATGTCATTTTCAATGGTGTTACAATCTTTATTGGATGATTGAATAATGGTATTTATTTATTAACTATTCTTATTAACGTGGTTCAATCCTCCGATAAATGCCCTAGAATTAATGATGTGTCCGAAGTTTACCTTTGACATTGTAAGCTGGATCATATTAATAAGAATAGAATAAACAGTTTAGCTTAAGAAGAAATTCTTGAGGTTAGTGATAGTGAATCACTTCCGACCTGTGAGTCATGTCTTCTTGGTAAGATGACCAAGTCACCTTTTACTAGAAAAGGTGAATGAGCCACTGAACTCCTAAGTCTAGAACATTTAGATGTATGTGGACCCATGATCTCAAGTACCAGAGGTGGATACTTCTACTTCATAACGTTCACAAACGACCTATCGAGGTATGGGTACGTCTAATTAATGAAGCATAAGTCGAAGTCGCTTGAAATGTTCAAACTACTTCGAAATGAGGTAGAGAAGCAAACTGAAAAGAGTATTAAAACTTTTTGATCTAACCGAGGAGGTGAGTATCTTTTCAATGAGTTTTTGACATATCTAGGAGAGAATGAAATTCTCTCCCAATGGATCCCTCCTAGAATACCATAATATAATGGTGTGTCTGAAAGAAGGAATCAGACCCTATTGGACATGGTTCGATCCATGATGGGGTTTGCTGATTTACCAATCTCCTTATGGGGATATGCGCTCGAGTCAGCTTGTTACATTTTAAATATGGTTTCAAGTAAATTTATTAATAAAATACCATATGAGATATGGACAGGGCATAAGCCAGTGCTCTTACACCTTAGGATTTGGGGATGTCCGGCTTATGTCAAATGTTTGATAACAGACAAGCTTGGACCTAGGTCTGATAAGTATAGTTTTATAGGTTATCCAAAAGAAACCAAAGGGTATTACTTCTACCTTGCTGATGAGCAAAAAGTGTATGTCAGCCTTAAGGCAGTCTTTTTAGAAAATGAGTTTCTTAGTGAAGGAACTAATGCTTTTAAGATTGAACTTGATCAAGTTCGACAGGTGGAAGAATAGACATAAGTTGTTCCTGAGCTGGATTTGATTAGATCAGAACCAAAACCTATTATAGATGTATCCTTAAGGTGATCTGATAGAGTATCACATCAACTGGACAGATACTATGATTTCTTGGTCTGGGATGGAGATCTTATCGAACTTGATGAGAACGATGAGGATCCGATTACCTACATAGATGCATTGCAGAGATCAGACTCTAAGAAATGGCTTGAGGCCATGAAATTCAAAATGGAGTCTATAAAAGTCAACAATGTATGGATATTGGTTGACCCACCTGAAGAGGTAAAACCTATAAGGTGTAAGTGGGTCTTCAAAAAGAAAAGGGGCACAGACGGAAAGATGGAGATCTATAAAGCCCATTTGGTTGCCAAGGTGTATCCTCAATGTTATGGTATTCACTATGACGAGACATTCTCTCCTATGGCAATGCTCAAATCTTTTTGGATTATGCTTGCCATTATTGTCGATCTGGACTATGAAATCTGGCAGATGGATGTGAAAATGACTTTCCTAAATGGAGAGTTGGATGAAGAGATGTATATGATATAGTCTGAAGGATTCACATCCATAGATAAGTCTAAGATGTGTAGGCTTCAAAGATCCATTTATAGACTAAAGCAGGCATTTCGGAGCTAGAACATACGATTTGATAGAATAATCAAAATGTATGGCTTCGTTAAGAATGAAGAGGAGCCCTGCATATATAAGTGGGCTAATGGACCAGCAATAGTATTCCTAGTATTGTATGTGGATGACATTCTCTTAATCAAAAATTATGTCCCTACATTATAAGGAATAAAGATCTAGCTATCATCATAGTTCTTTATGAAATATCTGGGAGAAGCTTCCTACATCCTAGGGATGAAGATCTATAGAGATAGATTTAAAAGATTGCTTGGATTGTCCCAATCTATGTACATTGATACTATGCTGAAATGGTTTAGCATGGAGAATTCCAAGAAAGGCTATCTATCGATAGGCTATAAAAATTTTTTTTCAAAGAGGGATTGTCCGATAATACCTTTTAAAAGAGAGCATATGATAGAATACCATATGCTTTGGCAGTGGATTCTATAATGTACTCCATGACATGTATGCGATCAGATGTGGCATACTCACTAGGGGTAGTGAGTAGATAGCAATATAATCCAGAAGAAAACCACTAGAAGGTTGTTAAAATCATCCTAAAGTATTTAAGAAATACTAAGAATCAGTGGCTTGTATATGATGAATCAGACTTGAAACTTATGGGGTTCACAGACTCTAATTTTTAGTCTGACCATAATGATAGCAAAAGTGTGTTGGGATATATATTTATCCTTAATGGTGGGACCGTTTGCTAGAAGAGTTCCGAGCAACACATTATGGCCGATTTAATTTGTGAGGTGGAGTATGTCACTGCATTAGATGCTGCCAAAGAAGCGGTGTGGCTAAGAAAATTCATCATCGAGCTTGAAGTATCATCGTCACTTGATGGTCAAGTTTTACTCTATTACGATAGCTCTGGAGCCATTGCTCAGGTGAAGAAACCAAAAGCACATCAGTAGATGAAGCATATTCTACACTGCTACCATCTGATCTGAGAAATTATGGATCGAGGTGATGTCAACCTTCAGAAGATCGATGAAAAGGAGAACCTAGCCGACCCATTCACTAAAGCTATTGCAGAGAAGGAGTTCAACAACTTCAAGTCGAACATAGGTATTAGATACTGCACTGATTGGCTTTAGTTCAAGTGGAAGATTGTTGAAAATATAATCCAAAGTCAATCATCAGCCTATTGATGGTTGGACTATACTTTTGCAATTGTATATGAATTATAAATTAATAAGAGTTATTTTGGCATTTTTCATCATAAATTCTATTATCTTCTAATGAACTCATATGCTGTGATGAAGTCTTTAGGACTATCTAAATTCAATAAAGAAAGATTTATCATTTAGTCCTTGAATTGTTCGCGATCAAATGATACATTGTTACTGAGGATGACAATATTTATCGAGTATAGGTCATTGTATGCCATATAGGTTGGTTATCCTCATAACTAAGAAGTGTTGAGATACTGGTATGGCATGCAAGTGAGATGTATGGCTACATCTGCACTGAATGTGACCAACTTCGGAGCTTTTCTCCTATAAAGATTAGCTCCGATGAAATATGGGTATAAGTATCCCTCCGACCTGAGATCACCATGGTGACTTCCAAGAAACTCACTGTATTTTGGTGCTGGACTATCTAAATTTTTAATTCAATGATGGAAGGTTTCTGGGCACAGTCAAGTATTTAAGGAGTCGGTGCGTGTATCAAGATGGGATTGACCACTCCTGAATTCAGGAGTTGTGTTAAATGGTGTTTCAATTTACCAAAGCCTTGGCCATGATAGTCCTTATGAAGAATCACAAGACTAATTGCTTTGAGACATAATTTGGGTGTATATTGTAGGGTTGACAGTCAAATCCTATAGTCATCCTATGCACAGAGGTCAAAGGGATGAATTATATGGTAACCATGTTCGCGTAGGTTCTGAATGTTATGATTAAGACTATTAGACCTATCCGGATGTTGGATATCATTGCTAGATGGTCACATCGATTAGTACAAAAAGTGCTTCCTGTGCTACCAGCTTAGATTCGAACCTGTGGAGTCACACACACTAAAGGTTCCTACCTGATCTAATGGCTGTTGAAGAGTCCCATCGAGCTAGGACTCTATGGTCAAGAGTCTCATTGGACTGAGACTCTTCAACCAAGAATCCTACTAGGCTAGGACTCTGAGTTCTATTTATCTGGGACTCTATAATTGAGAGTCTAGACTTTGTGATCACAAGTTCCACTCATTTCGGACATCGAGAACAAGAGTCCCACTAGTTTGGGACTTTTCGATCAGGGTTTCATTTTGATGGGACTCTATTATCCGGATACCCACTAGATTTGGACTTTAATTTTTTAAGAGTTTTTATTAGTGATTTGATTATTAATTAACTCAATTTTATTGAGTAATTATTTTTGATTCAAGTCTAATTGAATTGGGTTCAGTTGGATTTGACCCGATTAGGTCATAAGTTGACCTAATCACTGAGGAGTTCTGAATCCTGATTTGATCAGGGATTGGGCTTGATCAATTCTTGATTTTATTGAGATCTAATTAAGTCTAATTAATCCTAAATATGTTGGATTTAATTTAGTCTAGGACCTAACCAATTTTGATTGGGTTGGTTCAGTTTGTTGAAGTTTAGAATTCAAAGACTAGTTTGACTAGTCTTCCCATGCACCACATTTAACCCCATGCCCCATTTAAAATTCTCTCATACCTTTTTTCTCATGCACATAATAGGTTTTTACTGGTCTTTCCACATCCTCAAGGGATAAGTTATGGTTAGTTGCCATCCAAATTCAAAAAGAGTTTGAATTTGGATCAGCAATAATCATATCTTATCCCTGCACCACCTAAACTTTTGTATGCCTATTATTTCCATGTGAAATGGGTTTCTCATGGACTTTTTTTTGCTGAAGAGTGGGTGCACAACTCCTTCACACATCCCAAATAAGTTTGAATTGGTTTGGATGAAGTTTGAATTAAAAAGAGTTTTGAATTCAAACTAGCGTTCAAACTAGTTTTTGGTTCCCCACATGCATAGAAGTTGTTCTTTGTGCAACTATTAAAAGGAAAGGTTTTTGGGACATGTGCCAACACCTATTCTGAAAAGAGGACTTCTGTGAGATTCATTTGATGCATGGGAAGAGACTTCAATCATGTCCGAGAGAGAGAAAACCAAAGGAGAAGGGGCGCAAGTTTTTTAGGGTGAGTGCAATCCTAGGTATTCGACCTAGGTTTCGGGAAGCCATTGCATGAGCTACGAGCATCCAAAACTCACAAAACTTTAGAGAGAACCTCCCCTACCTCTCCACTAGGTCTACCAGCAACTTGGAGCATCCATGAAGACCGTAGATGAAGATCAAAGTCATTCGATCAAAATAGCCCTTGAAAGACTCCAGTGTCGAGCTAGCACTTGTGGGGACCCGATCAGGACTAGGAGCCTCGTGTGGACAATCCATGGAGGCCAGACATCTATGTGGCTGCATGATGACCAATGGACCTTTCCAATAATGATTAGATTATAGCGATCGACTACTTGCGAAAAATGTATTGTGTTCTAAACACATTAATGTAGTAAATAGTTTGCTGCATAGTTTTATTTTTCAGATCTATATGAATGCATGCATATTATGTTTAAATCCTTAGTATTGGGTTTAATATTTTGATATGATCAATAGGTAAATAATTAGATTAATTACTTCTTCTGCTGCATCTTTGCTAATTTCGAAAAATTTTTCTAAAGTAGCACTACAAATCCTGTACTGCATTCTATAGTTAGAAATAGGAGGAAAACTTCGTCCTAATGTGAATGAAGTGGAAGGCCTCATTAATCTAAGATGAGAGGAGAGGAGAGGCCCTTCCAGCGGCCCTAATGTGCCCCTACGATCATGATAGGAATAGGAGGAGAATCTCATTCTAACATGAATGAAGTCGAAGGACTTATTAAACTAAGATAAGATGAGGCGGAGATCCCATCAATGGCCCTAACATACCCCTATGATCGTGCAAGGAATAGAAGAGAACCCCATCCTAACATGAGGGAGCCCAAGGCCTCATTAATCTAAAACAAAGGAAAGAAAAAAGCCATATCAGCGACCCTCATACATATCCCCCCTACGGCTATGTCAAATACGAATGGGGGAGCTCCGCCCAAGTTCATGGAAGGGACCCTAGCTCAGCATCCATAATAAGCATCTCATTAGAAGATAAAGCAAAGAAAAATAAGGTGATGAAAGTAAAGCCATTAACCACTGCCAAATCCATATAAGACAATAGCGAAAAGCATACCATTTTATTGCAAATATTAAGTTCATTACAAGCAAGATAAAGATCGACAAGACCGATCATGTGAAAATACTAGTTCATTACAAACAAGATAAAGGTCGGCAAGACCAATTACATAAAAAGAAAGAAGAAGGGAAAACAACCAAAGTTCTAAGATGGACCGGACTCCTCAGATTTTGGGCTGTCGGCCCCAGCCATCACCAGGACTTGCTTTAATCTAAGGATCTCCTCCTCGAGCTCTCTCTTTTTGTATAAGCCATCTATATACATTCTATTAATGTATCCAAATTTGCCTTCAAGTTCTCGCTGCTACTTTCTTAGGACTTCAGACTCAGCCTCAACATCCTTAATGGCTTGCTGCTCGCACGATAGCTGGATCTTCAGCCATTGAACCTCGGCCTTCTCCCTTCCAACCACTTTCGAGATCTCGCCCAGAGTCCTTGTCAAGGAGGCAACCTGCTTTGATCCCCTGCTCGTGCTAGATTGATGACTGTCATCGAGTTATTTTAGAGTTGGGTCACCTCGCTGTTAGTAGCACGAAGCTTTTGCTCAAGCTTGGATATCCTCTCGCTCCAATCCAGTCGATAGGTATTATAAGTGAGCTCGGCATCATGTAACTGCTTCTAAATCGTAGAGAACTTCTTCAACCAATCCCATTCATATCGCGCCTTATCAGAAGACCATGGCAAACTCTCCTCCAATAATTGAAAATTCTTTTTCGCCATCTGGAGTTCAACTTTGAGGGAGCCGACCTTCACCATCAACACCCAAGACTTATCACTAGCACTTTTCTTACGCTCCGCTAACTCCCTCTCGAAGCTATCCTTCTTGATGGTGAAGGTCGTGGAATCTTTCATATGCAGCTTACGAAGGTAGGTAACCTCAATTGTCACCTCCGATGCATTCTTTCTAGATTTTTGAAGTTCATCTTCAACCTTTTTTAATTTCTTTCTCAAGTGGTGAACTTCCTTCTTCAAATTTCTAACCATCGATTTTAAAGGAATTCCTTGAGGTAACATCTTGGCATCAATGGGGGACTGCATCCAATGCACGAAAAGCACTCTAAGCTATTGATTGAAAGAAGTTCTACTTTTATTGATTAAAATTTTTTTGAGTACAGGATAAAGCAAAAAAAAAAATACAGCTATTAAAGGTCTCCGACCTTCGAAGGGGATGCAGCAGAGGAGCTCGACACTCTAGAGATAACCATGGGCTCGGGAATAGGTTCGACCGGCACTTCAGAGACAACCTCAGGCTCCTGCATGGGCTTGAGCACCTCAGCAGTAGGCTCAGAGGATTCAAAGACCACTTTGGTGGGGGAGGGGTCGGCTGCATCACCGGATGGCCCTGCTTCTTCATCGGGCTCCTCTTCTAGGAAGTTGAGATAAAGCCCAGAAAACATTCGGGCCACCCTGCCTTTACAGAACTCAAAGCCCTTTATGAATGCCTTTTGGTTGAATGTGATATTTAAGTCCATTTTAGAGGAAGCCTTGAACTCCTCCATGGCCTGGACTGCCACCTCCGAAATAAACTTTGACATTCTAACTTCTAGCTCGACGACCTTGATCTCGACCTCCTTTTTCTCCTTCTCTAGGGCCAATGCGGTCTTGAGCCCGATTGAGATGAGCACTTCCTTCCAAAGTGCTCTCCAAAGATTCTCGTTTTCTACTGCCTTCTCCTTCGCGAGGTGCTTAGCCTCAACAATCTTCCCCAGAAGGCAATCGATCTCGGCTTGAAGGTCCCCCTAGACCTTCAGCGCTTCTGCCTACTGATGATTTGTCCTCTTGAGGTGGGCTAGTATGTGGTGGTCTGACTGCCATGGATAAGTCACAATAAGACAAAGAAAAGAAGGGAAAAAATGAAAAGAAATGTGATAAGATGATTGCCTTGAGAGAAAAGTCCTAAGAAACTCCCAGATGAACTGTGTCCAGTCCAGGTTGGCTAGGCGATCCACCTCTCCCGGCAGGGCAAACATGTCGGTCAGATCTTGGATGATGTCTGGGTTGCCAAAGGGATCCACCCCCAGATCATCGCCACTGCTGTTGCTTGACCCACCAGGATGAGCCTTATGGACCACCTTCACAATAGCGACCTTCTGTTAGATATATGTGCCCTAGAAGCCAGAATTGGCTGACACTTGTAATACACTTCTAGGGACAAAATTATAATTTTGACTATAATTAATGAAATGGGTTATTTTCTATCACATATGTGTATTTAGTGTCTGTGATACATCCTTTGAGTTAATGGTAATGATAATTCATATTTTCAAGAGTTGAAAATTTAAGACATGAATAATCATTATTAACTCATAAACAGCTCCCGACCATAGGATCATCACGAGGATGGTGATTGATCCGGAAGGTTGGTGTACGATCGCTTCTCTTTAGTAGATGAGTCTTGAGTCTACGGTGTGGAGACACCGGAGCGAGAGTACAGGTACTCGTTAGAGAACGAGGGCACTGAGCGTGACCACCTCGAGTAGTCATTAGGGAGTCTACCTTCTCGTCAATGACTGACTCGATGCTGCAGTAGTGTGTCTGGTTCTTTGACCTGAGATGCATCGGCAGTTCACCTTGAGGGTGTTATAGTTTGACTACACCATTACTCGGTCTCCTAGCCATATGGAACCCTGAGGTGTATGTTGGCTATGACATGTTCATTGTAGGAACTGGATTGCATCAAGATGGGATCTATCTACCTCGGTGGTAGAGGAGTAGCCCTATGATGATCATGAGAATCAAGTCCAGAAATCCATGGCCATGGTAGAGTGAAATAATAGAAAGAGTTTCTATTTAGATTTTCACATTGGACTCGAATCGAATGATTACATCATATGACAGAGACTAGGGTTTGACGAGTTCACCTTAACCCTAATCTGATCGGGGCTCAAGATAGAAGAACTGAATCACACAGGTAGCTGCACCAAGAGGTTCGCATTCAGCTCTGATGGGTTGCCACCATATACTGCTAGGTGTCACTGGTGGATTTTGGGAGCAATTAGAATGATTTAGATGATCGATCATTCTAGCTGTTCGAATCAGAAGAGTTCTGATCCATCGAAAGGAGTTTCGATGATGTCTATGATAGAGATCATGACATATCCCATTACCATACAGAACTGAACCTAACTGGGTCACACAAACAAGGGTTTGAATCTGGTGATCATCAATTGAACTGATCTAGTTCAATTGATCTGAATGAGATTCAATTAGGTTCAAGGAAATCGTGCTAGCACTCGATTGAACCTAACGTTCTTCTTTTACTATCATAAATAAGTTGTCCTGACTGAGCCAAAGGAGTTTGTGCTCAATCAGAGGCCTTCATATGGTCTGACTGGAGGTTGTCCAAGTCAGAATAGGTTGTCTTATTTGTAAGACATTACCTGCCATTTTTGGTCACCTGCCATTTCTTGTTCTTTGACTTTGGTCAAAAGTCTACCTTTGACTGGTCAAACGTTGACCATTGACCCTTTGACTTTTGACCACATGTCATGCACCTATTGGAGAGCTGGTGGGGGCTTGTCCCCCTGCCAGAACCTGGCAAGGAGAAGGGCGCACGCCAAGGGTGGCGTGAGCCCAAGTAGGAGGCGCCTAGGAGTCCTTGTTGGACAAGGACTCCACCTCCCTTTAGGATTCCAATTAGAGTTCTACTAAGAATCCAGTTTGACTGGTCTTAGGCGCCCTCTAAGGAGGAATCCAGGGGTCTCTTTTTCAACCAATCAGATTTAGATCTGATTTCACAAAGGGTTGTGATTGGTTGAGAGGAAGAGGAGTTGGATCACAAGCTTAGGTCTATAAATAAGACCCTGCGCCCAACCCTAATCCTAAGTGAATTCAATAGAGATTTCCCACGTCCAAGGCTGCCTCTCCCCTCCTTCTCCATGCCATACTCTCTTCTCCCCTTGCTCTCCACGTCCAAAAGTGTTTTGGACTTAGTTTGGTGCGATTCAGATCAAGGAAAGGCGATCAAAAGCAAGAAGGCTGCGCTGCTGCAAAAGGACGACTGCAGATCTTCAAAAGAGTTTTGAAGATCCTCCAGATCAGATCCAGATCTGATTTTTGGAGGTGTGATAGAGAAGAAGAGGTTCTCCAGATCCAACCCGAGTGGATACCGGTAGAGGCCAGGCGCTTGCGTGGCTAAGATCCAGAACCTTCCGCTGCAATCAGGATCATCTACAGGGTAATAGGATTACCCAAATCAGGTAAATTGAAATTTGATTTAATTTATCTTATTTTATTTTATTTATTAAAATAATAAGAATCAGATCTGAAACATATCAAGATCTGATTGAAGATCAAGAGAAAATTTTTGAAATATATCTCTTGATCTAATCAGATCTGGACGAACCTGGACCGGGAAATCAGGATTTCCCTTCAACTGGTATCAGAGCCATGGTTCTAAAATTGTTTAGATCTGATTTTAATTTTATTTTAATTAAAAATAATGTGATTTCAGATGTCACATGAGATGTGATCAGATCTGAAATCAGAAAAATTAAAATTAAATGATTTGGATCTAAGAACATGAAGATATGCATGACTAGTTCTAGAATAGAATAGTTCTATAGAATAGTTTTGCATGTCTTTGATTTAATATGATTAAATCATATTTTAGATCTTCTTATTTACTATTTTCTGATATTATAAGTGTTATAATAACATCTGATAAACAGCAAATAAAAATTATTTAATTTTAAATATCATATGAGATATGATAGATGCATGACTAGACTAGTTGTAGAATAGTTCTACATAATTGTCTAGATTAGAATTTATTTTGATTAGATCAATTTAAATCTAATTTTTTAGATTATTATGTGATAATTTAGATCTGAAAACATGCATGATTATGATACATGAGATGTATGCAAAATATGCCTTGATTAGATCTAAATTTGTATATGAGATATATGATATAGATCTATAACTGTTTTGTAGATTTACATGTTCCTGATTAAGGCGTTCCTCTTGGCCGTCCGGTCATAAGAACGAAGAAGGGTTTAAAGGCCCTCTCTTCCCATTCGATGGGGTGTTCTTATGACGTGTAGGGGTGCTGCGTGTTCGTCCTTAATCAGAAACCCAAAACTTACTTTCTGCAAAACCCTAGATCCTGAAACCCTAGGATTTATTGTGCATATTTTGTTTATGAACCCAACTTAATTAAGAATTAAGTTTATGGAATATTAATTAGGTCTAAAATTGAGAATTTCAGATCTAAGACATATTCATAATACTGGGTTCGGGCTTGGGTAGCTCAATTAGGTCTAAGCGGTTGATCAAACCGAATCAAGAGTTGGTTAGATGGGATCAACAATGCTTAAATTGACCAGCCTAATAGGATTAAGTCTGGGTCAAGATCGAGTCACGATCAAGCAAGACCTAATTAGGCTCAGAGGTTAGAGTCTGGATTGTAGGCTAACCCAATTGGTTCTGACTCAACAATTTGGTGTCTAAGGTAAGTTTGGCACAGACGACCGACTGGTTTTTAATTGGAAGCTACTCGACCTGAATGCGTTCTTGTGCGAGTTAACGGCATATTCCTTCCACCGGTCTCACTTACCTGGCCATATCTGTTGACACAGTTCTGATCTGAGGTGGTCAATAATCCGAGCTGACCCATGCCACTAGGTTAGTCATAATTGTTATGACTAAGCCAAGTCTAGTTTAATGAGACCTGAATCAATTCTCCCTAAGAAAAGATTAAGTCCGAGGTCTTCCACCATTGTAGACGTGCGGGCCCTTCCCGGGGTTGATTGTTCTCGGCTGGATACAGTGGCTCAGTTGCACCGGGAAGACGCAACCATGTCTATTAGGCATTGGATGCTATGGGCTGGAGGATGAGTTGGGCTCAATATTCCGGATACGGTGAGAGACCCAATTAGGAACCCAGTCTATGCAAATGGTGGGTCTGACTTAACTAAGGAGTGGATCAATATTCCGGATACGGTGAGATTCATGAATTAGAGACCAAGTTTGGGTGCACCATGATTAGAGAATCATTGAACAAGAGTTGTTCACTCATTGGCTAACCCATCACCAATAACTGTTAGGTGAGGTGATGAGTCAGTTGGTGAGACCGCACCACCCACTAGAAATCATCAATCGCGGAGATTTTCGCATCTCTACAGAGGGAGTGTAGGGATCCGAGAAAATAGTGGGAGCTAATTTGTTTAAAAATAAAATCCCTAAACAAATTGGTCAAGTCAAAATTACAGTATCTAACTAGAATCTTTGACTCTCTACAGGAAAATGTCTGCGTCCAACCCACTGGCACGTATCCTAGACACACATAGACTGACTGGACCCAATTATAAAGATTGGCTCAGGAACTACAAAATTGTTTTGGGTTCAGAGAAGTTAACACATGTTTTGGACCAGGACCCTCCCACCTTACCAGCTCGTCCATCCACTGAACAGAGAGCGTCTCTGGAAAAATGGATTGACGAAGACAATAAGGCCAGATACTACATGTTGGGCTCGATGTCTGATGAGCTCCAGCGCCAACATGAAGATATCGGGACTGCTCGCCAAATGTTGGCTCACCTGCAGGAGATGTTTGGTGAACAGAGTCGCGCAGCCAAATATCAAGTCACGAAATGACTTTTTAAGGCTAAGATGCGTGATGGGCAGTCAGTCCAAGATCACTGTCTGACAATGATCAAGGACATGGAAGAGCTTGAGAAGCTCGGTGTGAAGTTGGACTTGGACTTGCAGAACGATATTATTCTGCAATCCTTGACTGATGCATATGGGCAATTCATCATGAATTACCACATGCATAAACTTCAGAAATTCCTTGGCCGAGTTGATGAATATGCTGGTTACCGCTGAGCTTTCTATGAAAGGTTCTAAAGGCTCAGTTCTTGCTATGGAACGGACTTCTTCCAAAAGAAAGTCTTATGGAAAGAAAAAGAAGTCTGTGAAAAAGCAAAAGGTAGAAGGATCAAAGAAGAAGAAGGCAGAACCGAAGAAGAAGGTCGATGGCAAAGGAAAGTGTTTCCATTGCAACAGCGACGGCCATTGGAAGCGGAACTGCCCTACTTACCTGGCCACCCTAAAGAACAAGAAGGAAGGTCCTTCTGGAGGTATGCTCGTTATTGAGTCTAACCTTACGGTTTCTTCTGCATCCAGTTGGGTGCTTGACTCTGGTTCTAGTGCTCATCTGTGCACTTCTATGCAGGGTCTTGAGGATAGCAGGAGGCTGAGGGATGGAGACATGATCCTACGCGTCGGTAATGGAGCAAGAGTTGCTGCAGTAGCCGTGGGAACATACCCTCTGCGATTACCATCTGGTTTAGACTTAGTTTTAAAAGACTGTTATTATGTGCCTGCAGCTAGCAGGAATTTGATTTCTGTTTCATGCTTAGCACAAGAAGGTTATGTGATCACCTTCTTTAAGGACCATTGTAACATTCTTTATGAA
This sequence comes from Cocos nucifera, assembly GCA_006176705.1. NCBI lineage: Eukaryota > Viridiplantae > Streptophyta > Magnoliopsida > Arecales > Arecaceae > Cocos > Cocos nucifera. The sequence goes on from QRFJ01001719.1 coordinate 183,125, forward strand.
AGAAATAAAATTGCAAATGGTTTCCTTGTTAATGGTCTTTATCAGTTGCATATTGATGTACCTGTTTTAACTATCGAGCAAAACGTGAATGCCAAACGACCTAGGGATAGTCCAAACGACAGATATCTATGGCACCTGAGATTAGGTCATATAGCAGAAGATAGGATTAACAAATTGGAGAAAAATGGGCTATTGAGTCCATTGACTTTTGAGTCATATCCAACTTGTGAATCTTGTCTTCAAGGCAAAATGACTAAACTCCCTTTTGTTGGACATGGGGAGAGGGCCACAGATCTCCTTGCCCTAGTACATACTGATGTGTGCGGCCCATTCGATGTGCCGGCTAGAGGCAATTTTGTCTACTTCATTACCTTTACCGATGATCTGTCTAGGTATGGGTATGTGTATCTTATGAGACATAAGTCTGAAGCCTTTTGAAAAGTTCAAAGAATTCAGACATGAAGTAGAAAAACAAACTGGAAAACCCATTAAGGTTCTTCGATCAGATCGAGGAGGTGAATACCTTAGCCGGGAATTCCTAGACTATCTTAAGGAAAATGGCATAGTCTCTCAATGGACTCCACCAGGAACACCTCAACTCAACGGGGTTTCAGAACGGAGAAATCGGACTCTATTGGATATGGTTCGATCCATGATGAGCTTCACAGACCTCCCAGATTTTCTTTGGGGACATTCATTATTAACTTCAATCTATTTACTGAATAGGGTTCCCTCTAAAACCGTTCCTACCACACCGTATGAGATATGGCACGGTAAGAAACCAAGTCTGAGTCATCTCAGAATTTGGGGTTGTCCGGCTTATGTCAAAAGACAACAAGCGGACAAGTTAGAGTTTAGGTCCTTTAGAGCTCGATTCATAGGATATCCTAAAGAGTCATTAGGATACTATTTCTACATTCCAGAAGACCACAATGTGATTGTGAGTCGACATGCCATATTTCTTGAAAAATAGTTTATTCAAGATAGTGGCATTGGAAAGCAGATTAAGCTTGATGAGAAAGTCTCACAAGCAGAAAGAGCTAAGGACCAAGTGGAACCAAATCAGGTTGAGCCAATAAGAACACTACCTCCTCCACCTCGTAGATCGGAAAGAGTTTCCCGTCCCCCTGAAAGATACTTAGGTATTATTTCAGAGGACGTAGAGGAAATGTTCCTCATAGGTAATGGTGCTCATGGTGATGATCCCAAAACCTACAACGAGGCGATATCAGATATCGACTCCGAGAAATGGCTTGAGGCAATGAAGTCAGAGATCGACTCGATGCACTCAAACCAAGTCTGGACCTTGGTAGATCCACCAGAAGGTATAGTACCTATTGGGTGTAAATGGATCTTCAAGAGAAAGATTGGTGCAGATGGGAATGTGGAGACATTCAAGGCTAGACTGGTGGCAAAAGGTTATAGTCAACGTGAAGGCATTGACTATCAGGATACCTTTTCCCCGGTAGCTATGCTAAAATCCATCCGCACATTGCTTGCTGTTGCAGCCTATTTCGATTATGAAATATGGCAAATGGACGTGAAAACGGCATTCCTAAATGGATATCTTGAGGAAGATATCTATATGGAACAGCCGCTAGGTTTCACATCCAGTGATACTGATCACAAGGTTTGCAAGCTGCAAAGGTCCATATATGGACTTAAGCAAGCATCTCGGAGCTGGAACACTCGTTTCAATGATGTGATCAAAAAGTTTGGTTTCATCAAAAATGAAGAGGAACCATGTGTTTTCAAAAGGGTCAGTGGGAGCGCTGTTGTCTTCCTCGTATTGTACGTGGATGACATCCTCCTTATTGGGAATGATATTCCCATGTTGACATCAGTCAAGATGTGGTTGTCTAAGGAATTCTCCATGAAAGACCTAGGTGAAGCATCCTTTATTCTAGGAATTAAGGTCTATAGGGATAGACCGAATAGGATGCTAGGACTTTCACAGAAGATGTACATAGAGGAAGTACTAAAGAGGTTTAGTATGGAAAACTCTAAGAGGGGATTAATACCCTTCAGACATGGTATTCATCTTTCCAAGAAGATGTGCCCCAGCACACCTGAGGAAATAGAACGCATGAGCAAGATCCCTTATGCTTCTGCAATAGGGAGCCTCATGTATGCCATGCTATGTACACGACCTGATATAGCCCATGCTGTGAGTGTCACAAGCAGATATCAGTCAAATCCAGGTGAAGAACACTGGACTTCTGTGAAATGTATCCTTAAGTACTTGAGAAGAACTAAGGATATGATGTTGGTCTTTGGTAATGGAGAACTCCAAGTTCAGGGATACACAGACTCGGACTTCATGTCCGATATAGATGATCGAAAGTCGACATCTGGCAGACTGTTTGTGCAATGGAGCTGTCAGCTGGAGTTCCAAGCAAACGGTGATACCATGGAAGCAGAATCATCCGCGATTCTGGTACAAGAAGTTTGCTTGAGAAAGGTTACGTTGAGGTCAAGAGAGTCAACTCCATCAGATAATGTGGCAGACCCACTTACAAAGCCGTTGGGCCAGCAGAAGATCGAAGCCCACCTTGAGAAGATGGGACTTAGACTTGTAGCCAATTGGCTTTAGGACAAGTGGGAGATTGTTAGATATATGTGCCCTAGAAGCCAGAATTGGCTGACACTTGTAATACACTTCTAGGGGCAAAATTGTAATTTTGACTATAATTAATGAAATGGGTTATTTTCTATCACACATGTGTATTTAGTGTCTGTGATACATCCTTTGAGTTAATGGTAATGATAATTCATATTTTCAAGAGTTGAAAATTTAAGACATGAATAATCATTATTAACTCATAAACAGCTCCCGACCATAGGATCATCACGAGGATGGTGATTGATCCGGAAGGTTGGTGTACGATCGCTTCTCTTTAGTAGATGAGTCTTGAGTCTACGGTGTGGAGACACCGGAGCGAGAGTACAGGTACTCGTTAGAGAACGAGGGCACTGAGCGTGACCACCTCGAGTAGTCATTAGGGAAGTCTACCTTCTCGTCAATGACTGACTCGATGCTGCAGTAGTGTGTCTGGTTCTTTGACCTGAGATGCATCGGCAGTTCACCTTGAGGGTGTTATAGTTTGACTACACCATTACTCGGTCTCCTAGCCATATGGAACCCTGAGGTGTATGTTGGCTATGAGCATGTTCATTGTAGGAACTGGATTGCATCAAGATGGGATCTATCTACCTCGGTGGTAGAGGAGTAGCCCTATGATGATCATGAGAATCAAGTCCAGAAATCCATGGCCATGGTAGAGTGAAATAATAGAAAGAGTTTCTATTTAGATTTTCACATTGGACTCGAATCGAATGATTACATCATATGACAGAGACTAGGGTTTGACGAGTTCACCTTAACCCTAATCTGATCGGGGCTCAAGATAGAAGAACTTAATCACACAGGTAGCTGCACCAAGAGGTTCGCATTCAGCTCTGATGGGTTGCCACCATATACTGCTAGGTGTCACTGGTGGATTTTGGGAGCAATTAGAATGATTTAGATGATCGATCATTCTAGCTGTTCGAATCAGAAGAGTTCTGATCCATCGAAAGGAGTTTCGATGATGTCTATGATAGAGATCATGACATATCCCATTACCATACAGAACTGAACCTAACTGGGTCACACAAACAAGGGTTTGAATCTGGTGATCATCAATTGAACTGATCTAGTTCAATTGATCTGAATGAGATTCAATTAGGTTCAAGGAAATCGTGCTAGCACTCGATTGAACCTAACGTTCTTCTTTTACTATCATAAATAAGTTGTCCTGACTGAGCCAAAGGAGTTTGTGCTCAATCAGAGGCCTTCATATGGTCTGACTGGAGGTTGTCCAAGTCAGAATAGGTTGTCTTATTTGTAAGACATTACCTGCCATTTTTGGTCACCTGCCATTTCTTGTTCTTTGACTTTGGTCAAAAGTCTACCTTTGACTGGTCAAACGTTGACCATTGACCCTTTGACTTTTGACCACATGTCATGCACCTATTGGAGAGCTGGTGGGGGCTTGTCCCCCTGCCAGAACCTGGCAAGGAGAAGGGCGCACGCCAAGGGTGGCGTGAGCCCAAGTAGGAGGCGCCTAGGAGTCCTTGTTGGACAAGGACTCCACCTCCCTTTAGGATTCCAATCAGAGTTCTACTAAGAATCCAGTTTGACTGGTCTTAGGCGCCCTCTAAGGAGGAATCCAGGGGTCTCTTTTTCAACCAATCAGATTTAGATCTGATTTCACAAAGGGTTGTGATTGGTTGAGAGGAAGAGGAGTTGGATCACAAGAGGTCTATAAATAAGACCCTGCGCCCAACCCTAATCCTAAGTGAATTCAATAGAGATTTCCCACGTCCAAGGCTGCCTCTCCCCTCCTTCTCCATGCCATACTCTCTTCTCCCCTTGCTCTCCACGTCCAAAAGTGTTTTGGACTTAGTTTGGTGCGATTCAGATCAAGGAAAGGCGATCAAAAGCAAGAAGGCTGCGCTGCTGCAAAAGGACGACTGCAGATCTTCAAAAGAGTTTTGAAGATCCTCCAGATCAGATCCAGATCTGATTTTTGGAGGTGTGATAGAGAAGAAGAGGTTCTCCAGATCCAACCCGAGTGGATACCGGTAGAGGCCAGGCGCTTGCGTGGCTAAGATCCAGAACCTTCCGCTGCAATCAGGATCATCTACAGGGTAATAGGATTACCCAAATCAGGTAAATTAAATTTGATTTAATTTATCTTATTTTATTTTATTTATTAAAATAATAAGAATCAGATCTGAAACATATCAAGATCTGATTGAGATCAAGAGAAAATTTTTGAAATATATCTCTTGATCTAATCAGATCTGGACGAACCTGGACCGGGAAATCAGGATTTCCCTTCAACTGGTATCAGAGCCATGGTTCTAAAATTGTTTAGATCTGATTTTAATTTTATTTTAATTAAAAATAAAGTGATTTCAGATGTCACATGAGATGTGATCAGATCTGAAATCAGAAAAATTAAAATTAAATGATTTGGATCTAAGAACATGAAGATATGCATGACTAGTTCTAGAATAGAATAGTTCTATAGAATAGTTTTGCATGTCTTTGATTTAATCTGATTAAATCATATTTTAGATCTTCTTATTTACTATTTTCTGATATTATAAGTGTTATAATAACATCTGATAAACAGCAAATAAAAATTATTTAATTTTAAATATCATATGAGATATGATAGATGCATGACTAGACTAGTTGTAGAATAGTTCTACATAATTGTCTAGATTAGAATTTATTTTGATTAGATCAATTTAAATCTAATTTTTTAGATTATTATGTGATAATTTAGATCTGAAAACATGCATGATTATGATACATGAGATGTATGCAAAATATGCCTTGATTAGATCTAAATTTGTATATGAGATATATGATATAGATCTATAACTGTTTTGTAGATTTACATGTTCCTGATTAAGGCGTTCCTCTTGGCCGTCCGGTCATAAGAACGAAGAAGGGTTTAAAGGCCCTCTCTTCCCATTCGATGGGGTGTTCTTATGACGTGTAGGGGTGCTGCGTGTTCGTCCTTAATCAGAAACCCAAAACTTACTTTCTGCAAAACCCTAGATCCTGAAACCCTAGGATTTATTGTGCATATTTTGTTTATGAACCCAACTTAATTAAGAATTAAGTTTATGGAATATTAATTAGGTCTAAAATTGAGAATTTCAGATCTAAGACATATTCATAATACTGGGTTCGGGCTTGGGTAGCTCAATTAGGTCTAAGCGGTTGATCAAACCGAATCAAGAGTTGGTTAGATGGGATCAACAATGCTTAAATTGACCAGCCTAATAGGATTAAGTCTGGGTCAAGATCGAGTCACGATCAAGCAAGACCTAATTAGGCTCAGAGGTTAGAGTCTGGATTGTAGGCTAACCCAATTGGTTCTGACTCAACAATTTGGTGTCTAAGGTAAGTTTGGCACAGACGACCGACTGGTTTTTAATTGGAAGCTACTCGACCTGAATGCGTTCTTGTGCGAGTTAACGGCATATTCCTTCCACCGGTCTCACTTACCTGGCCATATCTGTTGACACAGTTCTGATCTGAGGTGGTCAATAATCCGAGCTGACCCATGCCACTAGGTTAGTCATAATTGTTATGACTAAGCCAAGTCTAGTTTAATGAGACCTGAATCAATTCTCCCTAAGAAAAGATTAAGTCCGAGGTCTTCCACCATTGTAGACGTGCGGGCCCTTCCCGGGGTTGATTGTTCTCGGCTGGATACAGTGGCTCAGTTGCACCGGGAAGACGCAACCATGTCTATTAGGCATTGGATGCTATGGGCTGGAGGATGAGTTGGGCTCAATATTCCGGATACGGTGAGAGACCCAATTAGGAACCCAGTCTATGCAAATGGTGGGTCTGACTTAACTAAGGAGTGGATCAATATTCCGGATACGGTGAGATTCATGAATTAGAGACCAAGTTTGGGTGCACCATGATTAGAGAATCATTGAACAAGAGTTGTTCACTCATTGGCTAACCCATCACCAATAACTGTTAGGTGAGGTGATGAGTCAGTTGGTGAGACCGCACCACCCACTAGAAATCATCAATCGCGGAGATTTTCGCATCTCTACAGAGGGAGTGTAGGGATCCGAGAAAATAGTGGGAGCTAATTTGTTTAAAAATAAAATCCCTAAACAAATTGGTCAAGTCAAAATTACAGTATCTAACTAGAATCTTTGACTCTCTACAGGAAAATGTCTGCGTCCAACCCACTGGCACGTATCCTAGACACACATAGACTGACTGGACCCAATTATAAAGATTGGCTCAGGAACTACAAAATTGTTTTGGGTTCAGAGAAGTTAACACATGTTTTGGACCAGGACCCTCCCACCTTACCAGCTCGTCCATCCACTGAACAGAGAGCGTCTCTGGAAAAATGGATTGACGAAGACAATAAGGCCAGATACTACATGTTGGGCTCGATGTCTGATGAGCTCCAGCGCCAACATGAAGATATCGGGACTGCTCGCCAAATGTTGGCTCACCTGCAGGAGATGTTTGGTGAACAGAGTCGCGCAGCCAAATATCAAGTCACGAAATGACTTTTTAAGGCTAAGATGCGTGATGGGCAGTCAGTCCAAGATCACTGTCTGACAATGATCAAGGACATGGAAGAGCTTGAGAAGCTCGGTGTGAAGTTGGACTTGGACTTGCAGAATGATATTATTCTGCAATCCTTGACTGATGCATATGGGCAATTCATCATGAATTACCACATGCATAAACTTCAGAATTCCTTGGCCGAGTTGATGAATATGCTGGTTACCGCTGAGCTTTCTATGAAAGGTTCTAAAGGCTCAGTTCTTGCTATGGAACGGACTTCTTCCAAAAGAAAGTCTTATGGAAAGAAAAAGAAGTCTGTGAAAAAGCAAAAGGTAGAAGGATCAAAGAAGAAGAAGGCAGAACCGAAGAAGAAGGTCGATGGCAAAGGAAAGTGTTTCCATTGCAACAGCGACGGCCATTGGAAGCGGAACTGCCCTACTTACCTGGCCACCCTAAAGAACAAGAAGGAAGGTCCTTCTGGAGGTATGCTCGTTATTGAGTCTAACCTTACGGTTTCTTCTGCATCCAGTTGGGTGCTTGACTCTGGTTCTAGTGCTCATCTGTGCACTTCTATGCAGGGTCTTGAGGATAGCAGGAGGCTGAGGGATGGAGACATGATCCTACGCATCGGTAATGGAGCAAGAGTTGCTGCAGTAGCCGTGGGAACATACCCTCTGCGATTACCATCTGGTTTAGACTTAGTTTTAAAAGACTGTTATTATGTGCCTGCAGCTAGCAGGAATTTGATTTCTGTTTCATGCTTAGCACAAGAAGGTTATGTGATCACCTTCTTTAAGGACCATTGTAACATTCTTTATGAAAGAAATAAAATTGCAAATGGTTTCCTTGTTAATGGTCTTTATCAGTTGCATATTGATGTACCTGTTTTAACTATCGAGCAAAACGTGAATGCCAAACGACCTAGGGATAGTCCAAACGACAGATATCTATGG